>CAOLHI010000866.1:0-491646 GCA_948474755.1 Ctenosaura bakeri
CTGGAGTGACTGGAGGGAACTGGTATTGTGCATGTACTGAATATTTGTGTTGATCTTCCATCTTTTCACTGCAGTGGGTTCAAGCACCAGGACTTGGAAAGGCCTTTGCCTTAGAGCTAAATGGTTGGGAGAGCCATCAGCTTGGCTTGTTGAATGCTTTACCATCAGCCTTCTTATACGGGAATACTTGTATATCTCATATTCCCAATGTGTCTGCCCTTGTCAATCAGGCATGGCTGATGGCTTGACTGCCTCTACTACAAGGACATCATTTTCTTATATATTACTCCAATTTTAGCACATTTTTTCAAGGAGATCTGATAATTTTTATTCTACCCAATTTTTTCAAAGTTACCTCTAGGATGGAAAAAAAAAATGTTTGGCATCGTCTACTAGGAAACAGCTGGTTAAACACTATTCATTTTATCAGTACTAATAGAATTCAACAGGTAGCTTACTGAAGACAGTAATTAATTCATTAATATCTGGCCTTTTTACCAATCATGGGACTCAAGGAGGTTAACTACATATTTTAAAACAAACTATAAAAAGTCATTAAGAAAAGCATAAAAAGTATAAAGATTTATTTTAAAAGTGATTAAATCATTTAATAAGTTAAAACAGCTTTTAAAAGCCTGACGGCATAACAATGTTTTGACTGATGGAAGAAGAACAAGGCCACTTTCCTTATGTTTCTATTATTATGTGCACATACCTTGGAATTTTCCTGGAGTTGTAATTTACATTTTATTTTGAAACTTTAGAGGCTTGTCTATGACAATGATAGAGTTATGTGTAACAACTAATGGGATGCCCTCCCATTACAGTCCTATCCAGACGCCATGATATCTTCTTCATACATTCAATTAAATATATGGTTATCAGGGTTTTGGCCAGGAGGTGTGACCCTGTTCCTCAGTCTTTTCATTAACTGGCCACGTGAATGGTCAGTCTGAAAGGACCTGTGCAAGTTATTTATGCTAACATAATGTAACACAATAGTTTGCATACAGGACTTACTTTCATTTATATATGGTAAGAGTTAATTTATGTATGTATTTTAATTTAGGCATGGAGTGGACCAGTTTGAATGAATGAATCAACTCCTTCCTGCCAGTGATCTTCTCACTGTCCAGTGGATGTTACTTTGCCTCCCACCTCTCCAGTCATAGTGGATCCAGCAGACAAAATTGGGTGCTAGAAGAAATACAAATGATTTTAACATGTAGGTTCATGTGGAACCCACAAAAATTACCATGTTGGGTGTCTGAATCACTACACTGCACACTTTGAGTAGTAGTTACTTGTGTCCCTGCACCCTTTTTGTATTGACAAAGTGTCCCAGACTAAGATCTCTGCAGAGCAGTTTCCATACTCTCAGAATCACTATTGTTGCTTTTTATTACTCCTAAAGTTCATACATCTTCCTTCTTCTAGTTTTTCTTTTTCAGATGCTTACAATGATTTTTCCAACAGATGCTGCAAAATCCCCACAGACAATTGAGTTGACCTTTGTGACTTTGGTCATATGGAGGGGACAAGTAGGTGGTACTACAGTAGGAGTGGGAAACTGCCAGAGGTTGGGATGTCACGTTGGTCCCTACAGGACCTTGGAAGGATGCATCTCCCTCTATCACTTTATTTCATCCACCCCACCACACTGTTTAGAGGGGTGCAAATCACTGGAAGTGTGCGTATTTTAAGTAAAGCATTTTTTAAAAGATAAGAAATGGGATGCCCTCCCATTATAGCCCTAGCCAGTTGCACTTCCATGTCCTTCTTCTACAGAATTTTTAATGTTACTGTTCCAGAACATATTTTATCCTAAAATAACATTGTGAAACTTATCAATACATTTTTTTTAAACAATTTGACCCAAGAACTTCATTGCAAAGTGGGGATATGTGTGAAATCTAAAGGATAGTTATATTTCTGGTCCATACTTTTGAGCTAGGTGATGATCAGGTCAGTTGACATTAACATTTACAAAGATTTTCTACAAGTATTCCTAGACAAAATACACTCTTCCTATTATTTAAACAGATTGAATTGGGACCAATACCCTCTGCTGACAATTCAGAAGTGTACATTATTTGAATTTTACTCCAATAAGTGCTGAAAACCTCAGATGCTTATCCAAAGCTTATCTTGTCTTTGAACCCCCTCCTTTTCTCCCTGAAGAGCTCTAAAACATAAGCACAGCACTGCAGCAAACAGAAATTGGACAGTTACAAGAAAGGAAGGGAGGGAAGGAGGGAAGGAAGGGTCTATTATTAGAAAATGGCACCTGATGACAACATACCTACAGTAAGCAGTTAAGCATCGAAGCCTAAGCAAAGTGTTTTCAAGAAAAACAATATCAAAACATGTTGAAATCCAAGAAAGGAAGAAAAATATTAAGGGGAAACAGCATAAATACAATTTTTAAAAAATGGTATCAGAAGTCTTGGTATCAGAAGTCTCTCAAGCTCCAAATGAGTAACCAAAACCAGTGATCAGAAGGCATTGCTCTTGAAGATGCACTATTCAAGCGCTGTTTTTAGGTTGCTGATAGAGAGAGGGAGGGAGAGAGAGAGAGAGGAGGAGGAGAGAGAAAGAGATGTTTCCATATAACCAATATCTATCAAAACCTAACAATTAGGAGGTAAATGGACAGTTGTTAATTCAAAGAATACCCACCTTCAAATGACAATTGTTTATTTCTCGATTAGGAGATAGGTGCCTCTCCTTCAGTATAGTTCCCAAACATATTGCCGTACATACATCATGACAAAGGAACACAATGTGAGTCTTAGTTTATGAGAGACAGTTCTCTGGTCAGGGACTCTTGGAGGATACTGCTTTATCTGAAGTATCTTCATGTGCTGTCCAGTTTCAGGCCAGTTTAAGTTAAAGAAATATAAAGAGGTACAACAGGGAGCTAGAGTGAAATTACTGTATTTCCACGTAAAGTATAATTGTTAATTTGAAATCCAAAACCACACAAGCTAACTTCCTACTAGGATTTCCCTGCTTTCCTGCAGCCATTGTACTTCTGTACCCAACTCCGCTCCTTAGGGTCCCTTGGCCCTCCAGAGTAGAAGTGGAGGGCATGATAACTAACAGGAAGGAGAAAAAATCTCCATTGTGCCAATGAAATCTGTTCTACTGGTAGGGAAGGGTAACTGGATACAACATACAAAAATAGCAAGGATCACAGCTACAAAAGTCGCTAACTACTTTAATTTCCCAAAAGTGAGGAAAAAGGGAAAGCTGTGTTGGTTTGGATTACAGGAGGAGGAGGAAGAAGAGGAGGAAAAAGAGAAGCTGGGTGCAGTGAGATTATCACCACAGCTTTAGGTGTCACAAAGGGGTATCTAATTGTTATCTATTTATTTTACTATTGTTATATTTCCATTGCAGGATGTAGGGCAAGGTGCTTGTATGATCTGCTGTGCTAAAATACCCTGGCTGCCTTTGTGTACCATGGGTCTTATGTAGGAGCAGAGTATCATTTTCTGTTCTGCTTGTAGAAGCAAAATGGCTTAAGCAACATTAATGGAGTCCTGGTTATTTGCTAGTTCAGTCAGAATACAAGAGGTACTCTCACACTATACAGTTATAATGTTATGATTCCACTTTAGCTGCTGTGGTACCACCTTATGCAATCCTGAGATCTGTAGCTGAGAAAGTTTAGGCATTTAGAATTCTCTGCCAGAGAATTGCTCTGCTGCCTCTGATGAGACCACAACCCCCACAATTCCACAGGATCCAGCCATGACAGTTAAAATGGGATCATAATGCTATAACTGTGTAGTATGGAAGGGATCAAGGTAAAGAGTTTGTGACTTTTCTATCAACTTCCTGCACCTCTTTGGGAATAGTCACACCTTCACTGTATGTACAATTAAACTATACTTCCTTTACAGAGCTGTTGCAGAATTTGAACAAAACAGTTGAGCTACAAGCCCTTAGCCACTGAGGGTGAAAGAGTGGTATTACTTCCTATTTCTGGCATACTGTTATATGGTTAATGAGCCGCATTTTGCCCTAAGCTCATGTGTAGTTTGTAACCACTCTAACCTGTGCAGATCATTTTCCAGGCTGCTGCCGCTTGCCGATTCATTTCAGCTACCTATTCCCCTTTCATACTTGTACATTTGGTTTGATTGTTTACAGCCCAGTTCCCCAGATTAATCATGATTCAAAATCCTTTCTAAGGCTTTATTTTGACTGCTGACAATAAGCATTATGATAACTTCCCAAATGTGAATGTTTCCAAAGGATCATACACAACACCACACTTGAAGATGGGGCAGAGGAAACTGTGGAAGGAGCGTAATGTTTCAGCCTAGTAAAAGTTTGTTTTTGTTTTTTTTAAAGTGCCCTTCACTCTATAGGCTTCTTTAGCATGCTTGTCCTTAAAACTGTTTATCTGGCACGTCAGCAGGCAGCTGGTGGAACAAATAGGAGATCCTGGGAAGCACATTCATTTTGAAAGCGTTAATACACCCAATCCAAAAGACAGTAATGTGCTTCCACCCGTTAAGCTCCTCTTCTAATGTTTTGGATTGGAGGGTCATAATTTAAATGAAATGCAACTGCCAACCTGGAAGGTATAAACATTTAAATGATTTCCTCATCAAGGGATACAAAAAAAGAAAAAAGAAAAAGAAAAAGGTAAGCTTAGCCAATAAGTTCCCCTTTTATAAGTCAGAAATCCTGAACTAGAGGCTCCTTAATTCAGAATAAAATAAACTTCCATTACCCAGTCCTGTTCCCACCATCCTTTGTTCCCCTCCCTCTCCTTCTCTTACACACACATACATGTGTACACAAACACACATGTGTACACAAACACACAGTCTGTCTCTCGCTCTCTCTTTCTTTCTCTCTCTCTCTCTCTCTCTCACACACACACACACATTCCAAACTACTAGGAGGCTAGCATCTGGATTAGTTATAAATAGCTGAGGGAGGAGGATGGTCAGAGAATCCTTTGCATATAACAGATTCGATGTTTTTTGCTGCAAACCTAAGGTTGAAACAGCATTTATTTTAATAATGACAAAAAGGCTAATCAGAAGTGTGAAAAATGGCAATGGTAACAAAGAAAGCCATCATTATTTGTTTGTTTGTTTAAAATGGTTAAAATCACATGCAATGTCATATGCAGGATCCTTGCAATATATGACACAGGCTTCCACCTCAACTTCACGTTACTCTGACATGTTTAAACAGTATTGAAATAAATTTCTATTGGGCTATAGATTTGGAATATTTGTTTGTTTTCATGCAGATTGTAAGAATTATATTGATCCCTTGTTGAATGGAAATGGAAGATTGATGCCACCAGGGTATATGGTTTTAAGATGTACTGTCTTTATTAACATAATAAAAGTAAACTTGTTCAAGTGGAATCCATGGAATTAATGTACCATAAGAACCAGGTGAACCCTGACCTTGACTGATCAAGCATTGTAGGCAAAAGTTATGTATAGCTGACTTTATTGTGAATGGTAAAAGAAGGTACTCAAAAATCAGACCAAATCAAGACCTTATAAATCCAGTATGGCTAAAAAGAAATGGAGCATCCAGCAGCACCATCAGAGTATATGGTCCTTTATATTTTCTGTTTTTCTGTATTTGTTTAGTATATTTCGATCCTATCTTTCCTACAAGGAACAGAAGATGGCAAACAAGATGATGACAAGTCCCTTTCATCCTCATAATAAACTTGGGAGTTAGACTAAAAAGCAGCAGGGCTGGAGCAGTTTTGCATTAACCATTTTTAAAATGGATTGATCCAATCTGTAGTATGCTAGGCTATTAAACAACAGAGCATACCTGTCCTTCAGTTTCCCATCACTGGGAGAAAAAATGTGAGGAAAATATTATTTTTCCTTTGACTTTTATCAAATAAAGGCAATGCTATTTGAATTTTAGCAAATAAATGTGTATCTTTGAAGTGTATGCCCTCAGAAAAGTGTTTACAAATGTATAGATTAGGAAATGTGCATACCAAGATATACACATGTCACTATTATGCGGGTGAAACCCCCCCACAAGATTTTACCACGTGATACAAAATAAAGACAGAAATAAAATGCATGTGGGATTTAGCAGAAGATTTTCATATCCCAAAGAAGAGTGACTGGTTCATGGTCCCACAGTGAATGTCATAACTGCGTAGGAGATTGGACCTGCTCCTACCTGGTCCAAACCCTCTCCTAGTATCACAGTACTTTGAGTAACTTATGGTAAATAAAAAGATAGGCCATTGCTCTAAGGGGATTGGAAGATAGATTTACACAAGGGAAAACACAGATGACAGAGGGAAGTACAGGAGAGGTTAACACACAATGAAGCAGAGCAAAAGCATGTATATGTAATATGTTCTAATACTAAAATATGTTGTAAATTAATACAATTACTATGCATGTGTACATACAAACGTCAGTTCTTAATGATGTAAAAGAACCTCTGTTTGTGTTTGATGCAGATATACTTTTCCAAACTACAGGGCCGTATAGAAAATGGCATAGATCTTAAGTTCCAAAAACATATATGTGGTTTGTTGCAAGCATAAAAACCATTGCTAAATGTCCCCTTGCAAGAGTGCAGCTGAAACTAAATAATTTTAATAGACATTTAGGCCTGCAACATTGTACAAAAGTTGATCCAGCAACTGATTAATATTTTAGTTCAGTGGACCCAAAGACTGTATGCAACATCCCTTTATATAGTTTGCTATACACATTTCACCAATATCGAGTTCATTTTTATTAACCAAAATATACAGTTCTCTCCTTCACAACAAAGATAAAAATGTTTATAGAGAATGCATTTGTGGGTCCTTTATTTTATTTTTTTTTATTTTTTTTTAACTTAAGTCGTTCAATGCAGTTTTGAACAAGTCTAAAGAGATTTTAAGGCAGCCAGTTTGTATTATATCATTCCCTTGGGTTATATGTATGATCGTCTTTACTAAAGCTTCTTTCGCTCCCAGTTGAATAAATATGCATTTTATTTCACTAATCTTGAAACAACAGGAATAAAGTTTACCCAGGTCTTTTATACCTCAGAGAACAAAACAAATACTACAAATCTTTAGAGAGAAAGGATATACAAAAAAGGCTTGAGGTGAATGTTTCAAAGTAAATATTCTTAAATGATGTGCAAATTATTCCAGCACTTGAACACGATTTATGAAAGGGGATTAAGCAACTGAAACAAGAACCCAGTTTAAACCGTTGGGCTTCAAAGTCAAAGATGAGAGGTAGCTACAACACAGGGAGGAAGAAACCAGATAGCAATCTATGGTGAAGATTTCTGATTGATATCCTTTAATTTACTTTAGTTTCCTTCAGTTATCACTGTCACTCAGACTGAAACATAGCAGGCAGTGTAAAATTATCCTCATTTTTCTGTCATATAAACACTATTATTTAATATTTATATGTTAAATAATATAATATGTATTATAATTAAAAATAATGTGATAATTAAAGCTGAGAGATAACTTTATTAACAAAAACTGAACAAAAGAATTTGAACCAGAAAAAAGAATTTTTTTTAAAAATGGCTACATTCCTTCCTTCAACATCTTTTTGTTTAACAGATATCTCTCGTTTGCCTAGTTTTAGCAGACATGTGCCAGTACGTATACAGGAAGCCATCCAGAAAGTCAAGAAATGGGAGATTAGCATTCACTTTCCATACCCAATATCCACACCTGTTGCCATCTCAGATCTCATTCTGTGGAATGATTGAGCAGTTTTTTAGTGGTCAGAGAGAAAGGAAACAACATGGTCTCTTTGGATTGAATCTTTTGTGTGTACTGCAGTTATGGATGTCCATATATCAGTGCAACTGACCAGGAAATGAGAGGTCAAATCACAAATAAAAAATTATGGTGTATTGGAATAGACTGATATGTTTTATGAAGGGTACAGGTGAAAGCTCTCTCAAGCATAGTGAAAATGTTTGCTTTTATGCAATTGTAAAGACTTACTCTGTGAGGTGAAAGAAAGCCTAATGATCCTACCCAGAGATTATTATCTAACTTTATTATGTCTGAATATATAGACTGCTCAATAAAAATGAATTAAGTAGACCAATACTTATTTTTCTCCCAAACTTTTATATGAATGCTATATAGAAATATTCTTGTTCAAAGCGAATACTCTCAGAAATTACCGTAAAAAGAAAACAAAGGCCTTTTCCACATGGACATGATGTTCTGGCTTGGGGACACAAGAGATGCTTCCACAAGATATCATCACGTTACCATACTTCTCCCATTACCAGCTGGTGTGATCGTGGGGTAAATCATTGATGGATTTTATCCATCAATGACCTCTGTTCATGCAATGCTCCTGTACTTACCTGCCTTGCAGAAGTCCCAGAAGCATGATGGAGGCACTTCCTGCCCCAGCGCGGCATGGGAAGGAATCCGGCTGCGCTGCAGAAGGAAGAGGTGTGTTCCTCACTCTCCCTTCCACAGGGAACCAGTCTGGTGTGGAGAGGAGTATTCCTGTCATGTGTCCTTCCTGGCAAAGTTGCTGCCGGGATTGCGACCACAAGGCGATGGGATAAGGTATGGTACAGAAAGGGCCAAAGATAGCTATTATGATGTCGTGATTATTCATGAGTGTATAAAATAATAAATGCCAGATAATGAGCTTGTCTATAAATACTTAAGAAACTTCATGTACCTGTATACCTGCACCAGACAAAGGGATGTCTTGATATTTGTAGGCCCAATGATTGCCTGTGGGGATTGAGAGTCTTTTGTTAGAAATGCCTACTTCTGTAACATGGTAGCCTCTGTGGTATAGCCCAGATCCATGAATTACAAGAGATGTTTATGATGAAGCATGTGATCTGCAGTGACAGAGCTACTTCAGGCCCTAGTGCTACTGTGGTAGCAACAATTGCAGAAGAAACAACTATTCCAGGCAACCACAGAAGGCTCACTTGCTAAGTGGTATTGGATTAAGCTAAGGACCGAAATAATTCAATTAAATTAGACAGTTTTGATGAAAGTTCCTATTTGGCACTTCTCAAGACAAAACACAATTCACCTAGAAAATCTGAACATTTGCTAGGCCTGAGAGACATTTGCAGATACAGTGCCTGCACTAAATAAATAACACTAATTTTTAAAATGAGAATAGCTAATAGTACATATTATTTGAAAAACATGCAAACCATTCCAACAAGCAATACCTCGTGGTTCCTATGCTACCTCCTGTGCTTTTACAGTATTTCTCACAGTTTTGTAAAGTTCTCTGTGTTTTGGGGCATGGCGAAGCCAAAACATTCTCCTTTTAATTTTTAATTTTTTTTCCATTGTTCCCCCTAGAGCTGGACTGGAGGGAAGATTCCTTGGCATAAGGGCTAATAAACCCCACTGGATTGTTATGCATGGCAAAAACGGAGGAAATATATCAACAAGTACAAAAGAGGACACATATTTGGATAGGTAATTGCATACTTATATGTATAGAAAAAAATTATGTAATTGTATACAATTCTAGAATTGTAAAAAAATTGTATAGAAACTCAGAAATAATAACTATATTTCTTGTAGAAACAAGAACAGAAAAGAAATAGTAATGCTAATAATGCTTACATTGTTACACAATTATTAACAAAAATTTGCAATTTGCCAGTTAAATCCATATCTCTCTAATGCAAATGAGTTAGGGGAAGATAACATTCTTATCTGAGGGAATTAATAAAATTTGAGAGGGTGAGCTACTACTTTGTCCAAGCCAAATTTGAAGGCTTCAAGGAGATGACATATCAGTTAGCATGAGGAACTGTTAATGTCTGTAGAATATAAGTGATTTCTATGAGTTTTCTCTTCAACTGTTTCTCTTCCAGTTGGTCATTTTAAAACTACTATTTACATCTGAGGTAACAGATCATTGTTTCAATATGTAAAAAAACAGTTGTCATCCATTTGTGTTCATTCTTGCCACATTTGGAATAAAAATAGAATTCCAGGGACTTTTCAAGGAACACTTAAAATATTAACAAGGGGCAGGATGAACTGAGTAAACATGAGGCCATAAGGAAATGATGGAGAACAGGTTGGAAATATAGTGCTTTTGGAATGCACTTCATTACCAAGCCTGTGACTGTGCATTTTGACAAGAACGGCTCTCAGATTAATATAGTAGCCAAAGGGCATTCTGCCTACTGGGAAGCCATTTGTTTGCATTTGGGGGGAAAAAAGAGTGTGCCTATGTTTGGGAGTGTGGGATATATCTCTATTCTGCCCTCAATACAGAGAATGCATACAGGCTTAGTTTCTTCAACCAATCACTGCTGAGAAAAGGACCCCAACAACAACAACAACAACAACAACAATAACAACAATAACCCAGTTACAGAAATCGACACTATTTAGAACATGCCACTTTTTCCAATGATACCTTATTTATGTCTAGAGTCTTGGAAAGAATTTGAATCACTGATGGTCCAAAAGTAACACGTGTAAACTATAAAACTAAGGTACTAACAACAAGAACAATTTGTTTTTGTAGTTTTGCTACTGTTATTCCCATACTGATCCAGCTGTCTGTGCAGTACTTAGAAAGGTTAACTAAACTCCATAAAAAGGGGGTTTTGCTTTCAAAAGAAGCCAGAGGCAGTCAAAAACTTTAATTCCACTGAAGTCAGTGGGAATCATTTCTAAAAACTGTGAGGTGAAATCTCCTGGCTGAATCTGAAATTGGTCCAATGCGGTCCTAGTAATTAGGAGACCATCCACTAAGTATTGAAGTTATTCTGATTATAAATGGGACCATTTCTAACTAGAGCTACAGCACTCCCTGCTGCCTGTCCCCCACATAACAAAGGGCCTCTTTTCTTTCCTAAGCCCCAGGCTCGAAGCTTGAGCTTTGGTGGATCCTGATAAAACATGACTGAAGAAATCTATTGTATCATTCTGCATTGCTTTTTTCTCTCTCTCTCTCTTTTATGTTTACACACAGAAATACACACACACATCTCATTTAGACTCACCTCACTTCTAAGAACCGCTTTTACATTATAGTGTAAAATTAAACGTCAATTCTTGAGACCAATTTTTTTCTTCTCATATGTGACTTTTTAACTATCATTGTGCTACAGGATCTCTGTCAAATTAGATTCCCTGAAAAGGCTCAACAGCTGATAAATTATCATTGTACCTTGCATGCTTTTGAGAAGGAACCACAATCTATTTTGTTGAAAGTGTAATGGCTGCTGAATACCACTAAATACTAGTAAACTGATTTTACCCTTAAACAAATAGTAATAACATGAGAAGTCTGAAAGGAAAGACAGCCTAATTGAAGTTACAGTAAAATAATGATTGTTTGGTAAGCTGACCTCCTTTTGACAGGCACTCTGTTCATGCAATAACGGCCAAAAGTGTTGTGCCATCTAATGTGACTAATTTTTGATTTAAAGAAAAACTGTAGAAGGGAAAAGGGATCAGTATAGGAAATCAGGTATGCAAACATGTGGGAATTAACCTTTTCATATCCTAAAAGCTGCTAAAAGCCACTATTTACCCTGTAAAGCATTTATTCATTGGGAGCAAACCTAGGTTTGCCTCCCTTAAAAGCAGCAGGATGTTTGTTGCTACATTGCAATGGTAGGGAGACAGATTCAAATCATGGTACCTTCCAAGAGATGATAACACACAAAAAAGCAAAGAAACCTAATTGCCATCATGCATTTAACATTATCTGGGAAATCATCAGAGAAAGAAATAATGCAACTAAGTCACACTACAGTTGTGTGTTCATACACCAAGTGATCATTGGCATGTGTATTACATACCATAATTTATATATGTTCAACCTAAGTCAGCCAACAGAGTCATTTTGATATAGAGGGGTAGAACAAAGTCAAATAGTAATTACTATACATCCTTTCATGACTCAGCAGAAAGTCTACACCTGTATAGACTGCAGCTAATCAATAGTCTGGCTACAACTTAGCATGCGAGAAAGAGGGAATCAAGGCCAAACCATTCACTAATCACATTTGTCCATTTCTTCCTGCCACTACTATTTTCTTTACATACAAAAAGGAGTGTGAAGGATCAAGAGGCTGGTGTTAAATTCTTCTCCCCTGCCTTTCTGCAGCTTGGTCTTTAAAAAATTGCCCTCTTCCTTAGCTGTTTTTCAACTATGGTGGAAAAGGTATGGGGAACACATCTGGGGGAGATGCAGCTCCTTCTTGAGCTGCCCCCCCCAAAGCAAAGAGTGATAAGATTACATATCCCCCTTCTTTCTCTCCTTCTGTTTGCAGTTCCAATCACAATGGCGCCTCCAAAGTTGCTTCAGTTAGAAAGATAAATGGATGGAAATATATAATTGCGCACAATATACAATCTGGTCCAAACTGTAAGGACTCTTGCAAACAGTGGCCTGGATCCAGCAGTGGGATGAATCCAGCAACTGCTAATACAAGTTTACACTGTCAGTTATGAGAATGTAAGGATTAATGTCCAGAAGCAACATGAACCAATCTACAACTAATTACGAACTCTCAGTACATTTGTACTTTGAAGACTGCTGCATTGTGTGCTATGTCAAGATAGACTACAGTGTTTGACAACCATCACCAGTGAAAACTCCATATCCTCAGTAGTCTGTGGTACCAGTGCCATTATATTTAGACAAATAAACCCCAAATGATGTTGGGTTGGGTCTGAGTTGTGTGATTTACTGTTCTTCCCTAAATTAAGAATCTTCTTTAGCATTTCAGTTTCTTGGTTTGTTTATGGGGGGAGGGGAGAAAGAAAGGAAGGGAGACTTCTTTAATTTTCAAAGAGTAGCCAAAGATGTGAATATTTCAATTTTAAAAACACCTTTCTAAATGCCCTCATTGCAAATACTGCACATACCGTCTTTGTGCTCTGCAGTCAAACTGGACAATGGAACGACCACCTGTTAACTGCTAACAACATGTCATTACCAGTTCTCATGCCTTTTTAAAGCAATTTTGGCTCTGGCTGCCAATAATTCTGGCGACGATACTGGTGTGAACATTAAGGGCATAGAAAGCCAAAGGCAGAAAACTGACAATACAGTTTGTGCTTTGACTACTAATAAGTAAGCAAATGCTAACATTTTTCTAATTCCACATAATTACTAAGTCTCAAGGGGCCAAAAGAAAATTCCAAATACATATTTTCGAAGCAACTCAATCTACACCATTCATACAGGCACAAAGCTTGTAACTGCAGTTTTCACATTGGATTGTTTCTACTCCAAAAACAAAGTTTAAGCACGACAGGGGCTCCTCATAACTTTTTTTGTAGTTCAAGTGCTGGGTTGTGTGCTAACTTTATATCCTTGGTGGGAACTTGATCTGTCTTCTAAATCATTATTGAAGAGATGTTAGAATTATGATGCCAAGAAGTATAAAAGACAACAACAAATGGTGAGACAGCTTAAGGGCATTCTGCCAAAAAAATGGCAAAGAGGTAGAGGCCCTAGGATTGTATCTCTTCACCATGAGCCATTTATAAACAGAGTTGAACAAAGCAATGATAAAGGAAGCTTTACACATGCTGAAAAGGAGTGGGGTTCACATTCTAACACAAGCAAGCTAGAGAAACCTGTGCTTACTAAAGTAATGAATACATGCAAAATCACTTCCATATTTTTTTTTCTATATTTGGACATTAAATGCACTGTCAATTTATTTAATTATATCTAAATTTGCTGGTTTCTTAGGTACAGTGAACTAGGGCCTCCATATTCCAAACATAGAATGGATTTGAAACCTGGAGAACTCCAAAAATATATTGTCAGTGGCACCTAGCTGGGCACTGTTAAAAGAAAATAATGGTCTAGAAGGAACATTTGACGGATGCTAAATGGTGTGGTGTTCCTTGAAACTATCTGCTCCCAAATGGAGTGTCCATTAAACCTGCGCACTTGCTGCTCATGGGAATTAATTGGGATTTTATCCCAGATGCGAGCTGACATGGCCCAAAATCATGTTGCAATTTGACCATCTGATGTAAATGTAAATGGATGTACTACTAAGAACACAGAAAAGATAATGTTCACTGCACAACTGTAGCAGTTTGATACCACTTTAACTATCATGGTTCTTTCCCATAAAATTTGTTGTTTGATAAGAAACTTTTGATTCTGTAGTGCATTTTCTATATCTCCATAGCTTTCTAGTAGAGACTCTCATCAAACCACCATTCCTTGGATGCCATGGGATGAAGACATGACAATTAAAGTAGTTTAAACACATAATTAGTTTCATCTCCTTGGGAAGGCATATGACTCTAAGGGAACATAAACAGGATCTTTGGCTTAGATTTAGCATTGCTTTGGCTTCACTTGGATGAATCTTTTCAAAAGAGCTCCATGTGACAAGAAGTTGTCATGGAAGCTGAAGATCACAGATGAGGGTGGTCACTGCTGCATCATCAGTGGAAGAGGTAACAATATGATTCCAACATCAGGGTGAGAACACTGAATCTATGGCCATTTCCGCAGTAGCCTGTTATAGTGCTCTTATTCTGCTTTCAACATCCTATGGAATCCTGGGCTTTGCAGTTTAGAGAGGGGCCATTCGGCCCCTCCCTAAACTACAAACCCCACAATTCCATGGGATGTTGAAAGCGGAATAATAGCACTATAACAGGCTAGTGTGGAAATGGCCTATGAGTGAAGACTTCAGAATTAACTATGTTTCTACATCTGTTGATTCTTTTTATTAGGTCTGTTATTAGGCCTGATACGGGCGATAATTTCATTTGGTTCATTTTTTTATTTAAAATCTCCATATTTATTCATAAATTTGATGGAAATAATGTCAAGATCAGGCTGAATGTGGAAAAAAGGAAAGCTATCAGATTTGTCTGTTCAAATCTTTGACTACTTAACTCTTCATAATCTGGCTTTGAATCCCAGTGTATTCATCTACCACTGTACTACTAAATTAGTGTTTCTCCTTCTTTTCATCTGTTGGGCTCCACATCTTTAATATCGATGTGGCAGGAAGGCTAAACGTAATTGTCTCCATACCAGAAATAAGCAATATATATAGAATTTTCCTCATCACAGAGTTTTCTAGTAAATGGCTACAGGACTGAGTTATTACCTTCTTCTGTGCAGTATTAGGTTCTTTAGAGACTACAACTTGGAAAGGCAGCTAAAATCCTTAAGTGTAAAGACATGCCATTTAATACCAAATTCAGAATTTTTCAGGCCCTAGTGTTTCTGATTTCTATGTATGAGAGCTGGGTAGTGGAGAAAGTTGACAGGAAGAAAAAGAAATCATTTGAAATGTAGTGCTGGAATGTGGTGCTAGTATGGATACAGTAAACTGTTAAAAAGGCAAATGAATGAGCACATCAAGCCTGAACTCTCACTAGAAGTGAAAATGACTAAACTGAGGCTTTTGTAGTTTGTTCATATCATGAAATGAATGACATGACCCACTGGAAAACATAACAAGCTTGGTAAAGTGGAAGGCTGTAGGAGAAGAGAGATTGTAGCACAGGTGGATAGACTCATTCAAGGAAGCCTTTGTTTGCAAGACCCAAGTAGGGCTGTGGATAACAGTGTTACTTGGAGGTCTAAAATGAAGTCAATTTGATAGCAAATAACAACAAAATAGAATTTGTTCAGCGCAGATGGTACAGGGTTTTTTTGGATGCATGTTCATTTTAGATAACTTGCCAACTTTTGTAAATTGTTGGAAATCTGATGGAAAGAATTTGATTTAAAAAAAACACACACCACAAAGTGGGAGAAAGTACCTTTAGCCTATATGGAGAGTTTAGATGGGCAGTTCAGGCAGAGGTTTCAGGGGGAAGATGCTTGGTGGTACTGGAAGAGTATATTCCATATGGCATTTCACTATGCCTTAGACTGGTACTGGGTCACACTTTCAAACCTCAGGTCTTGAATCTGGAGTTTTCTTTGCCATCCTCATCTTGCTGGGCTTATTCTTTCTCCAGGTGGCTGTTCATAGCCAAATATAAATGTGGGTCTTCTCTTCCTCCAAACTACAGTGAATAAGTGAGTGTAGTTCAGGCTGCAAGGTCTTCTAGCTTCTTACTTACCTTTGTGGGCCACCGTTTTCCTCCCCCTAGTGGTGGTTACCTTTAAAGAGCTTCTGCATATCATAGCTACATTGTCAGATATAGGCCCTTTCCACACGGTGTGGCTGCCCGGCAGTTGGAACATGATGGCGGTGCTCTGCGGGATGTGCTTCTGCATGACGTCGTTGCGGTACCACTGCCATCTTATCCCCGTGCATTGCATGAGCGTGGTATTTGTAAAATGAAAAAAATCCATTTTACACTTACCATTGCGCTGGGCTGCCAACTTTCCTAGCCATGTGGGAGGGCAGAAGCACGCTGGCGATGCCTCCCTCCTCAATGAAGCAATGGCAAGTGCCCAGCTGTGCTGCAGAAGGGAAGAGGCAGACCCAGAGCACTTTCCTCCACAGTGACTAGGCGAGGTATAGAGGGAAGCGTTCCCTGTGTGCTTTCCTTCCCCATTGGGACTGCAACGAAAGGACTTTGTGGAGCCCTGTTGTGCGGAAATGGCCATAATCAACTAGTATCTAAGCTGAAGTTGAGCAGGCCAGAGCATGGCCAGTACCTGGGAGATGACTTCAGAATATTTCTCCCTAGAGTCTATTGTATCAGTGGCTTAGTGCGCGCGTGCACACACATGCACAGAGTGCACAGATATATCACTAAACAACAGTAGCAGAAGGAACATAGGTGACAGGCTCTGCATGCCTAGCTTATGGTACATATTCTATGCAAGACTGACAAAAAGGGGATCTGTAGCTGGCTCATATCCCAATATGGGTTCTTATTTCAAATGTGAAGAAAAGCAATCAACTTTCCTTTCATATGCACACACTTCATCTTGTTGAAGAAAAATTGCTAAAATAAATGTTCTGTAACTCTTGCATTATCACCAAGCAAGGAAAAAGGTTTTGACTTTTTTTTTTTTGGTTCTTTGTTCCTGGATGAAATAAGCAAAGATTTACATCCCAACTAATGATTCATGACCCCAGATGTGTATCATGGTGATTCAGCTGGCAGAAAATGGCCTGGGAAACCCTTTATTCTTTGGCCTCATTGGTACAACTTAGTCATGTATACACTGGTTGCTATGCCAATTCTCAAGCCTTATGATTTTATATCTGAATCTGCCAAAAAAGATGGGTGTGGTGGTGGATCATGGGCTCTGGAAAGGTCAACAATACCAGAAAGAAGATAGCTATGTGATTGTTTTGTAACTGGTCAAGGTAATCATATGATACAGTGTCATGACATCTACTTTAAATAGACAACGTTGTTCAGGCCAAACAACTTCCTGTCAGCAATATAGGACTGAGTGATGTTTTTACTGGTATGACAAATTATAACAGCTGCATTATGTTTAGGGCTGAGTTGCGCAAGCTCTCCTGCCTGTATTATGCAATGCTGGAAGCACCTGGCCTACTGCTTAGTAGGGGTAAGCAGTAGATCGGGCTTCCTACTTCACAAAGGGAAATCCCCATAAGGCTAAGGTGGACAATGACACTGGGATGGAGACCAATTTTCTCCTGATGCCTCCTCAGTGGCACTGCATCAAGTGTTCACACCATGTTTTATCTTGGACAGCTACACTGGAATGTAGAAGAGAAGATTTCGCTGGAACAATTAGCAGATCTATCTTTATTTCCAACTTGGGCTTAGATCTAAACTTGTATAATTAACAAATTCCTTCATCTAATTTTTTGACAATTCTCCTGTTCCACATAGGATCAGTGGGAGAGATTGGAGCTTTAGCTGGGACAATTGGGCAAGAAAGTGACTGTCTGGATCCAGTTCTTAACTTCTGAAAAAATGTAATTAGGTTTTTTCCTTCTTCATACCACATCTCTCTTGCTACTTCAAACAAACCAATACACAGTGGTATAAAGCACATACTTCCAGTGCTCCCAAATTATAGCAACTCTCCATTCAGCTTATCATTCCTTAAAACTGTATGAACATAAAAGTTTTATAAAATATGAATCCTATAATTAATTGATTAAATATGAGTCAATGAAATAAATGGGAGAGAGAGCTAGTGTGGTTAGGATGTTGGACTAGAATTCTAGAGACTAGGGTTCAAATCTCCAGGTCAGGCATGGAAACCCACTAGGTGAACTTGAGCAAGTCACACTCTTTCAGCCTTAGAGGAAGACAAAGGTCAATCCTCTTTGAATAACTCTTATCAAGAAAACCCTGTTATAAGTTCACATTAGGATCTCAGTAAGTCAGGAAAAACTTGTAAGCACACAAACAACCATGTCACCAGATATCATAAAATGTAGGTTGCACTGCCCTGATGGCTTCTATTTTTATTCCCTTGCATATAATTCTAGAATCTAGGATCATCCAATTCAGCTGAATGGTAGGAGATTCAGGATTTCAGACACAGAAAAGTAATTTCTTCACCCACTTAAATTATGGAATTTGCTTCTACACAACGTTCTAATGGCAACCAACTTAGATAGTTTTAAAGAGGATTAAACAGATTTACAGTGGATAGGGATGCCAATTATGTGAACGATTATCTCCTACTTCTTACTTCCACCATGCATCTGAAAATAAGATGCTGGGGAAACAAGAATAGGAGAAGCTATTAGCCTCATTTTGTGCTTGTGGGCTTTGCAGAGACATATAGTTGGCTAGTTTAGGGTCCAGGATCCTGAACTAGAGTCTTCATAGCTTTTTGAAGGTATCTGAATTCATTTTATGATCTTGGGCAATATTCCTGTGTAAATAATGATTTCTGATTTTCCTGCTTCTTCACCAGAAGCCATATGGTAATGTAAGTCATCTCCCCCATGACGTACGTGGACTTCTTACACATATAGTCATTTATATTGTAAGCCTAAAATGATGTTAAACTGTCTCAATCAGTTTCAAGTAGCAGTTTTAAACTTCTCTCATTAGTTCCATGTGTACATCCTACAGAAAAACGGTATCCAGATGTACCTCATTGTGTTCTTATGCAAAAATATCATCCACATCATCCAGTAGTCCAAATCACATAAGAGCAACCTTATTTATGACTTAATATATCTTTAAATATACATAATAGGAACTTACTTAAAGACCTTCTGTTTTCTGGCTTTGATTCCTTAGAATCAATGTCAAGACTGTTCAGTAATTCAGTACTAGAGGATCTTTGAATCTTGAATTCGTTGTTTCTTGACAGGTTACTTTTTTCTTTCGGCTAAAAGTGGGGAGAGATAGAGAATGAACGAACATGTTTTAAGAAGTTTTTGACACCAACTACTGAAATGCAAGAGACCTAGAAAACTAAAATACACAAATCTATAGGGCAAAAGAAATAGAGAAGCATAATACAAAACATATCAAGCATAATATTATAACAATTATTGTAGTTAAACTAAAAGGTTAATTCTGCAAATTAAAACAAATCAGTAATGAAAACAGGAACTGGTTATTCAACACACACATTTGGATATAATGATAAGTAAAGAATTTAGTCAATAAATTTAGGACTAAATGTATAACATAACTGATTAAACTTCTGCACCACTAAATATTTTAAAATTCAGTTTCACTGGAAAAGTTGAGTCTATGCTCCACTGTATTTTTCTGGATTCAATGGATTATTTTAAAGAAAATGCTTTTATTTATTTTTATTTTTAAACTAATAATTTTTGTTGCATTTATATTTACAGATATTTGCACTAATTCTTTTTCCCCCCTTTTTATTTCTTTATTCAAACAAAAAGTTGACAGCTTACAAAGAACAAATAAAAAAGGCCATTTGGAACATTTTCTTTTCTTATACATACATAAAACACAAAAATGTACCGAAGCTGACATTTGAATCGGTCTTTTCTTATTACCTATGAGTGTTTATCATTATATATATTTACAGCATGAAGCTTTCTTTCCTGTTTCCTATTTAACCTCCTCTTACCTAAGACTGGTATTTAATCTAAATTATTCAAACCTCCACCACTATCCCAGTAACAGTATTAATTATTAATTCAGATATTTGCACTAATTCTAAGGACATTTCTGCCCTACACTTTCAACGTCCTGTGGAATTCTGGGGTTTGTAGTTTACTGAGGCCAAAGAGCTCTCTGGGTGAGAATTCTCAATGCCCCTCCGTAGAATGCAAATACCTGGATTCCACAGGATGTTGGAAGTGGAATAACAGCACTTTAACAATATAGTGTGGAAATGGCCTAAGATTCCACCTCCATGTTTATTTACCTGTGAGTAACCGCAACTGAATATAGCGGGACAATTTCAAAGGCAGCATGCATAGGAGAAGGCTGTAAGTTAATGTATTCTATTTGTTATGTGTTTTTTTTCAAGATTATTATGTGGGCTGAAACTGAGAAAGACTTAGATTTGGGTTATTGCTGCTCAGGTTTTCAGGTACAGAATAACTGAAAGCAAGAACTTTTTTTCCAAATAATATATTGTATGTCGCAATCTATGAGTCAGCAGACATAGTAACTTATTAAGTTACCTACCCTGTCACACACTCCCATATACATGTTATTTCCTCACACAACCTTATGAAGCTCACTCCAAGCACTACACTGTGCTGATTTATATAAGAACAGCAGTTGCAAACTTTCATTCTGATCTATGGGTAACTGTTGGTGATGTATACCATTTAATCCATTATTCTAATGAAAAGACAAGATTTTTATGTGCCCAGGTATGCAAACAGGAATATGCTTATTCCATTGCAATGAATAAGGAAAGCACTATGGAGAAGGTTCCATGCTTGTTTTTCAATGCAAATAGAAACAATTCAAAATAATGTTAAGAAAGTGTATGTCCTACTGAATAATCTCATTGGCAGGCTTACTGGCATCTTAAACTTAGTGCTTGTATGCTGCCAATAGGCATGCAATCTGATGCTTCTCTATTTAAAAGTTCCCATGAAATTCAACACAATTTACTTACAGACAAGTGTGTGTAGGATCACACTTAAAGTTATTAAAAGCTTAGTTTTTCTTGAAAAATTGTGGCAATGATTTTAAAAAGTACATATTACAATCCTGTAGTACTGCTTTACACTTTCATTTTGAAAGTACTTTATAATTTCTATCTTATACAATTGTCCATTAGTGCTTTAAAAGAAATGTATAGATCACATTTTAAAATGCCAACAGTCTCAGCAAGGTCTAATTAAAAATCCAGAGAACAATTGGGCCGCAAATGAAAAAGAATATACATTGTACACACTGACTTGTGGCATAATTAGAAAACAGGAAATATGGAATTTATACTATGTGGTGAATGGGAGAAGAAGTAAGCAGAAATTGGGAGGGGGAACAATTAAAATATCTGTCAAAAAATGCAACCATAAAAGACCAGAAAGAGAGTGAAATAATAGCAATCACATATAAAATAATATTTGCTTGCATTATTCTGACAAATTAATAAATGAAAATGCATAAAAGATTCATATGTATTAATAGTCCCATCAAAGATTGTATAAATAGAAAATAGTAAGAATTTATTAGTTCTTAAGTACTTGTGTGCTTTTACAGCACCCATAATTAATTACTGTTGTCATCATTTCACAACAATAATTGTATCAATTCTGTTTCAGGATAGAATAAAATCTGAATCTAGCCATGCTGTTTCTCTGACATACTAAAAAGTAGATAAATGCATTTATTTATCTACCCACATGTGTGTGTGTGTGTGTGTATAGATTACAAAGTATGCGTGTGTGATTTTTTTTTTAAGAAATTCATCTGTTTTCTGTTCTAAAATCTTAAGATGTGGAAGCACATGAGGGTTGAATCACTGCAGAGCAGTTGCAAAAAAAGAAAGAAAGAGAAGAGAAGAAAAGAGAAAAGAAAAGAATAACAGCAAAACAAATATATACCAATTTTTCAATTGCATTTTTGATGGCATGGAACCAATCCAAGATGACAAAGTCAATATCTGATTGAAGAAGGACCTCATTTCCTGATACTGTTGTAATCTAAAAGACAGAAGGAAGTTACAAGTAAGTGATACAGTTTTCAGTCTGAGACAAAGCAATTTGGAAGAGCATCTTCCATAACTATTTTTTTAAAAAATAAAGTTTATTCTTTCACTATATATATAATAACTTAACTTTATTTTTAAAAAAGTTGAGTCTGCAAATGCAGATAGAAATATAAGCATGCTTGGAACAGAATAGAGTTAAAAGTAAAATGCAAATTTTATATCGATATATTTTCAAAACTGTTTGCATGACTCACCACCTACCACTTTCAGTTAGTCCATGTTGACCTATAATAATATCGGCATGGGCAGGACCAGCTGTGGACACATCACTATTATGCTCTTAAGAGAAAAGGGTGAGCTTCAGATTTAGGTGGAAATCTTCCCTTAAAGTTTGATTTCTAGGCAAATTTGGAGGTTCAGGCAGAATGTTCAACAAAATCTAAGTGAACCAAGAAGTTTTGCTTACACTGGACATACTTATCTTCACTATTTGCCCCAAACTTTGATTCCATATTATCTGAAACCTGGATCCCCAGATGCTCTTGGATTTGGGGGACTGCAGAGATGAATATCATGACCAATTACATGAACCCTTCAGCAGCATGACTTCTCAAATGTATCAGGAAACTATATCAAAAATTATATTCCATTGTTTTGCATTGTCCACTTCATCTGATCTTAAAATCTTACAACATTTAGTGTAAACATGTATGCTTCCTTCTTTGATCTTGCACACATTAATACAGTCTATACACAGAATAACTCTGCATTAAAAGATTTGGTTTAAGTGTCTTTCAGTGTCAGTGACACAATGGATTGAAAGCTTCTACACTTCTTTTTTGGATTCTTGTAACTAGTCTATATTCCTAGATTTGGTTCTAATGGTGGTTTCCATCTTTTGACCCTCCAGATAGATGCTTTAGACCTCAGTTTTCAGAGGTCTCACCCAGTCAAGCTAATGCACTGAGACTCTGGATGTGGCAGTCCAAAACATATGGAAGACCAGGGTTGAGAACTGCCACTCAAAGGAATCCAGTAACTTTATGCCAGCTTGGATCCCACTTGGGAGAAAGGAGGAATATAAATTTAATGAATACATAAATAAAATTGGTCCCTAAGCTACTAATGAGAAAGGTCTTTTCCTACTTTCCTCATTTTGATCCAACAAGGCATGCAGATGTCTACAATAATGGCTCTTGCCAGAAGTAGGAATACTAGAAACTGCTGTATGTTCAATTCTGTATGATACAAACAGCCTTCCATTCTTCAGCCCTAAAGCTCTTCCTCTATGAAACGATGGCCCATAAGCTCTAATGAATGTTAGAAAGTTCAAATTAGCACTCTAAAAAAGATGTGTGTGTGCGTGTGCCTTCACGTTGCTGTCAACTTAAGGTGACTCCATGAATTTCATTGGGCTTTCTAAGGCAAGGGATAGTTCCTTCCTCTGAAATATAGCCTACCGCACCTGGTATTCATTGGCAGTCTCCCATCCAAATAGTAACCAGGGCTGACCCTGTTTACTTTCCAAATTCGTACTTTCTAAATAGCTTCCAACACCTCTGTCTCTATAAATTTAAAAAGCTACACAGAAAGGAAAATAAAGACTTGAGAAACCCTTCCACAGATCAGTCCAAGAGTAAGTAACAACAACAGCAACTCAAATGGGGACACATGATTACAACATTTTAGATGTTGAGGGAAACAAGCCTAGAGTCAATATGTTTTTTTAAAAAAAGTTCCAACCTTTAAATGCACTGTCTTGAAGGCACATAACAAAACAACATGCACAGTATCAGCCTATATGGATCTTCAAGTATTTAATGATACTTTGCAAAACAACAACACAACGAATATTTATAATTCTACACATAATATTTCCAGGCAGGAAATAGTCACCCAATTCAATTATGTGAACTTCCAAAATAGCCTTCTTTGTAAGTCTTAGAACAGCTGTTGCTTATAATCAGGGATTCATATATATGTTTTAGGAACTTAAAAACTAAGATGCTGGCAGAAGATTGAGACCAAAATAAAAGATTCCCCGACATTCTATGCGTGTGAACAGCCTGCATATTATTAGCTTTCATTGTGTTTTACAGGACTGAGAAATTCTGGAGCAAGAAAAAACATTTTACAGAGATGGTGACAACTTCTGTAAGTGTTCTTCAGCAACAGTACAAAGGTAATTAACTGATGGAGCATATCTATAACACTTTTCAAGTTTACAAATTTCCATTTTGGGCAAGTTTCAATTTTTTAATATAATATTTCAGATGTATTAATGTGCACAGAGACATGAATTAGACTAAATACAATGGTCAATCCAATCTAGTACATCTCTTCCAGTACAAACAAACGACCACTTAAATTATTACAAGAAATAATGTTTTCAAAGTAAAAGCAACACACATAATTAGAGTGACTGTATTTTGAAGGCTTAAGAAGGAAGCAACATAGTTCACTCTTCCATTGAGTAAATTTCAGCTTTATTAAAACACAAGTATTGCAGTATTGCATAAACATTTGTATCCTTATGATATGTAAAAGAGATACTTCAGTGCTAACAAGACCAAAGCAACATTCATTTTGAAAGTGTCTTTGTCTTAATGTGCTGTTTGTAATAATCATCCATAATCGGTGATGTATGAATATATCAGCAGAAGTAGATCATAGAACACGGAGAAGTGAATTCGTTCAATATACTCTCTGTTTGAGACACAGTTCAAGTCCCTTTCTGTGTAATCTTCAGAGTTATGAGACAATTTCAAGAAGACTGCTACTGCTCTCTACAGTTTAAATGCATCCACTTCTTAATTACAGTCAGTAATTGACTTTGTTCCATTCTGTCCTAGACATTTACAGGAAAGGAGTTCCAAATCTTTCAACTTGGTTCATTACATCACACTCTAGATTTTCTAGCACCTGCTAGCATATTAGGTGGCTAGGTGATTGATAGATAGATAGAAGGACAGATACTCACATCATGCACACCAGTGCATACACACACATCCTACTTAGACATCCTAATTAAAAGCTCTCTGAAGATATTGTTTAAAAAACACATTGGTATTTCTAACAATAATATTATAAAAGCCATTTAGGAATTCTAGACATTCAGGAGAAAGGTGTTCCAAATACCTTGAGCAGATAAATAAGCCAGGACGGAAGGAACTAATATGGTTAGGAAAGAAGCAAAATATTAACCAGAACAACTCATTCAGCACTGCCACCCTTGCTTGGTTTCACCAAGATGTTACTGTGTAGTCTGCTTTTGGTCACTCACTTTCCCTTCCTTATTTCAGATGGGATTAAAAGAGGCTGGATCAGAACTATAGGAAATTCACAGTGAGCCATGCCATGGTTAGGCTTGGCAGTACTGTGATTCATTTCTGAGTCCTTAAGGACCT
Organism: Ctenosaura bakeri; assembly: GCA_948474755.1. Lineage (NCBI taxonomy): Eukaryota > Metazoa > Chordata > Lepidosauria > Squamata > Iguanidae > Ctenosaura > Ctenosaura bakeri. The sequence continues at coordinate 25,430 of CAOLHI010000866.1, forward strand.
AAGAAGAGGGATCAGGCCTAGAGCTAAACCAGTGTCCTGTTTTATACACTGGCTAAGTGGATACTTCTGGAAAGCCTACCACTAAGACACAAGGGACATGGTCTTCTCTCCTTGTTGTTCCTCAGAAACTGGTATTTCGAAAAACTCTTTTGTGCCACAATAGAAATGCAGACAATTTTCTTTCTTAGGAAGCCTCTGCCCTGTGCAGTGTGCACATTGGTCAGAAAGAGTCTTCAGAAGGCTGTTTGGCCTTCTGTCAGCCCTTTCTCCTATCAGGCAATGTGTACTTTGTGCATTACGTGTGTTGTCAGTTTGTATGATAATTAAAATTATGTGTACAAAGTAATGTGATGCCAATAAATTAAGGAACTGAAGCATATATATGCCCATTTTGGCCTGACTGTAATTGTTAGCTCCAAACAAAGAAGAGCAATTGAATCAATTGCCAAATGGTGAGTCAACACCTACTTGAATCCCATTGCTTCAGTGGATTTACTCTAGTTGGGACAAGCTATAGATTTGGGCCTTTGTGCAATGTAGTCCACTTTGCAATATGTGTGGAAGAAATAAAATTCACAAAGTTCCTCAAGCCCTGTTACTGTAAATACTGTGAAAAATCTCAGTTTCCTGTGATCTTGTACCATTAGATGTTATCTATTTATCTTCCTTCCAAACTGCTTTTTGAACCTTAAGAACTGAATATCTCTTTTAAAATTATTTCTAAAAGGAAGGAAATTGAATTACAACTATGGACTTGCATGGTATGTTTCTAGAACAATGTTAAACAAACCAATCAATCAAGACAATCAGAGTAAAGACAATACAAAGTATATTTAGTATTGAAATAGATGCCACTATAAATATATAGTATGGCACTTAAGATCCCTACTCGAAATAAAGCAAATATGGCTCCAGTCTCGACAGGGACCAGGATGGTGTGAGGAGATTAATCCTTCCCTGTGATCTGGCTTTTTATCTTAATGCCAATGTCAGTGTTGTTTACTGTGGTCACGTTGAATTTTATTTTAAAAATCCTGCCTAGGGTTCTGTGTGAGCTAAATTTAAAAACAAAAAACAGGTTGGGGGACAGGGCTAGATCTCAACAGATGAACACCTGTGGCAGTGGATTCCCAGAAAACACTCCCTTCTTTATTCCCAATGCCTCAGTTTCCCTCAGTGAGAAAGAAGGAACGATAGTCAATTTGTTGTTACAGTGTTCTCTTGAGAAACAGCTTTTATTTCAAAACTTGCTGTTGTTCCTCTTTCACAATTGTTACTTTAATGTTTTTTCACAGGAAAAACCCCTCCCTCCCTCATGTTGCTCCTGCTCCAAGTTAGAGCTGGTCATACTTACTTACAGATCTTAAACTCGATGTTACATATTGCATGTAGTTCTTAGAAGGTCCGCAGAGATAGTGATGTGATTCCCTTAGTCTCATTTTCACACTCATATTCTCTCCTTTTCCAAATCAAGCTGCTTTTGACTACAAAATCCTAACTTTTTTTTTTAATAAGCTGAGGTCAAGAATTAGTTTTATTTGCATTGTATCGTTACATGGACCACCAGTTAAAAATAAACATATGCAAAACTGATTGCAGCAAGACTTGTCCACACCCTGGGTGAGTGGAAATGGGGTCTAATTAAAATAAAGTTTTGAGAAACATAGTCATTTAATTAATTTGCTTTCAAGACTCCTTAGTCATTTAATTATATGGTTTGGAATTACATTTGAATCAAATTAATATAAAGGCAGGACTTGGCCGTTTTTAAAACCTATATAAAGTATATGTATTGTTATAAGCAATATACAGTCTCCACAACCTGATAGCTTCATCCCTTGATCATGTTTATGTTGAACAAATAAGTAACAATAGAGAGAATATTGTACATAAAAAAACAATATGTTTGTCTAACATTATAATGTGGTGTAATATTTGGCGCATGCAAATAAACCAAGTTAGGTAAATCCCTTTCAACTGCTGTTCCCCTACCATATTTCATCATATATACCAAATGTTCAATTTCTCAAAGGTGGTTGTGGCCATCAAAGAAATGGTATTATCAGACAGAATGTCTATCTTCGATGACAGGCTTATGGTGGTAACCTACAGTAATTTCTCCTAAAAAGTCCAGCCTAGCTGACATTTTTTAAAAAAATGAATTTGAAGTATCAGTTTGAAGAAAAACATCCTCAAACTAGGCTTTGAGGGAAGAGAAAAAACATGCTGCTAGTTAAAACATTTTGTGAGAATGTATCCCCCGATGTTACTAGATGTTAAGTAAATATATGCTCATTGTCAAAAAAAAATGTTGCTTTGGCAACTCTCTTATTAAAATGCATTTGTAACCCCCATCTGTCAAGAAAGTTTTGAAAAGTTTGTTTACTTTGGATAGCAGCCCTATCCAGGGTTACCCCAGCAAACAATGATAGCAGTCTTCAGAAGTTGTGTGAGGAACAAGCCACTAGGGATCCATTTTTGTTTTAATTGGCACACACAAACACTTTTCTGGTCTGTCAAGAAGATCAAGCTAATATGCATGGAGGGTGTTATATTCTCAGCTTTTGGGAGTACTAAGGCTCCCTTTATTTAAGTAATTTAAATGATAGACTGCAAAAACTTTGCAAGTCAGAAAAAATGTTTTATATTTTCAGGGGGAATATTTGTTTTAAGGAACAGAAAATGTTCTACATATCTAAAGATGTTGAACCTTATGTTGTAATTAACCTGTTTCTTCCAACTCAGTTTTTTTAAGAGACACTGCTAACTAAAATAGCCAGAAAAATATTGTCTGCTTTTCCCCTCAGTGTTTTCTATTGTAATTTTTTGTTTTAAAATGGGAAAACATTCATATCCAGATGTTTATTAGATATGTTTCCTTACACTGGCACAATTGATTTGCATATGCATTTACAGGAAAACTTAGTGGTTCCACTATAACAAAACTACCTGCTTATGCAAGCAGTACATTATTTAACAGAAAGTAAGCAAATGTTCAAGAGCCAGGCCCTTTTTGCATGGCATTTCTTAAGCGAAAGGGCCCCTTGAGCATTGCGTAAATGGGAGGAGTGGTCTGCATGACGCAGTTCCATTTACGCAACACTCAAGAGCCTCATGCGCAGCACATATGCACCTTTTTATTTTAGGCTTTTAGCCGAAAATGGTGCGTGCTTGTGCACCAGTCAGGGGCCTGGGGTGAACTTACCTGCCCTGCAGAGCTTCTGGAGCCGGGCTGGTCGCGCTTCCTGTCCTCAGTGCAGCCTACAGCTCCCAGGCTGCACTGCAGAAGGAAGAGGCGGGGCGTGGGTAGGGCGCTCGCGCAACCAGGAAGCTGCTGCAGAGCCCAAGCAGCAGGGATGCAAAAGCTTTCCTCTGAAGGCTTCTTGCATGAGTGCCACCTCCGCAAAAAGGTAAGGTGCAGAAAGGGCCCCAGTGTGATGTAGTGGTTTGATTGTTGGACTATGACCCTGGAAACCAGAGTTCCATTCCCCACTTGGGCATGGAAATCCACTCGGTGACTTTGGGCATGTCACATACTCTGAGCCCCAGAAAACCCCGTTCTTTAGGACTGTCATAAGTCAGAAACGACTTGACACAGCACTACAACAGCAAATGAATGTTCATGCTATATCCACAGCAAGAGAATTCAGCACACCAAAAACAAGAACACAAAAGAAAACATTTCCTTACTTGAAAATGAATTAGATCTTTGATACTCAAATTATCTTTTTTCACATAACACTGACTTGTACAACATAGGGCATTTTTGCACTACTCTGTTATAGTGCTCCTATTCCACTTTCACCATCCTGTGGAATTCTGGGGTTTGCAGTTTACTGAGGCCAAAGTGCTCTCTGGCTGAGAATTCTAAATGTTCCTCCCTAAAATGCAAACTCCAGGATTCCATAGGATGTTGAAAGTGGAATAATAGCACTATAACAGTGTAGTGTGGAAATGACCATAATATTCTCTGATGTGGAATTCTGGCTCATGACAGAATCAAAAGTTTTTAGGGTTGCCAGCATACCCTAATCAAAAGTGTAATTTTTTTTTTACTGCATCATTTCTCCTGAACCAAAGTAATGCAAGACAAAAGAAAACTAAGTATTCCTGTTTTATATATTTCTTTATATCATACATCCTCAGTGTGAACTTTCTCCCTCAGAGGGGGTTAAAGATCACATGGGAAACTCCTCAGTTGCTCTTAAGTCCATTTTTCAAGAGTGCAAAATAGTTATTTTAGTTCTTCCATAAGTGGAGCAGACTTAGAGGAATAGTACAAAATGTGTTCTCTTATTTTCACTGAAAATGGTCTTGCATGTTTCTGTGAGCCATAATGTTTCAAAGATAGTAGGTATGGCCAAACAGCTCTTAGAAATTAGTAGTAACTTTTTAAAACCTGAGGACAGAACTTTAGGACAGAATATGAGGGGGCAGCCATTCACATGGCTGCTTCAATTACATACATAATTGAAGATGGTGACCATCTCAAATTTACAGAAAAGTGAGCATCTTGGGCATTCTCTTTTTCTCTCTGTCCCCTCTCTTCAAAATATCCAAGTAGAGTCACCATTGTTAAAGCAGGGTATGACATTTTTTTGCCACTGCCATAAAAAGGACCACTACCTAAATCTGATAAGGTTCTTTTAATTTTGCAAGTTTTCCCCATCTAGCTTTTAAGTTGACAGGAGAAACACTGATGACAAGAATAACTGCTACTATGTGGCTTCAAGTCATCTCTGACTTATAAGATGGCCCTATCATGGGAATTTCTTGACAAGATTTTTTTCAGAGGGTCTTCCCTTTGAGGTCACCTGGTGGTTTTCCATGTTTAATCATGGATTAAAACCCTGGTCTTTAGAACTGTAGTCCAATGCTCAAACCACTGCCTCACGCTGGCTCTCAGACAAGAAAAATGAAAAGAAAGAAAAAATGAGATGAACAACGTAATCCTTTGGATATTCACTGAAGGCTTAACTACATACTGTATTACATCTAGTTGTGGTATGTGGTGTCACCTTGGGGTTCTCTTTAATTTCTAAAGAAGTGTGGAGGGGGGATTGGGGGAAAAGATCTGCATGAAGAGAGAGGACATTCATAGGGACCTTAACACAAAAATGGTTGCTTTGCCCTAATTCTGGAGAGGAACATGTATAATATAACTACACTCCAGTATCCAGCAACATCAGCAGATGGTTACACCATAAGAAAGATTTCTGTTTATACATTGTAAGCAATGTTTCTGATCCTATACTCATGTATACAGTGTCTTAACTCCATTACTCCTCTTCTATCTTCCATCACATTAGTATACTTTAGGGATTTTTTTTTTTAAAAAAAAGCTCTTTAAATCAAAACCAGGAAGCTGTACGTTAATACAGCTGATTGTATCTCCCTGTATGACCTTGCCCAGGCCCCGAGATCCTCAGGAGAGGCCCTTCTCTCAGGGCCTTTCTGGACTACATTGTTAGAGTGTTATTATTCCACTTTCAACATCCTGTGGAATTCTGGGATTTGTAGTTTACTGGAGCCAAAGTGCTCTCTGGCTGAGAATTCCAAAGGTCCCTCCTTAAATGGCAAATCCCAGGATTCCATAGGATGTTGAAAATGGAATAATAGAACTATAACACTGTACTGCAGAAAGGCCTTCAGTCTTACACCGGTCACAGACACAATTGTTGGGGACACAAGATAGGACTTTCCTGGTGCCTTTTCTTAACTCTGGAACTTGTTACCCAAGGAGGCCACAATGCCCCCAGCTGCTGTCCTTCCTTTGCCAAGTGAAATCTTTTTTATTCTGACAGGCTTTAGAACAGAAGGTTTTTAAAGAACAGGCTTTTAGTATGGTGATTTTAAGATTGTGTTTTTTAACCTTTTATTTTTAAAGTGTATTTTTAATTTGTTTAAAATGTTATGAATAGCTCAATTCCATTTTGATATTTACTTTTTGCACATTTTAAATTTTAGATTATTTACTGTCATGAGTCCCAATTTTGGAGAAAAGACAGGATCAGCATCATAATAATTTAATCAGTGTTTTATTTGCACTTTAACTCTAATCTGTCAACAAACAATAAGCCAGATTCTCAAAACTCTGGTTTAATACATTTTGATAGAAGACTGAAGATAGGCATGAAGGGAATCTCCGACACTCCCCCAATCATGCTCATGGCTATAGCACACGGCTTCACAAAGTCACAGGTTAAACCTTGAAGCTGAGTCATTATTTTATGAAAATGTTTTTAAGAGACTGAAGTAGAAAATCTTGCAGGTAAAAGGAAGTGCAATCTTTGGCAATATCCTTGCTCACAAATGTCTGAAACTTGAAGGAGGGCAACTTGCACAGATAAGAACATCTTAATGTTAAAAACTGAACAGTCTTTCTTGCACTCAGTTCAGTGTCATGTATTTGTATGAATCTTTGCATTCTTTCAACGTTCCAGGATAAGGATGTAAACCCCTGCTTATCTCATCCTTGCATGTAAGGAACAGAAAAATTATTTCTCTCATCTCACAAGATGATGTGATATTTTGTGGTGCTCTCAGTAAAAGAACAGGAATATTTTCTCAAGCAAAACTATGGGATTTAGTAAGAGATAATAGCTGTTGCCTTGTTGTGTGGATTTTTAAGAAACAGAAGTAGCAGATGGGTTGTTTGCAGCTTTTGTAAAAAAAAATCAGGCCCTTGTTCTATGCTAGCTACGCTTTGCTTCTCAAAATGAAAGGACACTAGTTTTGTACAGAGAAAGTCTGAGCAAGATACACAGACCTTGGTGAGGAAAAATAGTGCTCCTTGTCTTGTGCCTTCTTGCAGACATAACTCATATGGTTTGAAATTTTTTTTTTTTTGAGTCATAACAGTGAAAATCAAGGAGAACAAGGCATTCAGTGAGTCCTGGTTACACTTATTATAGAAATATAACTAAAATAAAAACAGAAGTTTGAACATCCCCCAAGTAAAGTTAATGTTAACACAGGTAAGAATGGGAACCAGGAGATCTGTTTATTTTTAATTGCAACTGTAGTTCAGTTAGTAAGTAATCAACCCCTGAAATTTTTTCAAAAAATCTGGTATTTGAGATACTCAAGTTGAACATTCTGTGTCAGGGGACTCAGTCTATGGCAAGTCTTCAAGAGGGAGACAGGGAAGAAACACCAACATTATTTGACAAGACTTGGGACAGATCTCAGAACATAAGTTGACCTGTATAGCTATCAATATGCCCTAGGGGGAAAGTAACACTTTGCCCAAGCTTTTTCTAGCAATTCCATATATGAAACAAAATAAAACAAAAACAAAAAGAATTAGATAGCTTGGCTGTACTTGGCTAGGGACTCCAGAAAACAAATGTGTTTCTTGTGACTGAGTCTGATAACATTTTAGATAGTAATATTTTGGTTAGAAACATAAAAAGGAGTTTCAGCATATGTTTTCAGCTGGGTCATATGACAAAAGTTTTACTTACATCCATTTAATTTACTTAGTTTATAAACTATTTATCTTCTACTTTTCCATCAAATGAAACCCCCAGGGGTTCTGCATTATTATTATTTTTTAGGAAGAAATAATCACTGTCAAATTCGAACATTAAAGCGATACTGAAGGCATGTATGCACAGTCACTACTACTAAGACTATAAAACAAAACAATCTTACTGAATCCAGAGACTAGTAAGTCAATTTCTCCACCCCAAATGGAATGCTGAAAAGCCATGGGCTCTTCTTACTGCTCACTAAAGTTAAGATGACAGTGAAGGGTTTTTTTTTTTTAGGAGGCCTTCCAAAATTTAGTGCCACAGCATAAGAAGACACATGATGGTCTGCACCTCTTTGTAAGTCTGTTCCATTGTTGATCAAATAAGTGGTTAGAGAATGCAGTGCAGTGGGTCTACTCCAACTGGAACTAACCAACAGACTTCCAGCCACTCTCTCTCTGCAAACATGCATACATTTGAGCACACACGCAAAAAAAAAAAAAAAGCCCTTGATGCTATGAACTAGGCAGTGTAAATCATATGGTTCAAATGATAATAAATACTATTTTTTCATATTGCCCATCTACCATCCGAGTTTCTTGGAAAACAGATGTTTGGATGTACTGCATTAAAACTAAGGTACAGCAGGACATAATTTCCTTTAATTATGTGGAGAAAGACCAAGAGTATTTGGTCTACAGAGAGTGTAGAATGTCTACAGCTTTTCTAAGATCAAAATCTCAGTGAACTGAGGGTCGCAGTTCTGATAAAATATTCAGACTCAGTTATGTTTTGCCCTCTCTTCCATAGAAGCTATCAATTGAAATGATTTGTAAGGTAATGTTCCTGGGAAGTAGTGTGGAGGGACAAAGACTTCCTGGCCTGTAAGATAAAAATCTGCTGTTGCAGACTTAAGATAGACTCTTTCCCATGCAGATAAGCAAATCTCCACTTATATGGATAAGCAAAATCTCAAAGAGAACAATGTTTCAGTCTGCACATCAGTCCAGGAGCTGTGGGTAAGGTCAGCTCCAATTGTAATTTGCAAAGATCAAATTCCGCAAGCATATGTACTCCAAACTTGCATGAGTTAAGTTGTTCTGTTCCTTTAAGTATTATAAGCTAGCACATTACAACTTGCACCTGCACACACATTCAAACATTTCTCATTCTGTGCCACTAAAAATAATTGCTTTTGGACATTAAAAAATGGAACTGAAAAAGTCATGTTGATACAGGAGATCTGCTTGGTGGGAAGAAAAAAGCTGAAAAAGCCAATTCTCTCCTTATCCATCATGCTTTTGACCAGAGATGTGTAAATGATTTTCCACTGCAAACATAACCTGGTGAAATTAACATTTACATGAGATTCACAATAAAACAGCATGACCATGACATGAGCCCACACTGAAATCATCAAGCATATCCTTTTAGTTAGAGTGGGAACAAAGCTGAAACACGATTGAAACAGGGTAAGTGTCAAGTGTAATACAGAAGAAAGCTTTTAGGAAAGAGGAATTATAGGTGCCTATAAATCCCCCACCTCACTCCACCCCAAATTCCTTAAACATGGTACTCTTAAAACAAATTCAGGGCAATTGGTCTTTTACTCTCAACAACTAGAAAAGGCAGATCATAGGTTTCTCAAGGAGCTGGCAATAGAACTGTAGTCTTCTCATGTACTAATGAAACTTACTGCTATGTGAGAATTCTGGGAAGGTAGCAAAGTGTCATGTAAAACCTAAACGAATGCAGTATTTTATTTTGTCTATATTATATTTTCTAATGAGAATTGCCACTTGACAAGCATGGGTATATTGAGGCAATGTAGCCCAAATGGAGCTATTAAAAAGAAGGAAGAGGAGATATGAGTGTTCTTGGATAATCTTAACTTTTGCTCAGAGGAAAGTGCACTAGAGCTTCCTGGGAGAGATTTCCAAGTCTTTCACAAACTGCACATACCAGGATTTGATAGCATGAACCATGACAGTTAAAGTGGAATCAAGTTCTATAATTGTACAGGGTGCATACACCAGGTTCTTTTCTTAATTTGAGATACTCCTGTCACTGCTGACCCTTTTAATGTTTTTTCCTTTTATTGTTGATTTTATTGTTAGTTTTATTATACTTTGCAAGCCACTTTGGAAGCTTTGCCTTAAACTTAACTTGAATACTAAATTATGTAACTTCATAATAAACCTATAAATAAAATAATAAACAAAATAGAATCATTAATAAAGAGAATAATTAAACGTATTAATTTCTGAAAATGTATGATATAGATAAACCAAATCTGTATTTTTTAAAAAAGAAAAAAAAACATTAACAATCCAAAATCATTGAAATATATGTCAAACTGTCTTTTTAGCACACAAATGGCAAAAACTAAATGAATAGTGAACTGTCAAGTTACATAAAGGCACACAGTCCTGTTCTCAGTTGGTAATAGGAAGAAGGTACTGTTGTTTTTGGTGGTGGTAGTGGTATTAGTTTTATTTATACCCCACCTTTCCCCTAAAATCAGGTCTCAAAGTGGCTTAAAATTTAAAACATGTACAACGTATCTTAAAATATATAAAAGTCCACATTAAACCAGAATTAAACTATTCATAATATTAAAGCAGTTTAAAAAATATACCAAAAAAGATTAAAGAATGAGTTCAGTTAAAAAATGCAGTACCCCTTAAAGACCTTCATTTCTAAAAGCCTGTTGGAATAAAAATAAGTCCTTGCCTCTGGATAGAAGGACATCAAGGACAGGGCCTTTCTGGCCCCTCTGGGAAAGGAATTCCAGAGCCTGGGGCAGTCATCAAGAAGGCCCTGTGCCTATGAATGTGTTGAGACTAAGCATGGAGCCTCTCCTGAGGATTTCAGGGTGCAGGTGGGCTCATATAAGCAGATATGGTCTGTCAGCCTGGACCTAAGTCATGTAGGGCTTTATGGGTAATAATCAGCATTCCCAGTAATGTCTGGTGATATTTTATATGTGGGCAGGAAAAGAAAGTTTGAAAGGATGATACTTCTCTCTAAAGTTAATTTGTCTCCACTGAATTTTAAGTCCAGCATCCTATTTAGGTGGGAGTACATACTGCTTAGATTGTTTCCTACTGACAAAATAATAAGAACACTTTGGCTGGGATCCAATTGACCCCTTGTGCCAAAATAACAGGTTCCATTAACAAAGCAGGAAGGAATGATTCTCCTTCCCTACACTCAAATATGCTTTGGTTGGTTGAGGAGGAAATAAGGGAATGTCAGATTTCACTATTTACTTATTTACTTTCTTACTTATTGAAAAGCCACTTGCATGACACTTGATTTTGGCCTATTTTTTTTTTTCCACAAGGAAACACAACTTGGGCTCCAATGAACCTTAGGAAGCTTGCTGTCCAGCCAGACGATGTGAATAAGAGGGGGGAAATATGACAGGCAGAAACATTCTTTTCAATGAGGTCCCAAGAAGGCTTTCAATTAAGCAAAAAGACAATTGACTGATGTTCCACTACTTACTGCCAGAAATCTCTGTGTAGCATTTGTAGAGCTTTTCCCCCTCATTCTGCCCAACATGTGGGCTCAGTGTCAAGCTGTGAGTTTGTAAATCTTTTTCAGCACTTATCTGAGCTCAACATGAAATATAGGATTGCCAAATATATCTGACACATGGTTGTTTTTGTTTTTTGTTCAATGCAAGGAGAAAAATGTACAATTTTACGATCAAAAAGAAGCTCCTTCCTATATCATCACAATGATAAAATAAAGCCAGTTTTAAAACGTCATTCACTTTAAAGGTGTATTCAGTCAATATATCACTTCTTTGTTCTTTGCATTTATTAGAAAGATACTTGTAGTAAGCTTCTTGTATTAAACTATTTTGTTTGGAACAAGTACCAAATAATTATCTAAAACAAAAGCACATTGTATCTCCTTGTTAGATCTTTGCTGGTGAGGGCTGGAATAGTCAAGTATCTGAGATATATGATAGGATTTCTTCCCACTCCAACAATGTCCTCAGGTGTAGTACATTATTTTTTCCAGTGGAGATTTCATTGGGATTGGATTTCAACTAGTCCCTAGTGACCTCACCATCTCATATACATGTTTACTCTTGTCTCCACTGTCCTACCCCTTTGTCTTCTATCCTCAGCTCTGCTTCTTGGTCCCATTAAATGTGGACAAAACATTGGGAACTGGCTTACATATTCAGATAGATACCTTAATCTATGCACATATAGACAACAGTTCAGTGGCACATATTAATTAATTAATGTATTTATTATGACATCTTATTTTGTAAACATGTCTATTTAATCAGATACATGAGGTGTTAACCTCAAATGAGCACATGTGTTTGTTTGTGTGTGTGTGTGTGTGTACAGATCTGGATTTGGAAATCATGCAGTTCTCTACATGTTGTTGGACTCTAAGTTCCAGTGACCTAGTCAGCATAATCAGTAGTGAGGAATTATGTGAGTTGCTGTCCACAACATCTGGAGCACTGCACGATAGATAGATAGATAGATAGATAGATAGATAGATAGATAGATAGATAGATAGATAGATTTAAAGACAACTGAAATATAGAAAATATAAACAACAATCATTATCTCATGCCATATTAATTTATTAGTCTTTAAGACAAAGTAGGCAACTCTAGCTGTCTACATGTTGTTAGACTCCTTCTTTCATCAGCTGTAGTCAACACAGTCAATGGTAGGGAATGTTGGGAACTGCACTCCAACAATGTCTGTGGGGTTACAGTTGCCCACCCCATTGTCTTTAAGTTGAGATATGAGTCAGTCTGTTGTATATGTGTGTATACACACACATATACACACATACACAGACATACACAGAGTTGACAGTTTCTATGTATATTTATAAATGCCAAGCAATACTCCAGACTATAATTTTAAAGATCCAGTCCTATAAAGCAGTATGGAAAATGGGGAATAATGATGACCCTCATGACCAGACATGAGCTATGTCATTGAAGAAACCTGTGAGAGGTTGCTCCAATGTCAGTGAATTTTAACTACTACAGTAGAAACACCATCAATAGGTATGCCAACACAAAGATTTCATAGCCGCAGTGGTACCAGCTACAGTGGCATAAGCCTTGACATCTAATTTGTTAGCAGACTGTTAGGACAACTTTGTTGAAGATTCTCTGTACCACTACAAGAAGGAATTCCCTATACCTGCCTCATTCAGGTTGGCTGCAAACCTCCATGAATACATGCATTCTCCACATCATTTTGGTTATGTGTCTCTCTCATGCTGGATAAGAAAACCCCATAAATAAAAGAGTTGCATCCTGCTGAGTATCTAGAAACATGTATATGTGTCTATATGTATATGTGAGTAGCCACATACTGGAAATGGAAACTACATAAATAAAATATTAGTGTATTGCTGGAGTATCCAGAAACATGAATACCTGTCTGTATGTGTATGCTAATATACATGCACAGATGTATTATACATAAATCCCTCTTGTACATACATACTCAAACACAATTTTCAACAGTTTAATGAGGCTCATAAAGCACTATCCCTTTGATTGTGGGCCTAATACTCTCTCTCTGTGTGTATGTGTGTATGTGTGTGTGTATGTGTGTGCACGCCTGACTGTATTTTTTAATATCATTATAATAATATTACATGGCAGGCAAAAATATAATGAAAATGATAATTTGCCAAAAAGATTTAAAAAACACTGAGGTGTTACCTATCAAAAGTTCTCCTTCTGTCTGTGATACAGCACAGATTGCAATCGTGACAGTAAATCTGGTGCTATTGTTAATGCCATGGCACTTTGGTTTTTGGCTTGCTTCAGTCCAATCTGTGACATGCTTGTGAATATCTTTCTTCTGTTCTGTCTGTATGGCATATGGATTTCTGGGATACAACGTCAGACCTATCCACATAACAAGTGTTCAGAGCACCTTATCATTTTAAAAAGCCAATTACTCAAAAAGACAAATGTGAAATGTTTCACATTTAATGATGAGCAAATCTGCAAAACAAATGCAATTTTGCTACATCTTGGGGGAAAAAAAGTTTAGTTTAACTGTAAATATTGCAATGGAGTCTTTAGCAATACACATGATGGGTAGGGACCAGCTCATATTATGCATATTTGTACATGACTGTCACTTAAATTTGCAGCATTTTTCATAGTGGCTTGTTTGAAATAAATAGAAAGAAAATAAGGCACAAATGACTGAAATAGAAGCCTGCAAAAATGTCATTGCTCACGTCGAGCATTGGACACTTTTAAAAAAAATATTTTGAAAGTCTCACCCAAAAACATGAAAACTGCATATGTCTACAGAGGTAGAGGTCAGTAATGAAACAATTAACAGCAAAAATATGAAACCATTTCCTAGAAATATTTGTCAATATATAAACAATGTTTGGTACCACACATAAGTTTTCTATGAAGCCTGAATTAGTAGCCGTATGTCCTATTCCCAAACTGAAATGGTGTCAGTCGAAATACCTAAAGACTTGGTTTCAAAACACTGCCTTGCTGGGACTGGATGGGTTGAAATTATCACTCTTTTTTGATGCAGCAACAAATAAACAAGGTACGCAGAGCAGTTAAAATCTAGCAGTTGCCCATATATATAATACAATCAGCTGTGTTTGTACATATCATATATTGCAGGGTAGATCCACAGTTTCTCTAAATGTTATTGAAAAATCTGTTTTCTTCCTAATCTTTTTATACTGACAAATTTACACAGTAAGATCATTCTGGTGGTCCTGAGAATTCAACATAAACAGCAGAGATAGGAATTTTATTTGTACATTACACCTGTGAATCATATATATCTACAAATTAGCTGTAACTGCTGGCAGGTGATACCTTTCTGTTTGTTCAGGCCTTTGAGTGTTAAGACTTCGTTTTAGAAGGTCTTTTAATTTGGGTATGTTGTAGTTATATTTTTACCATTATTCTTATATTTTAACTGCCTTTTGAAAACTATTTTCAAACAAATGGCTTTAAAAAATTTTTTAAAAACCTTTGAGCTATCAATTGTTTTAATTGTATTTTGCTTAACTCAAATTGTGAGGCACCTTGGCTCCCAATTGGGAGAAAGGTGGGATTTAAATTTATTACTTATTTAATTAATCACATGATTTGGGTGTGAGTTGTGTTCAGAACATGTTTATTATAACTCATATGATAATAACTGCAGTAGTAGTCTGAATAAATGTACTGAATCCCCATTTCATTCAGTGGGATTTACTTCTGAGTAAACATACAAAGGAGCAGGATCCACAGGACGTTATTATGGTTTGTTCACCCATATTATTGGACAACTATTTAAAATATTAGTCAAATAGGCTGAAACCATAGTTTTTATCAATACATTTAGAAAAACAAAAACTTGGAATTTATAATATTGTTCTACCATTCATGAGGGTTTTTTTGGATTCAAATATCACTGTTTCATCTTACTTCTTGTACTAAAAGGAAAGCAACAATGTTTTAAAAAAACACACACATACAAAATAATTAGTGTATGAGTCTCCCAGCTAGGAAGATGCTTAGTTAATAACTGAAGGAATATATAAATGCGCTTTTGTTATATTTGTGTAATCCTGCTCAGCTGCAAAACCTCTGTTCACAAATTAAAAATGAGCAACCAGAAAGGTGGGCGGTGAGCAGAGGAGAAGGTGTTTATTTTAACTGGGATCTTGTTGTTGTTATTCTGCCTTTTCAAGAAGGTCAGCCACATCTGTGGATGACTTGAGGAAGGCCAAATGGACTAAGCTAATATCTGATTTGGGAAATGGACTGTTTTACCTCTAATCCACAGCCAAGCTGTAACAACAAATTCCAATATTGTTTGGTGGTTTCCAAACATTATCAACCTAAAAAACACAATGAAATCTAAAAGAAAAACACAACTAGTTCAATAGCTATACATAATAATGAGTGTTGTCAGATGCTTAAATACCAGTTGCAAAGTACAAAGGGCTTGGGCTACAATTTATTATTTAGCCACTAAATAATAAAATGGGCAGCATCACAGAAGGATCAATCCAGTTGTGCCATGGCATGAGAACCAATCTCTTTTCGAATTTTCACTTAAAATAACAGGGCAGGATATTACAAAAGCCAGTAAGTTCAGATCTGTAGAGTTAAAGCAAGATTATTTTTCATTCTTACCTTCTTTATTAATATCTTCTTCTCTTACTTTGGGTAGCACATCTCTGCTGACACAATTTGTTAAATGATACATATTGCCAACATACACATTTCTCCATAGCTGTACAAATATTTTTTAGCTCGAATTTAGATCAAGAAATCAGCCATATTTCACTAGAACTGTATTAATACTTTCTCCAAGCATTTGTTATTTGGGATAAATGTTTACTATGACAAAACCATATCTTTAAAAATGCATATTTCATTTTCAAATTATATTTTCACCAGCTATTTAGAAAATAGTACCTTGAAAGAAAGGGCACTCTTCTCTGCTTTCTTTCCCTCAGCAGATGAAATCCCTTCTGATTGCTTAAGCCTTTGAGGTATATCTTTTACAGAAGGTCTTTTAAATTAGGGTATATTATGCTTTTATATACTATATTTCCACAGTCTTTTAGAGTTGTTTTAACTTAATGTTTTCAATATGTTTGTTTGTTTCATTGTTTTTAACTTTTGTTTTATCCTTTTTTTAAAACTCTGTTTGATTTAAACTTTTATTGTGATTTGTCATGAGTCCCATGGAGAAAGAAGGGATACTAAAGAAAAGAAACTGATCCCTTATCTGAATCTAGCAGGAAAGGACTGATAGGAATGAGAAAAGTAACCATGTTATTTCATTCCCTTGAATAGACTGAAATAACACAGAGTAGTTCATTGGGTGGTGGAAGCAGGAGAGAAGATAAAACAATTTCATTTTACGTGGGTTCTGTTCTGGATTTCTTTCACTGCTTTATGTTGTTACCTTTCCTGGAAGCCAAGTAGCCAAATAATTTGTGGAGACAAATCTTTAGCTTTACCCACAGATTGCAACACTCTGTAAAAGAAAAAGCTTTAAGGAAAAACACTCTTCATCCCCCCTCCCATTTCATCTTAAACTAAAGTAGTTTAATCACAGCTTGTAGATATCTTTTTTTTTAAAAAAAAAATGCTATCACGGTGTCTGCATGGAGGGGGAGAGTAATAATCAGGCAGGAAATCATTATAACAGATGCTGACTTCTGTGATCCCATTTACACATTAACAATTTGATGCAAAGCCCCATCCAGGCAATACCTGTGTTAACTAAGGTGTCAGTTGGTCATTAGGCAAGAGAGAATAAGAGAGAAACGGAGGGATTGTTTTGTTAATAGTGACCATTGTTTTTCTCCTTTGCACCTGTTATTCCACTATATCTTTCAGCTACATTTCAAAACACTACAGTGGGCTCTCCTTGCCAACCTGGGATGGCAGAAGCTTGGGTACCAGAACAAAATGTGAGGAGGTCCTTCTGTCTTTAACGCCTGTTCTCCAATGAATCAGCTTCCAATTAATCTGTTTCTTCAGTAGGAGTTTAATTTAAAAAAAAAAAAAAAAAACCTCGAGCACACACATGTTCAGCCTTGTTTAGCAATGAAGCTGCGTTAACATTATCTCCCTAGCCAGGTCAAAATTATATCTCATTAAATGCCAAAAAACAAAACAAAAAACACACACAACCAAAACCAAAAAACAAAACAAAAAAAACCTTTTTTTTAAAAAAAAAAATAAAGTCTTATGCTCCCTCAACACTTTCAATTTAAAAAATAAGAGGTTGGGGTGGAGGTATATAATTGATTTTGAAAGATGGAGTGGCTCATGTATGAAAATTATAAACAAGAGAGTCATGTCACTATTTATTACATATTTTTTAAAAAGTTTGTTTTGTGGCCAAGTGACACATTAAACAAACAAACAAAAAAATCCAGCTAAATTTATTAGACATGCTAGTTTGCATTTTTATGAATCAATGAATGCAGCGATCCAGATTTTGTATCCAGACCATGGAACACAAATTGAGTAGGTTGTGCACATCCCAAATCTCCACACTGTCAGTCAGATACCTCCCACATTATCAAGAATTCTGAACAAGAATATGCTCGGCTTCACATTGCATTGAAGGCTACTTCTTTTTTGGGCTCCTGAATCATACAGTCTTGTATATCTAAAAGGTTTAATGTAATGCATTACAGACAGATCATACCCTGACTGTGAAAGTAAGAAAAGAAGCTCACTTCTAGCACCTTGCCTCCTCCTTACTCCATGGCTAGCACATGGAAAGGGGATGGGGAGACTTGTTAGAAATCATACCCCTTGCCCAGCATTCCTGACAACCATGGTGCACTGATACATTCTAAAATCCAGCAATTCCTCATGGTAGTATCTAAAGTGGTATCTCCAACAGAAATTCATATAGTCTACCCAGGATATACCTTTCTGCTTTCCCACCCACGTACTATTTTTTGTTTGTTTGTATGAATGCAAAGGAGCTAACATTCTAACTAGAAACTTCATCACAAAACACACAAATCATGATAATATACAATACTGCTTAACTATTTACCTTATTGTATATTGGAGGTGAGGGTGGCAATATAGAAGAAATGGGGCACTTTGTAGTCAGGTTCCAGTTCTATATTTTGATTGCAAACCTGACAGGCAGAGCTTTATGCTTAAGGGATGTCATCTAGGTTACCATAGCAGCCAGCTCAAGTATTTAGTTCAGTTGACCACAATGGGCAATTCACCTCTACAATATCCTATAAAGACTATAACTTACACTGAAAACTGAGAAGCTTGTTGCTTAAGTAAAAATATAAACTTCCAACTTTACCCAATCTTGCTATATTGTAACTCAAAATACTGGTTGCTTAGATTTCACTTTTACTAATTAGCTATCCCACTCCTTTACAACTGAACTAAAACCGTGGGAGTATTAGTAGTCTATCTCTTTCCCTGCTATGATAAGTTTTGTG
This sequence comes from Ctenosaura bakeri, assembly GCA_948474755.1. Taxonomy (NCBI): domain Eukaryota; kingdom Metazoa; phylum Chordata; class Lepidosauria; order Squamata; family Iguanidae; genus Ctenosaura; species Ctenosaura bakeri. The sequence goes on from CAOLHI010000866.1 coordinate 43,897, forward strand.
GTGACAGTTGTTCATCCAGCCTTAAAATGAACACATGCTGATATCATGGCATTCTAAAGCAGTGGTCTGAAAACAAAGTGAAAAAGAAAAAAAATCAGCTGCCATTTTAAAACAACCAAGACCCTTACCGCACTATGCTGCAATCCCATCATCCCATCACAATTGGATCAGGACCCTAACACTCCCCACCGCACCAGTTGGCTGTTGGCAGATGAGTAGCATTTGGGATACTCTTCTTCCTTCCACAGTACAGCCAACCTCTTCTTGGGCTGTATTGCGAAGGAAGTGCTTGATAGGTCTTCTGCCCTTTCCACACGCCCACAACTGATGGGATCATTGTGCAAAAGGAGGCCATTACTGGATGCTTTCCAGTAATGGTTTATGGCACTATCATGATGGCTGGGGACATGACAGTAGAGGGACTGCAATGACGTTGTGCAATGGCATGTGTTTCAGACTGGCAGCAACACATCCCCATGTTGAGATGGTGCCATGATGAGGTAAGGGCCAAGTCCTAACTGCTTTCAGAATCATGCTGTATGACAACATAGTGTTGAATTGTGGACATCGGTGGATATTTATGTATGATGGTTAGTGACTAAAAAAACTGAACACAAAGGTGGCCATTTTCCTTACAACGGATATTCTCATTTCTAGAAGAACTGGGTAGGGTTAAAGAATGTAAGTTAAAAGAAAAGAACTGGTGAAGGTAAAGTTAGCTTACCTCCATTCATCTGATCAGAGCTGTTCATTAGCCATTAACCAGGGTCAGCAAAATGAACTACTAGAGGCTGCTCCAAGCAGATCAGGTTGGTGTGCTAAACTATAACCAAATGCACCCCTCAGAACCAGCCTAATTTTTCCTGATCTTTAAATATCATTTATTTAAATAAATATCAATTTTTCTGAAAGTGCTGACACTTTTACAAGCAAAGGGGAAGAAGCTCACCCCATTCTAATAAATCATCAGTTTCCCAATCATTCTAGGATAGAAACATTCTTATCTGTCTCTATAGTGTGATCTAACCTTGTATAGTCTGCTAGAGAAACTGCAAGAACTGAAAATGGAGCAGATGATGTGGTAGGAGAAATGCAGCGCAACATAAGTAAAGAGGTAGTACAGGAATACCTGGCTACTCTAAATGAATTCAAGTCTCTGGGACCAATGAATTGCATTCAAGGGTATTAAAAGGACTGGCAGAAGTAATTTCAGAACCCTTGGCAAGAATTCCTGGAGAATGGGAGAAGTCCCAGCAGACTGGGGAAGGGCAAATATTTCACCATCTTCAAAAAAAGGGAACAAGGAAGACTCAAAAAATTACTGCCCAGTCAGCCTAGCATCAATACCTGGAAAAATTATAGAGCAGATCATTAAAGAGACAGTCTGTAAGCACTTAGAAAGGAATACTGTGATTGCTAAAAGTCAACATGGGTTTCTCAAAAATAAGTCATACCAGATTAATCTTGTCTTTTTTTATATATATAGAGTTACTACCTTGGTAGATGAAGGGAATGCCATAGCATATCTTGACTTCAATGAGGCTTTCAACAAGGTCCCCCATGGTATTCTTGTGAACAAGTTAGTAATGTGGGCGAGAGAATGCTACCGTTAGGTCGTTTTCTAACTGGTTGACTAACTGAACTCAAAGAGCACTCAGTAATGATTCCTCTTCATCTTGGAGAGAAGTGACTAGTGGGGTGCCATAGGGTTCTGTTGTGGCCCAGTGCTATTCAACATCTTTATCAATGATTTGGATGAGGGAATAGAGGGCATTTTTATCAAATCTGCAAATGACACCAAATTAAAAGGGTTATTTAACACTGCAGAGGACAGGATCAGAATTCAAAATGATCTCAACAGATTAGAGAGCTGGCCCAAAGCTAATTAAATTAATTTTAACACAGCAGAAAAAAAATGAAATGCACAGAGATAGGAAGGGTGACATCTGGCTTGACCACATTACATGTGAAAAGGATCTAGAAGTCTTAGTAGATCACAAGTTGAACATGAGTCAGCAGTGCAGTGCAGCAGTTAAGAAAGCCAATGCTATTTTGGGCTGCATCAACAGGAGTATAGTGTCTAGGTCAAGGGAAGTGATAGTACCACTTTATTCTACTTTCATCAGGCCCCATCTGGAATACTGTGTCCAGTTCTATGTCCAGGAAGGATATTGACAAGCTACAATGTGTCCAGAGGAGAGTTACCAAAGTGGTAGGTCTGGAAACCATCTCATATGAAAAGAAGCTTAGGGAGCTGGGTATGTTTAGCCTGGAGAAGAGAAGGTAAAGAGGTGATATGATAACTATGTTTAAATATTTGAAGGGATGTCATATGGAAGATGCAACAAACCTGTTTTCTCCTGCTCCGGAGATGCTACACTGTTACAGTGCTATTTATTCCACTTTCAACAACCTGTGGAATTCTGGAGTTTATAGTTTACTGAGGCCAAAGAGTTTTCTGGCTGAGAATTCTGAATGCCCCTCCCTAAACTGCAAACCCCAGGATTCCATAGGATGTTGAAAATGGAATAATAACCCTATAACAGTGTAGTGCACAAATGGTCTATGACATGGAGCAATGGCTTTATTTTAAGTATTTTTAAGAAAATTTAAGAAAGAAAATTTAAAAATACTTAAGAAACTTTATTTTAAGAAGAACTTCCTGATGATAAGAGCAGTTCGACAGTGGAATCTGCTGGCTGGGAGCATGGTGGAGTCTCCTTCTTTGGAGGTTTTAAGCAGAGTCTAGATGGCTATCTGTCAGAAATGCTTTGATGGTGTATTCCCGCATGGCAGGGTGCTGGACTCGATGGCCCTTATGGTTTCTTCAAACTCTATGATTCTATGAAAGCTAGATGATGATGATGAGGAGGACTATTTGTTCTAGGCCTGTTTGATTAACTAGAACATGACAGTTACTCTGTTATGTATCTTTTAAGCATATAAAACAAATATATAGAATGAATGGAAGAATCATTATTGCTTATCAGCTCTTTTAGAAATTCTGACCTGCCTCAACAAGCTGTTGATGTCAATACTGGTTTCCAGCAAAATCAAATGGAGAGGTGGAGCTGGGCTTGCTAATTGGCAGAATGGGGCATATCTATATACGTTCTCATTCAAAGGATAAAATATGTGAACTCATTATTATTGTTCCTACAAAAGGCTTACTTAAAAGTGCAGTTTTAATATTGCTTCAGTCATTGAGATGTCAGTGAGCTTGAAAGTTTCAGAGAGGGTCCTAAGTGAAAGGATGTTGTTTTTTTGGTGATCGGGAGCACAAAATGAAAATAGGACTTTTCTTGGACAAACAAGACTCATATCATGATTACAAGAGTCTAGGAGACCTGTGGAGGCATCTTGGCTTTTATCCATTAGGTACCTCAAAGAAAGCTACTTGTTTCTTCTTTTCCCTTCAGGAAAGAAGCAGTTCTCATCTGTCTGATCTTTGAGACTGCAAAGTCTCATGAACCATTATTCCTAAGTCAGGATTTGAAGAATGTGTGAACCTCTAAATGTTGCTGGATTATAACTCCCACCATCCCCTAGGCAGCATAGGCATTGATGGATTATGAGAGTTGTCATGCAGCTAGATGTCCTGAAGGGCTACACATTCTCTTATGATATGGCCTTGCCTTCCCACTGCAGCAGGGACTAAAATTTAAACAGTAAGAAGAAGCCAGCTGTCTCCTCCCTAAACTGCAAACGCTAGGATTTCATAGGATGTTGAAAGTGAAATAATCGTGCTATAAGAGTGTAGTGCAGAAATGGCCACTGTTCACCTGCCCTATGATGTCCTCTTTGTACAGACACCAGAAATGCAATGAGCTCACCCTAGTTGGAGATAGAGAGGGGAGAACAATGCCCACTGACACTACAAGACTGCTTCAGTATCGGAACTGCAGTGAAATAATGCCATTGCACCAATGCACAATAGCAGAGATGCATATGAATGAAAAGAGACAACCCAATAACGATGTGAATGCAATTCAACAATGGGAGAGTTATGTGGTAAGGAGAGAACAGAACTAAGCCAGTGTAGTCATGCAACAAACTAGTGAGTGAAAAAGTCCTTAGTTGAATATGTATCTTCCGAGTGGAATATCCCTTTTTAAAAAATGTATGTTAATTTTGTTGCAATTCTTCTGTCTCCACCCCTGCATTATCAAGCATTCCTACTAGGGATAGGTGGATCATCCTATCTCTGCTGCATGTCAGTTTTTATAAGGCTGCTCTGTCCTTCATCTGCAGGAATCTTTTTCTATTTAAAAACACTGCAAAAATTGTATCTGATTACATATTTTTGAATGCATTTTTCCCTTACAAAGTTTGTATTCCTTGGAACATTTTCCTCCTAAAGTACACATTTGCAAAAGCCCCCCTCCCTTCCAAAAAACACCACACATTTTATATGAATTTTAATACATTTTTCTGGGCTGATAACTACTTGGCAAAATTTAGAGAAGTGCAATATCTGATGGAAAACTGTGATCTGATCTGCCTGATTAGTCTAGGAGGTGTGGATCAATCAGTTCATAACAGAATTCACAAAGAATGGATTCTTCAGGCATCCCTCATTGCTGCTAGGGTGGGTGAGAAATTTCATTCAACCCTTTTTTAAATAAAAGAACTAGTCAATTTCACACATTTCTTCAGAAACAGGACAGAAAGAACTTGAGGTTATTTTTTTTCTTACTTTTTTTTTTTTAAAAAAAATAAGAGAAGTGAAACTGACAAATGTCTACTTCTAGGAAGACAGCTGTGGTTAGCTTTTTGAAGTCCCTGTTGAATCACTATGTACACAACCATGTTTGTCATACTGAGATAGGGTTGCCCCCTATCTTTTTCTGACAGGCTTCTCATCTTTAACATGGCAGGCAGATATTGTTGTTTCTCTTGTGTGCCTTCATGTCATTTCTAACTTATATTGACCCTTAGGTGAACCTATCATGGGGTTTTCTTGGCAAGATTTGTTCAGAGGGGGTTTGCCTCTGCCTCTCTCTGAGGCTGAGAGTGTGACCCAGTGCATGTGGCTTTCCAAGGCCAAGGGGAGATTTGAACTCCAGTCTCCAAAGTCCCAGTCCAACACTCAGATCACTGCCCTGCACTGGCTCTTCTGGTAGGTATATGATTACATAAATATTGCAAATAATTATTTCTAATCAATTTGAATGAAGTAGATGGGTGAGACTTTTGTTCTAACTTTTTAAAAATTGGAATTTACTGAAATATTCAACATTCATCAGAATGTTTGAGGAAATGAAATTAACAATCTGTCCATTCCCATTTGTCACAGTTTTAATTATACAACCAAGATCTCTACAGTACCAGCTTGTGGCAAAATACAAATAGTCATTCCTAGAAAATAGCTGGTCTGTCATACCTTCCTGAATTCTGAGAAATGCCGTACACAAAAAGTATATTAAATCACATGGTAAACAGTGTTTAATATCAAACATTGTATAAATAATTAAAAACATGGCTCACATAACTTTGGATAGTTAGCTCATGATCTGCAATGATTAATGTAAAACAAGGCAATATAAAGATGTGTTTTTAAGCAGAAGAATTGTTTTCTCTCAGTCCATACATAAATATATATATGGATATGTTTGTGTGTGTGTGTGTGTGTGTGATGAGAGAGAATGAATATATAATATTCAGGACAAAATATAGCAACTTGGTCTTCCATAGTGTATATATAAATATACAAAGTATACTCATGACATTCAGTTCAGACACTGGAGATCAAAATTCAATCAGAAGTGACAAAAAGTATGATTTTTCAGACAATTTAAATACTCTAAAGGCATTACATCCTGGCTAATCTTGAAAGTCAAGCAAGTTCAGCTCTGGTTAGTATTTGGATGGGAGACTGTCAACAAATACCAGATGCTGCAGGCTGTATTTCAGAAGAAGGAACTGGAAAACCCACCTCTAAGTATCCCTTGCCTAAGAAAATGCTATGAAATTAATGGGATTGCCATATATTGACAGACAACTTGAAGATATACACATGTGCAGGTGTGCACACACACACAACTTTACAACAAGCGTAATTTGAGGGGGGAAATCCATTTTTGACTGAAAGAGATGGAGAAATGAAGAAGATATTTCATGAAATGATCTCAAGGCATGTTTAATTATTTGCTTAAGGTGGGAGAATATTTGTTTATTGGAACATAAAGCGTTTCTTGCTTATAGGGACATATGAACACCACATCTCATGAAGGTCAAGTGGCCCAATGGATTTATACATTCAAAAATAGTAATAAAGTGTCTGTGAGACACTGGAGGCATCTCTACAAACTGGGATTCTGAAGATGGGATTACACTTTTATTTTTATCCCTGCCTCACTGTCTTCACTGTGGATAGATAATACTGTTGAGAAGAGCTTTGTAAATTTTGCTTTTAAAATGAAGATATGGGGTTGTAGAGGTGTGTGTAAGCTACAGGCCTGTTCTCACTGTTAACTCTGGGTGAGTAGGGGAAGGGGAAGAGTGTTTGGACAATTTTAGGCATGTGCAAATAAAACAGACCTATAGATTGGATTCTTTTACAATAAACAAAGGTAACCATTATCATTCAGACAGATTAACTATAATATATCATCAGTAATTCACATCTAATGCATCTGATGATGTAGACCCACTCTACAAAAGATGGTGCTACAAGCTTCTTTCTCTCAGGTCATTTCTGCATTATGCTGTTATAGTGCTATTATTCCACTTCCAACATCCTATAGAATCCTGGCGTTTGCAGTTTAGGGAGGGGCATTTAGAATTCTCAGTAAACTGCAAACCCCAGAATTCCACAGGATGTTGAAAGTTGAACAATAACACTATAACAGTGTAGCATGCAAATAGCCTTAGTCTCAAAGGTGCTACAAGAACCCTTTGCTTGGCGAATGCAAAAATGCTTACTGCATGGAGATTGCCCAGTTGAGTATGGCAGTGGCCCTAGCTATAATTCATCAGATGGAGGAGGCCCAACTATGACATACCAGAGTTATCAAACTGTGAAACATATCTTGACATTACTGCTTTCCAAAATGTAAACCATAAGATTTGGTGCAAGAATAAGAAATATTTATGGAGAATATCTCTGCAGAAGTGCATAGAAGTAACATGACAAAATGTAAGTGGCAAACAACTTCTCCTAAATGATGTTAGGGAAGTGTGGGCAACTGTAAAATTATAAACAAATATACTTGGATTTTCAGTTTCTATGGTGTTGTGGTCATATGTTAAGCAGGATTAAGCTAGACACAAAACAACAAGAATACTCTAATAAACTATATTGATTCATCACTGAGATTTACAAAAGCAAATATTGACTATTGAATATGGCACTGCAGTACAGCTAATGAAGGTGCTAATACTTGAACATGAGTCTAGACACTCAAATATCTAGAAGATGCTTACCAATTTTAGTAGCTCTCCATGCTTCCACAGAAATAATTTGCATTTTGAACATATTGCTAATTCCTATCTCTTGGAAGCAATCAAAATAATTTTGTCTGTTTTGGTCTTGTTAAACTGCAGGAACTTGAAAATCAATCACTTACTATATAATACACAAAGTTCAAAATGTTTCATTACTGGAAATGAGAGAACATAAATACAGTTTTAAGTCTGCAGGGGAAACATGCTTGTTTGAAAGAAGGACATCTGGAGTTCCGGGCAGTGAGTTTTCTGTGTTGGTGTGTGAACTTTGCTTTAGGATTAAAGCAAAATGGCAGCCTTGTGAATATCTAAACCAGCCATCGCCTGCTGAACAGGAGGCAGCCTCTTGAGCAAAAAGTTTCTGAAAACTGCAAGATGTCATAATGCAACTGTTCCCTCTTTCAGACTGTTCTATTTTACATTAGCTTGGTCATGGAACTTTTCCACAACAGATAAATATAAGCATCAATTCCCAATTAGGCAAGCTTGATCCTGTCCATATTGACTTGGAGGTGAGTTTCATTTAACAATAGATTACTGATTTTCAAATAAGTGTCTGTGGGAGTATATCACTAAAGTAGAAAGCTGAGAATGTCACAATTGCATTGTTGCTGTGAAGATCATGAATGTCCATTGTAGTGGTTAAACAGAACTCTTTATGATTCCTTCCTGTTTCTTCTAAATCTTTTGGGTAGTGTTAGACAATAAATATTTTGTGGATCATTGCAAAGTTTATGGTAAAGAGATAATCATATATCAATACCAAAGTGATTTACAAAAATCTCTGTCCTATGAATACATCATTTCATTTATTTGTGCTTTTCATTCTTATATGGATGGGTTATCTAAAATTTATGGTGGTCCTTCCTTATGCTGTTCTTCCTTTCTCTCTGTTTATGGTCAAGCAATGGCATTGTGCACAGTTGGCTTTCTGCATTTGACAATGTTGGCTTTAGCTGGTACAATGGGATTTACACATGTTGATGAAATGAGACTAATGGCTCTATTCAGGCTACCTATACCAGCAAGAGCTACTATGTTTAGCCTAGGGAGCTAACATACCACAGCCAAGTTGGGGTCCAGCTACAGTAGCAAAGGTCACTATTCAACCAGCCAAGCTGCTAGGAGATACAGCTTCAGCTATGAGATCAGTGAAGTACCCTGAGCAATTTGGCAAGAGAAGGGTTGGCCCACTCGACTGAAGAACCTAACTGGTGCTTTCCCAAGCATGAAAAGAGACAGATGTGGAGACTCCCAGGGAATATTCTCATTTAATTATGGGAGAGCTCCCTGCTATGTGATAGGCAACATATCTGCAGAAGTCTGATCTACCCCAGTGTAGGAAGATTTCTGGACAAAATCAAAGAAGTAGATATCAACTGGTGGCTGCCAGATGGCCATCACTGGCCTACCTAAAACCAGATGCAACAATAATAGCTTGGCTGAACTATATGAGTGATGCAATCTTGGTGCTTCATCTATCCTAGATATTTTTTTTTCCTGATAGCATAGATGATTATAGGATGTCATCTTACCAGACTTGGTCAAAGTCACAGTGGACTTGGGATGTACTTAGAATCTTTGGCACTGGCCACTGAAACCTGATTCATAACATGCCAAATCTCTAGTTAAGTATAAACTCCTACTTCATTAAGGCCTTCTATAAAGCAGAATAGTGATGATAACATTCATGGCAGCTCTGGTGCTTGAAAAGATCCTTCCTTACAAACAGAAACATGCCAGGGAACCTAGGAACAAAATTTGCTCTGTAATACATAAGTTTTATTTGTTTCTGGGAAGTTATTCACTAAACATAAGAATAGTCTTTCAGAGGAGATTAAAGTATGAAAATGAGGATAAAAAGAAACAATCCAAACCCATGACTAAAAGGGTTTTTGTTTAAATAATGTGTCTGTGGGGTGTGTTTTGCTAATATTGTTCCTCTGTACAGTGGAATTACAGATTAATCCAGCCAATTTTGGAAATTTCAGTGACTATCAAACATATACTTCAAGTACAAGGCTGGCTTCTCCTACTACTACTAAATACTTTAACCCTCAACAAATACCAGATGCTGCAGGCTGTATTTCAGAAGAAGGAGTATCTGCTGTGATACCAGGAGAAAAGGAAACCTAGCCTGGTACGATGGAGTGAATGTTTCTCTGCAGTTGTTCATGATGAAGGTGTACACATGAGCCTAAATCAACAAGGGCAACATATTCCACTACAGTTAATTATCCTGATTTAGTTCAAGAAACTAGGTTTAGTCTGTAATCTGCGAGGAAATTTGCTGTTCTAGTTCTAAATCCTTTTCTCAGCCTGGTGATTATCAACTACATTTTTGTACAGGAGGGAATTAATGCCACATACTGCCTAAGCAGCTTTGAAGTAAAAAGGCCTAGACCTGTAATAACTTTTATACACTGTATCGATTCAGAGAAAGAAAGGGAGGAGGGACTGTGCAGAGCCAGAGGGGTTTTGGGTGGATTTCCATGCCCCTCTTTACCTCTACTTTTTGTAAGTACTTCTAACACCAATGTGAACCCTCATATTAACTCACCACAGGAGAGCCCCAGGTAACTCTGTACCACTGCTACCGTAGGCTGTATGTAAAACCAGAGGTTAAAAAAAAAAAAAAGAAGGCTGGAGTTACTATTAAACTCAATCTTTTTCCTTCCAGCTAGTAACAACAATCAATATGGCTTTACAATTTGATAAGAAAGAAGCCTTCCGAGAAAAATAATTGTGTTGGCAACGTACCACACAGAGGTATTTTCTCCCCGAAAGTGTATGTACCACAGATGGAGTATCATTTATATTTCAGCTTGATTATCACTGCCCTGCACAAAGCCAATGAAGTTTAGTTTGGATTCTTTCTTTCTTTCTCTCTCTCTCTCAATTGGTGTCCTCATTTAGCATTGAATAGGCAAGGGCTGTGTCAGAAACCAGGAAGGTTGTTTAAAATGCGATCCAAAGCTTTGCAAGATTTTTTTTAAAAAAGCATTTCAATCTGTGTGAACATCTTCATCACTTGAGCGATAATTAAATCTCTGAATCACAGGTGATGTCCTCACACAGTCTCTTTGCCTGGCTCCCACTGGGCCAATGAAACATGCCTCCCTGTGAGGCCTGTTAGCACAGATCAGGTGGTAATGTGGAGGGACAGATGAGCTTTAGCTGACAGATGGCAGGATGACCTGGAAAACCTGCCCCCTTTTCTGGGATCAGGCAGCAGCTGACAGGTATTATTTCATAAAAAAAATGTCTAAAAGGAATCGCCAGGGTCTTCGCATTAATCTGAGACTGCAACCAGCCATGTAACGTTTATGTCAGAACAAATCTGTCTCTATGCAGGAGACGGAAAGTGGTTTTTGATGAAGTTGTTCATAAATTTTAATATAATATGCCCGATGGTGTCAGATATATTCTCATATCTCTTTTATATTTAAAGGCTCTAGTGAAACACAGAAATATTCAATCTTCAACAAGCTACTTTTAAATAACTAAAAAGTTAACCAAGGATACCTTAGTGCATTTCCTTCTATTTTCAGTATGGAATTTGCATGTATAATCTCCCTGTTTTCAAATGAAAATGATTTCAATTCTGGGAAGTTCACTCAGGCAGCAGCAAGGAGAGAGCAAAAAGCACTGTTAAGAAGTCTCTGCTTTTGCAGGACGGAACAGTGCCCCAAAACCAAGAATGAGTAGAAATGCATGCAATATTTACAACTGCAGATAATTTAATTGACAAACAAGCACTTCAGTCCAGGAGCTGAGGTCCTGAACTGCATTTGAGCTAAAGAATCAAACCCTTCATTTTGCAATGCCCTACAGACTCATAACCTTTTAAAAGTTTGAGCACTGGTCGATATTTGGGGAAATTAGTGCAAATAAATAATGCTGGATTGGAAGTTTGCTTGCTGATGCGGGGGGGACCTCATGGTGGGCTTTCTTTGTGCTTCTGATGCTTAAAGAGTCTGATCAGTTACCTTAGTTTACAGGCATATTACTGTAGAAATCAGCTGCTTTAATATCTTTAGTGGTCCTTGGAATCACGTGAGCTCACCCCTACAGATAGCAGATGCACACGCAAGAATGCATTAATGCTACAGAAGCTCCATTATAATACTTCATAACCACACTTTCACCTGCCCATCTGGTGCTGACCTGTGGCTTGTAACTGATATTCCCGAGTGGAGTGGAAATGTGTTTTTCCTTTAAAAAAACAGGAAACAAATAGATTATACAACTGAGAAGTGTAATGAGAAATTAAGCTGGAACAGTTCATGGATATAGCAAGGCTGAAAAAAAATATTTATACCCAAAGTGGCTAGAAACACACAACCCTATGTATGTTTACTCAGAGGTAAATCTTCAGGTAGCCTTCATAAAAGAAATGTGGGTAATTATAAAGGTCAAAGTAGGATTGCCATAAGTTGGAAATGACTTGAAGTCACACTATAATAAGAAAACTGCAGAAGGTGCCAGCCAAGAACAAGGAACAGTGGTCTGTGGGTCACACGTGAATTTTTGGAGCAGCAACAGGAAAACAGTGTTCCAGCACATGGACAGTTGTATCACTCAAGATTGCTAGGGGTGGGACATGCGAAAATTTCGCCAACCCTCAGTGACCCCACTGGCAAGATAATTGTTTCTCCATAGCTACTAGTTGCAGATAAACAGCTCTCTTGGTAGAGAGACTTCCATCACTTCTACTCCATGGTTTCATGTTTTTCTGCTACTAGCAGTGTGCAGAAACATCAGCATTAGTGGAGATCTCTGGTGGTGGTGATGGGGAGGTGGATGTGAAAATCTCTCCCAGGCATCACACTTCTGAGATTATTGCTTTCCTGCTACTAGTAGCAGTTCACTACAGCTGCTTCTGGGGAGAGCTTTAACCTCCACAAGCAATCACAATGGTTCACAGAGAGGAAGGGGGAGATGTGAAGTGTACCCTATTCCTGTACACTGAGATGTTGTAGGGGGGAGTATCTCCCTCTCTCTGTATATGTTCTAAAGTATATGGTGGTGAGAAAGAGTGTGTATTTGTGTGTACGAGCAGCCCATTCATCCTAGTCAACATTGCATGTGGCCTTTCAGGTCAAGAAGGTTATGCACATCTGCACTAATGTCCTAATCTCCTTGCCAAAGAGCCACAGATCCTTCTCTGCAATGGCTAGGTGGTGGTGGTACTGAAGGAAGCAGGACCACCTCTTACCCTCAATAGTGACTTCAGGGAAAGAAGAAACAAAATTATGCTTAGGGAGCAAACGGTCAGCTTCGTGTTCCCTTTTCCCACCAGTGATAACTCAGGTTATCAGATCTCAGGGCTTGGCCCTAAGTCTCCAGTTTTCAAGGATCATTTCCAGGCTGGGCATAAGAGTGCAAATTCTCCAGTGGCAGGGGAGGAGGGGCTTAGCTCCAGACAAAAGGAAAGAGTTCAGCTAGTAGAACAGCTGCTAGTAGAGCCCAGCTAGTAGAGCAACTGCTTGCTACAGTTTCCAAGGCTAATTCATTTCTTGCTGCAACTTGCAAAGACTCTTCAGAGGGTCTATATATTTACTCAGCTGTTAGTCTGAGCTCAGTTAGTCATCCTTTCCTCACGGTTGTTGTAGAGCCAGGGATCACCCTGTACTATCCTCTGCAGCCACCTTCTGGCTAGAACCAAATAGCTAGATTAAATAGTCCCTATCCTCTCTCCCTAAGTGAGTAAGAAGGAATAGTCCCTTTATTTCACCTTGATGTTAGAACAGCCCCTTTAGCTAAGATTCTATCTTAATTTCTGAACAGGGTAATATGTGCTCTCTCTTTCTCCGTGTGTGTGTGTGTGTGTGTGTGTGTGTGTGAATTACAAGTAATTGTATGCATAATGCTAGAGCTATGCCTAGGTCTCAGTTTTTGGCCTGGAAACCTCAGGGTCTGAGACGATCCTGAATTGGTAAGTCTCTCTCTGTTACACAAAGACAAAGGCATGCGTACACACAGAGCACATTTGCGATGTCCCCAGATTTGCACTAATAGCAAATTTTCTTTTCAGCACAAAAATAGCATCTTCCCACCAGCTCAGTATACATGAAATAAGAAGAAAATAAACAAAATTCTTTCATCATCCTACTTGACCTCTTTAAACTTTCCATCATCAGGCTAACTCCTTTTGGATTTGGGAAATTTTGCTCATTTACCAGCATTGCTTTCCATCTAACTTAAACATCTTTGTTCTGTAAGGCCTACTTTCCCTTGGCATCTAAAACAATGCCTTAGCTGCCTGGACTATACACATATTTTCATTAATTACAAAAGTGTTTGTACTTTGAATAGATTAACGTTACATATCAATGTGTGTGCAGATTATAACAAAGACTTCTATCTGTTGTGATAGCGTTTGCTTTCCTTGGCATTCACACTAAAATGGAAAGATACAGCATGAATTCATTCACCCTAGTCGTGCCTGGATTTTTTTTAAAGCACTTAAATGCCCCCAAACCCAATTCACAGAAGTTCTGCTATCTGCCTACTAGCACATTTGTAATTCAAATGAAATATTTCTTTTTATTCAAAGTAATGCATCTTGTTCTCATTTCACATCGACAATGCAAACTAAAATACATATGTTTTGAGGAAACAACTATTCCAGTAATGAACACTATTTAAAGAAAAAAACTAGAGAGTAGGATAACAAAGGCAAAATGTAAATAAAACTAGTCATTTCAGTAGTTCAGTGGTCAGTAAAGTTTTAAAATAATGAATAATGTTGGCTCAACTCTATTAAAGGCTATGTCTCATTTTAAGAAATACGTCACAATCCCAAATTAGAAGGGAGAAGGCAATTCACAAGTAAGGGTACTCCCCATACATGATCTAGGGATCCTTTTAATGCTGCTTGATATATCCAACAACTGAGGGTTAACAGTAAAGCAGATTACACTGCTGAGTCTCACTGAACTTGCATCTCACATAAAAGTAAGCCCTGATTCATGATCTCCAAGTGTTAATAAGCCAATGGAGTACTTCATAGGGCTGAGCAGACTATTTGTGAATTTCCATTACAAAATTTGCCAAATGCAAAATTTGCATTTTTAACAGGAGATAATTTTCCCCATCTATGAAGTATGCAAATCATGTGCTTTTTGAGGATTATGAAACTTAAGCCACATGGATAATTTCACTGAAATGTAGTACTTTAAGAAACATCCAGACTATTTTTATGTAGTTTGCTATACAAAGTCATGTTTAAATCTGGGGCATTCCAATCACATTCTGTGATCCGTCACTACTTGTTCTTTGTTTCCAGTGTTTTTTTTTAAAGCTTCTAGTTGATTTGAGGCACAATTTTTTACTTGATTGGTTTAGGCAGAAATCTTGTACAGGTCACATCCTACATCTGTGCTTCCATTGTCAGATCATATTAAAAAATGGTGAATTCACAAATTTTCTCCTAACTACCAAAAAAAAATAATCAATTTCATACAGTAATAAATCAAAAGATATGTCCATATACTTAATAATCCTATGTCAAGGTTCCCAGTCTCCATCCTCTGGCCTTTGCTTTCAGAGGTAACCTGTGACCTCTATGCTACCTGGAAATAAAAGGATAGTGCTTGACCCAAGAACCACCTACGGGGCCTGATTCATAAAGGAATACATTACAGTGACCAGAACCAGCATTTCACCAATTTAGTGGCCCACCAACTCTGCTTTGTATCATAATTGCATAAATATATTCACGTTACCTGTCTCCACCACAAACAATTCCCTTATCTATAAATGAGCATCTGATCCCCTAAACCAAAAAATAAATAAATCAGCAATTAGAATCTGCACTTTGCTATTTGTGTCTACAGGAAATGATGTGCATGCTAAAACAAAGTGGCTTATTCTTTCAGGAATTTTTTTTGGCGGGGGGAATGTGGCTCCAGTGATCATAATATTGAAGGAAAAACGAGTAGTTTTCAGTTCACGTATTGAAGTCAGGTCATCTGACATTATTGAAGTTATTGAGTGAACAGAAGACCAGCACACTATGGAACAAAGCAGATGGGACATACATTTCCAGCTCAGACCATCTGTATGTCTTCTCCCTCACCTCCCACTTTTGTAAAGTTCTCAGAGCTCATTCTAGCAGCAAAGGTCAATTTGAAGCAGAAGGGTAAACATCACAACCAAAGTATTTGAACTGTAGAGTAAGAAGCTGTAGGGCCACTAAGCAAAATGGATTGCATTACTTCTCCATCGTTTGTAAGTCTGAGACTTGGACGCCAGAAACAAACATAAGTTGTCCTCAGTCTGAACATCTTTTAGAAGTCAATGTCCACTGGTGAGAACTTAATATACTGCATTATTTTTACAGTGCCTCTAATAATGCTGTTGTTGTGTGCCTTGAAGTCATTTCTGACTTATGGTGACCCTAAGGCAAACCTATCACAGGTTTTTCAGGGGCCAGATAATATGTGATATGCACGGTGGGTTTCCATGACCAGTCTAGCGCTCGAACCACTACACCAAATTGACTCTCACCTTTAATAATAATTATTTTGAAAACAAAATAAAATGTTTGGTACAGCCCAAAGCACCATACCATTTAGGTATGCATTCCATTTCTGTCCCTACCTGAAATATATCAAAAGGGATGGAGAAGAAAGAGGAGTACAAACTGGAAAGGAAATAAGAGGAAAACAAGTACACAGAGCAGCAAGACTAAAGCAGAAGGGTGATGGGTCAAAAATATATTTTTTTTCAATTTTTATTTATCTTTTGCCCCACATTCCTTCAAATGCACTCTAGGGGTGTGTGGAGGGCATTTCTACCATGTTTTGAGGTCCTCTGCTCCCCTCAGGGGTCAAGAACATCTTTTGGAAAAAAATTCAAAAAAATATTTTGCCTCAAAATGTCCAGTGGGAGGCACATGGTAAATTTCCACCACATTTTCCAGCTCACCCAGGCCACTATAGGCGAAGAGAGTTATGGTGCTATTATTCCACTTTCAACATCCTGTGGAATTCTGGGGTTTGCAGTTTACTGAGGCTAAAGAGCCCTCTGGATGAGAATTTTAAATGCCCCTCCCTAAACTGCAGATCCCAGGATTCCATAGGATGTTGAAAGTGGAATAATAGCACTATAACAGAAGAGTGTGGAAAAGTCCTGTGTTTCTCTCTGTCTCTCAGTCTCTCTCTCCCTTTCCCCCTCCCCTCTTTCTCTTTCATTGATGATTTGTTTAAAGAGAAAGTTTATATCATCCTTTAGAGGCCCCTAAGGGATGCCTTTAGCACTAACGCTTAAAAAGAAAAGGAAAAACGTTTTCAAGGAACTCTCTTACCAGATCAATTTCTTCCCAAGTCCACTGAATATATGTACTTACTCGTCTACATTGTATATATGCATGCATGCATGTATGTATGTATTTTTTTCCAGTTTTCTTTCCTTTTTTCTTCCTTCATTTCTTTCCTATAGGCTAATATATAGGCTGGTTTTTCATATGTGTGTATGCATGTACTTTTAAGTCTCCTGCCAACCTATAGTGACCCCACGAATTCCACAGGGTTTTCTTAGGCAAGGAATACTCAGAGGTAATATTACTAGTTTCTTTCTCAAAATATAACCTACAGCTCCTGGTACTCCTTGGTGGTGTCTCATCAAAGTACTAACCAAGGCTAACCCTGCTTATCTTCCAGTATCAGATGGGATTGGGCACCTTTACAGTATTTAGGCCATTGGTTTTTCATATATAGTGAGATTATTCCCTGTCCGTCGCTTATGTTTGAAAAGCTCTCCTTTCTTCCCTTTTCTCTGTTGCTTACAGTGTAAGTTGACAATGCAGGAAAGTAAAATGCAAACTAAGGAGACAGCAGCCAGTGTCACCCTCAGTCTCCTGGGACACTCCAAATTGCTAAAAGCTGTCAGCACTGCCTACAGTATTAAGTGAGAGAAGCATGCTGTTGTGTGTTGTTAAATCTAGTGCCACTGGGCCTACGTCTTAGAAAATAAATTTTCAAAGAAACCAACAGCCACCTGTCCCTCAAGTCAAAAAAAATAAAATAAAAAAATTGGCCATCTTGGGGGAAAAAAACCAGGATTTCTCACACTTGTTTGGACAAATACATCTTAGGATCATGCAGAATTACAAAATCAGCTGTGTGAATGAACACTGGGGCTTGTAACAAGTACAGACAGAAGGAAATTTCATTGGACTTTACAATACACTTGATAAGAATTCACTTTTCACACAGCCAAGGTTTTTGTGAGAAAATATGCACCTTGCCTGGAGCATTTACAAGGCATTTCAGAGAAATAAAGTGTGCACAAATCAATGCACATAATGCCACAGCAGGGGAAATTTTAAGAAGAGGGAGCTAATGGACTGGAACTTAACTCTGAAGTCTTTATCTCCAAGAAAGGTAAAACTCTTTCATTTGGACTACAGTTGGCAGGTTTTATCTATTTAGCAGCTAAAAGTTTTCCCAGATGTAACAGTGCATGTACTTCTTGAGAAATTCAACGTTCTCTGCCTAATAAAGGAGCAGTTAGCTTCACACAGGACAGGGACAACCTGGGTCTCAAGGGAACTTTTCTGTTGCTAATGGAATTGAGATTTTATTACCTTTTGCCCTGGTCCCATAAGGCCAATGAGGGGAATAGCCTTTGCCTGCATTGCAATCTTTCCAGAACAACTGGACTACAACAGAAACAATATCTGGTACAATGTAGGCCTGTCACTCTACCATCATCACCTTTCTTCTCCTGTATGATTTTTAAATATCTTTTTTCTGATGAAAAACCTATGGAGCTTTGAAAGCTTGCATGGTATATTTTGTGCATTTTGGTTTACCCAAGAAGGTATTGCTCTTTTGTGGATGCAGGATTTTGCTGAAAAATGGGAAGAAAATTCAAGAGTGACTCAAAGAAAGTCAATTGAATTAAGATGGTGATTCTCAATTCCCTAATAAAAATATGGCATATTATACTGTGATTCTAGTTGTACTGTAGTGGAAAAGGCACAACAGCAAGTGCTTCTGTCCCCAACCTGAATTTTTAGGACTAGTAATGCAGTCTTATTTGTCTATTTTTCTGTTCCTTGGGGGAAAAAGTCACGTTTATTGTTCGGGAGGGACAATGTGTATGTTCATGACAGCTGAATCAGGAACAGACAATTTCTCTATTGCAGGGATTATCCTGTTCAAGACAATAATATAAAGGTTGGAAGGTTACAAATTCAAACTCCTCAGCACTATTAAGCTATTATTAATTAATATCTGATATGAAAGAGATTCTTATGAGGAGAGTAGCAAGTAGGAAAGCTGTGAGTTTATTACTATGATTACTGATACTAGCCTTCATGGAAAAAGTTTCCATTGGTGACAGCAATCCCCTCCACCTGCTGGGGACAAGGAATTAAACTTTTCTTTCCTATGTGCTGTGTTTCCAATGATTCCCCCTCCCCCAATTTTTAAAAGGGACATACTTTGCAATGATGGCAGGAATCTTGTTGGGGAGTTACAAATGTGTAATTATGGGTATTCAGGATCCCTATGTAGCTCTAGCTTAGGGGACACATAGGGTCTGTGAAAGTCCCCCAATCACCATTTACCAGGAAGCAGCCACTGCAATTGGTGTGTTTTGTGTGTGGAGGTCCATTCCTATGTCAATTGGGAGGCAGTTGACTGACGTTCCCACCTTCCCTTGTGTGGGTGATCTCTCTGGTACAAGAGGGATTTGTGAATTGTATTTTAACCTTTGTTGTACCCCACCTTGAGTTTTGGGGAGAGCTGGGTAACAAAATGATGATGATGATGATGATGATGATGGAGCCCTGTTTTTTTTTAAAAAATAATTTTATTAATATACAACCTAAGAACAAAAAAACAGAGTAGAAAGGAAAAATCAAATATATCTAGAACAAAAATCCACTCTCAGGACAGCACTCAGCCAGAATCCTGGGTGGCATTTTGGAAGCTCTGATGGTGATAAAGTGCATCATTGATGTAATCAATAAAAGGAAGCCATTTTTTCCCCCAAAATCCTTTTGTTATCCTCTCATTGTGTTTAAGCTGTTCCATTAGCCATGTGTCCCAGATCCTTTTCTGCCATCTTTCAATGGAAAAATTGCCTGTTTTCCAATTGGAAGTGATTTCCAGTCTAAAGGAAACCTGCTTTTGTCTATTGCCCCAGAGATAGTTCATAGGAACGAGGGAGAACATCAGTCACATGCTTGCCAAGAGACAGGGGAAAGGACCCCTGTCAGCCGCAGTGGGCTCTTCCTAGCAAGTGAGGGCGGGGTGTGTGTGTGTTGGACCAGAATTCACTGTGTAACTCTGCAACCATGGTAGTTACACATTCATAACCATCCAATAGGGGTCTGGCTGACATCCATAGCACCATGTTTAATTTGACCACAAAACAGCCTTTTGCACTGATGGCCTATGGTCTGAGCATGATGGCATGCTTACCCAAGATTTATCAAATGGTGCACACTCTCTCACTTGGATCAAGAGGCCATTGGTGGCTCTTTGTTCTTGCTTCATTTTATTCACTGCATAATTCTTTGGAGCTATGCTCTTTATCTCTGGTATCACATGACTAATTAAGTAGATAGTAAAATCTACTAGACCAATCTATTCTGTAATACACTCTAGTAAAGGGGCAGGTTCCCTTTTTAATTCCCTGGTCTTTCAGTGGAATCTCCCAACCTGCCTGTGCTATTCCTTAAACTACACTTATGGTACTCCGGGCAATGTATTTTCAAGTTCTTACTTTTTTCTACTTTTCTCATTTGGGGCTTGAAATATCAGTGTAATTCTACTTTCGCGAAGACTGTAAAAGGACATAAGGGGGCGCATGTCATTCTTGAATTTTCTTTGCACAACCCAGGGCTTTTGTAGTTCCTCAGCTGGACAAGGTGGAATGTGAAGTTGTAGGCAATGGACCTCTGCCACTAAGTTCTGCCAGAAAATGCCAACAATAGCTCACACACCTACCACATTGCTTTAAGTGAATAAGTTTTGGGAAGGTGAGTTTAAAAAATGTTTTAACGAGAGAGGTGCCCATAAATCAATAGGTAGCATACAATATAGCAACAGTTTCACCAAAGCTTTTTTTTTTTCTTTTTTAACTCAAGTAGTACCAGATGTAGAGATGGAAACGTTCAGGAAGTATAGGATTCCTCAAACAGCTGTTAGTTCCATTAAGAATGCAAAGTAAATCTATACTGGCAGTAAATAAGATTTATTTTTTCCCCTACAGTCAACAACTGCTGGGATGCTTTTAAAAAACTTATCTGGAAAAAAAAAAGCATCCACTGAGATTCACAGAATGGCCACATATACTACTCCCCATGATAATTTAAAGTAAAGAAACAGGGTAGGAATTAGTGTACAAATGACCAAATCCTGGGAACTGAACTAAGGAAATATGGGAGATATGAGAGGGAAAATTGTGGAGACCACCCTGTTAAAATATTGTCAGTATGAGAAAATGTCAACCATTAATCTTTCCAAACTATGCCTTTCCATACAAACTGCATTACATAAAACACACTTTTTGCTGGCCCATGGAAAATATTGATTGAGCTTGCAGTGATCAAATCACTTGTTTATGTTGGAATCTGTTTATATAATAAATGAGGGCAAAGCTTTACCTGTGCTTTATGAATTCAGGTTATAGATGAGAGTTGGGATGCTACGTATTAGAATACTCTCCACATTAAAAAACAAATTAAAAACTTCATGAAGCACACAACCAGAAGAGGTCTTGGCAAGTTGTTTGCCATATGATGTCAAGTGAGCTTTGATCTTTTGGGATTGTATCAATGAGGGACCTCCTGTTGTTAAAAGACCCACTCCTATCTTGCAAACCTCAGACCGTGATTTCCTTGATTGAGTCAATCTACCTGTTAAAGCAACCCCTCTTTCAATTTATTGTTGTTGGGTGCCTTCAAGTTGTTTTCAACTTATTATGACCCTAAGGCAAACCTATCTTGGCAAGATTTATTTAGAGGGCTTGCTTTTGCCTTCATACGTGGCTGCAGAGTGACTCGCCTAAGGTCACTCTGTGGGTTTCCATGGCTGAGTGGGATTCAAACCCTGGTTTCTCAGTACACTTTATCAAGAATTATCCCTATGAATCTAGTTATCTCCTGTTATCATTTTGGCTTCTAGTGAGACTTTAGGCTTGATCTGCTGGCAGAGCCATTTATTTCTTCTCTAGCACAATTTTTCAGATGAACTGATTCCCTTCCACAATCAGCTTTCCAGACTGCCCACCTTTCACATGCATATTAGTAGTGTAATTCTTTAGCAATTTTCTTGAATCAAGGAATGAGTAATATTAGCAATTTTATTTCTGCTATAAGAAAGTCTTCAAAACCACACCATTTTTGAACCTGTTTTACAATTTGGAACTTATTCTGCACAAAATCTGTGTGGAGTTGTTTTGCACAGAAAACAACATTTTTCTATGCAGGAAACAGCTTTTCTGGGCTGAAAATAATGTTATGCTGTTTACTAAAAAATCAACCACACCTGAATTTTGCACATAATAAGTCCCTGGTATAGTATTTTGACCCTGTTCTGAAGATTCAGTCCAAGATTCTTCTTGTCAATGTTTCTTGTGTTAAATGTTTCTTGTGTTAAATGCTTCTAAGCATAAGCATAGTTTCCAACCATTTTTCAAATATTTTAGATTTTTTTTTTCTATCACTGATTCATACACAGAAAACTGAAATGCTATGGCATGGTTGATCCTGGCTACAGTATACAATGATATACTTTTACACTTGAGAATTTTATCTTGTTCCTTCGCAGTAGCCCTTGTAAGTCTTTGTCTTCTTGGCAAAGTGCATATCAGAAACAAGGTATGAAATCCTTGTTCAGTCCAGGCTGAATACTGGTAGCAAGTTCAATAACAGTCCCAACAGAGAATCAATAATAGAAGGAAGGGCAGAAGAGTCAAAATTCCATTGAAGGGTTAATTGATCAGTGTTGGCATGTGATATACCAAATCTTTTTAAACCTAAATTGTCAGATTCCCACACTGGAGGATGCTCTTGTTCACAAATATTCCTTTAAGTATGACAAGTCTTTATTCCTGAATCAGGTGCTTTTCCATCTGGTGGTTTTCACTAAGCCTTCCCTAGGAACAGGTGGCTATTAGCCTTCTACCTCCAGTTTGGGGTGGGAATAATCCATATCATGAGGGGTAAGGTAAAATGCTTCCTCTGTCTCGGGGCCCAGCTCCTATCTGCCCATATCCCTCCAATATGGGGAGCTGTTGGTGGGTTTGACCTATAGTGTGTGCGGTGCTGAGGGTGGGGAGACAAGCAGTGGACATCACCATTTGCAATTTGGAGTAGAAGAGTCCAGAAGATGCTTTAGCATTTGATTGTTAAATAATATATTTGTATGAAATGGTCCCTATATTATGAATTAGGATCACTGTTCTCTTTAGTAAAATTTCTGCTGAAAAATATAATAGATTTACTAGCGCTGGAATAAGTTTTGCTTTCATTTCTTTTGTAGGTGTAGAGTCTCTTGAAACCTATAATTCTAAGCACACATTTTCTTGAAAATTGCGTCTTTAGAAATGTGAGCTCCCAGTCTTATTATCATCAAACTAAGCTGAAGTGTATAAAGGCATTTGGCTCTGTCTTGTGCTCTACAATGCACCCTACATATGGATATCCCAGCTGCATTGTCTTACTGCTTTAGCAACACCTAAGTGTCATAGCTCTGTGATGTTCGTTTCTAGGTCATGCCACTTTCTTTACGCATCAAGAATTTCATTTCAACATTTTTTCTTCCAAGTTGAGCCAAGTCGTCAAACAAAATATGTCTGATGGACTACTGCCCTTAAATCCTCTTTCTCTCTGCTGTGTGACAGTACCTTTTAGCTATTTGGCCTACTTTGCATCATTTGTATTTTGTAGATATTTTGGTTACTTAGTGTTGAGTTTTTCTATTGAAAAAGAAAATATGACAAACAAATATTTCATATTTTAAAACTGCATTTCAAATCTTCAGAGCATTGACTTCCTTTCCATACTGTATGTTAATTAAGCATATTTAACTTGCTAATATCTTAACTTGCAATTAAATTTACACACCCTCCAACATTTCACAGATGAAAACCTGGGCGCATGTAGCCAAGCAACATCAGAGTGTGGTCAAGATGGTAAAAGTTATTAATGAGGAAGAACACATGAGCTAGGAAAGGTTGCAGCAGTTTGTTTTTGCTCGAGCCTAGTGAGATAAGTAAGATGCCACCCTCTCTATTCCCTGCTCAGGTAATTGAGTGCAAACTAATGTTGCACTTTGAATTTAGTTTGCAGCAAATGAAGGAAGCTGAGGATGAAGGGGAGAAGTGAGAGGAGGAGAGAGAAACTGGGATGTATTAAACACAGTTGAAAAAGAGAGCTGACAGAAATTTAATGAAAACAGTATCAGTTGGAGGGTATGACTTTAGCAGTACTTAGGGCTCGGGCTCACACAAGGGTCTCATTGCCATATCATACCAATCTATGGTTTAGCAAGATATGGTTAAACAGGAAGAATTTCATTAGCTTGTGTTATCCTCACTTTCCCTGACTGTCTTCCACTTGCATCATTTGGACAAGGAATGGTGAGGTGTGCGTGTGTGCATGCGTGCGCGCGTGCAGTGTTCAACTTCCTCACAAGCCACGGCTAAAGAATAGATTTAGAAGCTAGCTACTATAACACATGCATTCTTGTTCAGAGGACATGAGCAGATGACAGTGAGGGAAATCAAAGCTTACAACTGTCATAGTTGTCCTCCTAGATCTCTGGAAGGAGGAGAATCATATACTATGCTTCTATGCCATAATTCAATGAGATACATAAATTGGGTCAATATATTTTTCATCCACGTGATTATTTCCAGTTTTCTCTAGGTGTGCCTTCCCTGGAGGAAAATGTTATATTTGAATCATGTGATAATGGATGCAGTTGCAAGCAATATGTGGGATTTTTTTCCCAAACGGTTTGAAAAATATATATTATGCTGTAAATATTCAACTCATCAAACAACATACAAGAGACACAAAACTATTCAAAGGGAAAACTTAGAAATTTAGGCTCAAGGTTTGAGCCTTTAGGCTCAAGGTTTGTTTATGAATATATCTCAGAAGGATTATAAGGTAAACAAAAATGTTGCAATGTAGCCTCCTTCTTAACCAGAGTGCCTCTTTCAGGATTTATGTCTATCTACTGCTATAAGAAGAAAAGCATGATGTACTGATCTGAGAGTTGGACTATGACCCTAGAGACTGGGGTTTGATTTCCTGCTTGGCCATGGAAACCTACTGGGTGGCCTTGGGTATGTCACATACTTTTGGCCCCCAAAAACTCCATGATAGGGTCACCTTAGGGTTGCCGTATGTTGGAAACAACTTGAAAGCAACAACAACAACAGCTACTAAGGCATCCCACTCTTTTCCCTACCCACCCCCCCTCCAGTTTTCCAGTTTTCTTTCCCAATTGACATTTAATATTTCATGACCTTCATCTAATTGCCAGTCCCAACTCATCAAATCAATGTGAGTTAACACTGAGCAATTGGTTCAGTAGGTCTAGTCTGGTTGTGACTGGCCATTGGATTTGGAACTTGGTCTGTTAAGCATGCTGAATTGCCATTAGGGTGTGTTGAAGGAGGTTGTCTGTGCATTTATCTTTTTATATAGATATTTTTGTATTTTTGTAAATGTTGGGATTCCTCTGAGTATGTTAACACCTGTTGCTTATTTCTCAATGGCTGTGTTTTGGCTCAGTTTCTGTCAGCACTCCTCACTAAAGAATTTCCTAAGCAATGTACCAATGACTCAGGGTCTTTCCACACTACACTCTTATAGTGCTATTATTCCACTTTCGACATGCTGTGGAATTCTGGGGTTTGTAGTTCACTGAGGCCAAAGAGCTCTCTGGCTGAGAATTCTAAAGGCCCCTCCCTAAACTGCAAGCCCCAGGATTCCACAGGATGTTGAAAGTGGAATAACAGCACTATAATAGTGTAGTGCGGAAAGGCCCTCAATTATTATATCTGCACAAGGAAGTCTGGCTATCTCCAGGTTGATCCTCCTATAGAGAAAACTATGTAGAACTCTTACAGTTGTAAATACAGGTAACAGTAATATCCATGATTATGACTTTTATTATTATTTTATTATCACTAACAGTTAATTACTGCTGGTCAAATCAATTAACAACCAAGTTAATATTTGGCTTTTATCCACAAAAGGATGTAAGTGAGAGCAGCAGCCTGAGAAATGTTGTAAAAATAAAATTGAAAAAGGAAGAACACATTTTACCCAGCCACTTTGTAGTGTTCTTAAGCAAGAGACAAAGCTGGTAATAAGTCCACACCTCCTCAATGAAGATTCATTCAAAGTTCTCCTGACTTCCCATTTTGGAAAACAGTAAACCAGTAACTTTTCTTGTGTTTAACTTTTCCCACTTGTTGCTACTTTGAAGAAAATTTTTGTTTCTCATAAATATCACAGCATGCTGAAATAGTCACTCTGTAAAATGTATTGTTTTGCTCCAAATATTTGGCAAATATGGAATCAATGCAACATTCAAAGCACAGGATTCAATGTGAATTTTCATTCCTATGGCTTCAAATAAAACAAACAGGAATAAGCAGTAGTGATGACTATCACTTCTGCTAGTATACTTGATCTTACTCT
Organism: Ctenosaura bakeri; assembly: GCA_948474755.1. Taxonomy (NCBI): domain Eukaryota; kingdom Metazoa; phylum Chordata; class Lepidosauria; order Squamata; family Iguanidae; genus Ctenosaura; species Ctenosaura bakeri. The sequence continues at coordinate 70,028 of CAOLHI010000866.1, forward strand.
TGCAAGTCATCATATCATGTTTGAATAGCGTTATGGTTAAAATTAGAGGACAGGGAAAAGAGCTTTACATATGGCCCTTACAGGAACAACCGCAACCACTTATTTTTCCATTTTCTTCCAAATCCCTCTTGATTGCATAGTGATTGCAATGTGTTAACAGATACATTGAAGCTCCTGGCAGCTGCTGTGATGTCACTGAACGTTCATAAACATTTTAGCTGCTGACAGAATCAAACAATTTGCAAACAGTTATTTATTTATTTTTTGAGAGGGAAGAGAAAGATCCATTTGGTTGGGACTGAAAATGCAAACAGACTTCAGGAATAAGAGTATGTGTGGGGAAAAGGCTAAAGATTTGAAAGTGGAAAGGAAGAGATTTTATGAAACTAGAGAAAAGCATCAGGAAACTCAGAAGGATTGTGACTGAAAAAAGACTGAAGGCTAAGAAGAACATAAGGGGAAATTTAGTTTAGGAGAAGGAGGAAAGGTAAAATGGAGAACATATTTTTCATAATTATCTGTTTCTTACATTATGGGAATGTAAAGCATATTCTCAATGTAAATTTAGTTAATTTAGTTTATTTATTATTTAGTTTATTTAATTTATTTATTATTTAGAATAATAATAAATAAATAAATAATAAATAAATAAATAAATAAATAAGAATTTATTATTTAGTTTATTTAATTTAGTAAATTTAGTTAATTTAGTTTAGGAGAATGTAATTTAGTTTAGGAGAAGGAGGAAAGGTAAAATGGAGAACATATTTTTCATAATTATCTGTTTCTTACATTATGGGAATGTAAAGCATATTCTCAAATATTCTCATTCTTGAGAATAAATGATGTCTTGACACTAGGGACAAATATTTTGTACTCTCAAATCAGGATGAAATAATTTCCACGTTTTTCTCTCTGCTATGGAGAAAACAAATATTTCTGAGCAATGTTTACCTGGCATTTATACATTTTGGAGTGTTTTGGGAAATTATTCTATACAGAAATAGACACTGAGGTCTTTTACATGTGTGAATTGCGGGGGGGGGGAGGAGTTGCACAACATTTTCCAGACAGCCATATGTGGTGTGTGAGTATATGTATGCAAGACTGCTGTTTTGCGTGCAAAAAATTAGTAATATTGCACCAAAAAATCTATGTGGTTATTTATTTTGTGCAAGATTGATTGGGAGGGGAGGGGCAGTACAGAAATCTTGCACAAAGAAACCATGTGGCTATCTAGGAACAGCCTTTTGTGCAAATGCCTGTTTGTTCGCAGTGTCCTACCCTGTATTGTCACACAATGAACCTGCATGTATTTCTGTGCAAAATCGTTTCCTAATAAAATTTGGAGATGTGAAAGTGCATGGTGAAAACTGCCCAAATTTTTGCCACTGTATTATTCTGCCTAACCCATCAGAGAGAGCACATTATTTGGCCAGGAAACAAATAATAGTATTGTTTTCATTCTTACTCGTATTATTGGGACACCCGACCCCTTCCCTTAAATGTCAAATGCTGTGAAATTTTCCACATTTAAGCAGTTTTATGTGAAAAATTTGAGTGCACAAAATTTTTGTACAACATATAATGTTTTCTGAGAAAAAAAGAAGTCCTGAAATGTGAAGAAATATGAAAAATACATAAAAAAACACACCTTGTGATCCTGCCCAGCATGAAAGAATACTTCTGAAACTCTTGCTTATTGCATGCAATAATGCAATAAGGAAAGATTCACACCAGTAACACTGAGGAATCTATTGAAACATGATACTAGGCACCAAGATAAAAGGTAAAAAAAGAGGCACATCCTGAAACCTTAAGGGGCACAGAAGTCAAAGAAAGGAAAGGTTGTGTCCCTCATTATTTCTAACAGCAGAAGAAGCTACGCAATATAGAAGAATATGTTTTCAAAAACGGTGGCCAAGTTACAGAACAGATATTGGGCTAAAAATCAATGGTGAGAAGCAAAGACGAACAGTGGCTAACTGTGAAAGGCAGTATTAAGAAGAAATGCCTCATCAGATCGGTAGTTTGTTCCTCGTTCATCCTGATCAACTCTTAAGCATTCTAGTTTTAAAGAAATAACGTATTTGCCAGCATATTAGATCCACCAGCGTATAAGATGCACCCTATTTTCAGACTATATTCTTTAGGAAAAATTTTTTAGTACCCTGTCGCCCATTCTTGTCATTTCTGCTTTGATGGGGAGAACTCCCCACCCAGGCAAAAAAGAACAGAAAGGTGCCTTTCCTTTCCTTTTTGCCTTGGCAGGCAGGAGTTACCTGCATTTGCTGGCATATAAGACACATCCCATTTTCAGAAGGCATTTTTTTTCTTTTTGAAAAAAAAAGTGCATCTTATACACCAACAAATATGGTATTTTATGTAGATAAAGCTTTCTTCATCTCATCTGAGACACAGTGCTCAAATGATAGGTGCACTAAGTTCTAGATGACTTGTTATCTCAGTGACGCTCTGTCTACAGATGCTGCTAGCACTGCTGACTGTAGATAGATTAAGGGGGATTGCAGGCTCTGGTAGTTGAATTAGATGTGCATTTGACACTTAAAATTACAAAGGTCCTTTAGATGGATCAATCTTTTGAGGAACTGAGTTCATTATGCAGCCTCAGATATCTTGGCTTCTGAGGAAAAGGGTAAAAGATTTGAAGAATTATGTCTTATCAGCCCTCCTCCTCCTGTAAAGATAATATTTAACCAGTTATAGAAGCTGATGGGACATATCAATTTGCTTGTAACACAAGTGATATCTAGTGGAGCTTTAGGAAGGAAACTGGGATTCACAACTTTAGACCATCTTTTATGGATTGGTGGATGGGCAACTGGTCAGGTACGAGGAATATTATTGATTTGGCATCATCAAGACAGTACCTTATGCCCATTAACTGCATTATTTAATTAAGTTGATCTGATACATTGAGGCAGACATTTTGGAGTTTTGATATTTTGAACCAAATGGATAAAGAGAAGAAAGGTCAGCAAGGATTTGATAAGGTTTCTGCATAAACTTCTTTTAGGAATGAGGCTCATTTCTCAAGTGAGTATCACTAGAAGAACTGCTACTTTCTTAATGGCATTAGTTAAACCCAGTGTAAGTTGTTATAAGGCATTCTCAAATGTCTGAAGTTTTATGCCCCTTGGGCTTCATTTTATATATTTTAGTTTTTACTGGTAAGATTATTAGAATTGGTGTTTGAAATTCTATATTATATTTTGTATTTTAACTTTGTTTGATATTTGCATAACCTCTTTGTTTTTAAATTGTGCTGACCTATAAGCTATAGGCAATTAAAATATCAACTGAACACAAGTGATAATTGTTAATTCAGTGCCTCAGTTGCTCATGCATGATGGGCTCCACCTCTGGAATAAACATATTCGACTCTGCGGGTGGAACATAAAGTATGAAGGAGTGGAATGAGGGAAACTGAGCAGAGACGAAACTACTCTTCCAGAAGGTGCAGAGGAAATAAGATTAGGAAATAAATAAATCTTCAAACCAGCCTGGAGATGCATCTGATGAGGTGGACTGGTACCAACAAAAGTTTATGCTAGAGATTTCTTTTTCTACGTTAGTTTCAAAGATGCTATAGGATTCCTCTATATCTTTTCATGCTGAGTCTCTTTTGGCGGGGATATGATTAGTCTGTTTCATCTCTACTTTTTTCCTAGCTTTCAAATGGCATACTCTTTACAAATTCTCATCCTTATTAGATATTTGCCATTCAGATTGCGTTTTGTTTTGTGTCTCCTTTAGTGTTTCTCTCTGCTTTGCTTTGCTTTATTATTTAATATTTTCTTCCTTCTCCATTCAAAAGACTAGTTTCATTTTCACTCAGTTTTAGCGCATACTCAAGAGGTATTTTGTTTAAACTTTCAACATAAGTGGAGAAACTTTAATTAGACCTTAACTAGACACTTGCTATCTGGACTGAACTCTGTTTTGTCTTGACTCTTAGGCTTTCGAGTTTGGCTTTGGTTTTAAGTCTCTGTCTTGTTGGGGGTATGCAGCTTTTTGCATAAACTCAACAGGAGAAGTTTGTTTAAATAACAAAAATCCTTAGAGATTGTCACTCTAATTGTTTCTTTTTTTATTTATTTTTTTACTGTATCTGGGAACTTCATTTCAGTTTTAGAGTTTATGAGCAGTTGGATTTCAGGGATGCTTCACACAATGCTTGGACATGATAGGGAAAGTGAAAGGAAACATGCCTGATTTCCACCAACTCCAATCACACACCCTTGCAAAGAATCTGAAGAGTATAGCTGATATGGATATGGATCAGATATTTACTGTGCTACAAGTTATGGCTACACAACTTAATAAGCTGAAATCTATCTATCTATCTATCTATCTATCTATCTATCTATCTATCTATCATCTCCAGCCTTTGCTTGCTTCTGTTAAGGAAATTGGGTACATTGGTATCCAACATAGACAGAATTGAAAACTGAAGTCTTAGAAGACAGGGTTACAGCTAATGAAATGTATGAATGTTTCCTGTAGCCTTTTGTCTTCCGGGATCTCTCAACTAGAGTCTCTCACCCAGCATATTGACCTAGGTACTATTACCCTGAGAGACTTGGAAGTTGTTGTTTGTCTAACTGAATTTTCCAATTAATTTCTATGCGAATTTTTGGCATTGCCATCTGATTTTCAACTAGAAATTTAGAGAACCTATTGAGTTTCCAATCCTAAACAATGGTTTGGGTCTAGTCCAATTGTTGGTCAATTTCTCTGCGTGGCTATAGAGATTGTCTGCTTTGAATCATCATCATCAACATCATCATCATCATCATCAGAGATGATTTTTCCTGAATATACAAAAGAGAAAAGTAATTGAAGGAGACAATTTATCAAAACAAAAATGTTAATAAGGTAATTAAATCTGAACTATTACATTAAGTACCCAGCTTCATTTTGTGTCTTTATGGATTGCTAATTAAAGAAATTCCAATTGATTGAGTCAGCAAAATCATTTCTTACTGGGATCAAAAGTGGGTTTGAGGCCCAATCCCAGGCCCAGCCTTTGGGTATTGGATGAAGAAAGCTGTTTGATGAAGACTTTCCACAACCAAGCTGTTTCCATTATTTATTGGTCCAGTCGTAACAAAACAGTACCAGCCTGTTTCAGCATCAGACTTCAGCCTGATGTGTATCAGTTTCAATCATCAGTTCGATTCTTTCTTTCTTTCTTTCTTTCTTTCTTTCTTTCTTTCTTTCTTTCTTTCTTTTTTTCTCTATTTTTCCTTCTTTCTTTTTTCCATTACTTCTTTCTCCTTTATTTCCTCTTCCTCATTTTCTTTAAATTTTTGTCTACTTGATTCATTTTATTGCATTCTATTAATTCAATCTTTGTTAGACTTCCATTTATTTTATTTATTCTATTTTTCTTTCTTCTTCCCCTTTTCTATTCAGTGTGTTCTGGAGAAAAAAAATAGCTAAGGGGAAGGAGAACAATGGAACAGTGGATCACAATGCTTTCTCCAACTGGAAGTCCACAGGGCTTCTTTTTCTTTTTTCTTTATTTCTTTTTTTACTATCTTCACCGTCTTTGTTTTTTTTAATTTTGTTTTTGCATTTATTTTTAATTTAAGGGAATTGTAGTCATTTCTTTTTTAATTTTTCAATCTCTTAACATGTTTATTTTTTATATTATTTATTCATTTTATTCACTCATATGTGATTTTATAAGAGTTCTCAGAATTTGTAAGATTATCATCAACAGTATAGATTATTTGTAAGATTATCATCAACAGTATAAAAGTGACATGATGATTTATAGAATAAATAATTACAGATCAACTTTGGATACATATGCTATTTTATCCAAGCTTTTTAATCAAGTACTTTAATGTTGGAAATCATTAATATGATGTAGATGTTAATGTCAGCGGCCCTCAGCCTGCCGTCTGGCCTCACAGCTGAGGCCTCTCAGCCTGCAGCCGCTTCCCCAGCAGCCGCCGGGACCGGCGGACTGCCTCTTCCCCTGCCACCGTTGCTGAAATGTGGGAGGAGGGGCGGCAGTCTCCTCTGAGTCGGAGCCACAGATGGGCAGAAACTCTGGACTGGAGCCAGGGCCTGCCCTCCCCGACGAGCCTACAGGTGCCTCGACTGCTGGGGCGGGCCCCGGGCTGGCCCCGTTGCTGCTAACGGGCCCGTCCGCGGCGGCGGCGGCCTCTGGGGCATCCGAGCCCCCGTCTGCGTCAGCGGTGGCGCCCTCCGCGGCATCCAGGCCTCCGTCCGCGTCAGCAGCAGGGCCCCCGAGGCGGCCGGGCCTCCGCCCACATCGGCGGCAGCCTCCGAGGCAGCCGGGCCTCTGCCCATGTCGGCGGCGGCCTCCGAAGCGTCCGGGCCTCCGCCCGCGTCGACGGCAGCCTCCATGGCATCTGGGCCTCCGTCTGCGTCGGCAGCAGCCTCCGCGTTGGCGGTGAGCTCGGCCGGGCCCATGACAGTTAAAATGTCTAGGTGGTTTAATGCTTAACATTGTTTCATGGAATGTCAAAGGGCTGTGAGATGTAAACAAGCAAAAACAAGTGCTTTCTAAGTCAAAAGAATTTATGGCTGATATTGCATTCCTAAAAATTGGCTGGTGAGGTCTATGTTACAAATGTTCCTAGATAGTGTAAAGGTGTGGCTTTACTAATTCATAAACACCTTTCTGTTTCAGTACAGTGCACAATAATAGGCACAGATGGACAGTTTTTTATTTTACTTGTAAGGAATTTTGAAAAATTAATTGTTTTAATTAATGTTTATAGGCCTAGCAGTGATGCACCAGAGATGTTTTATAATTGTTTTATTAACCTTGTTGACTTAGAATATGATTATTTGATTGTTGGACTGTTAGAAATATAAACTCATACAAAACTGAATCCTTGATAATATCAGACCATACTCCAATTTGTTTTGAATTGTGTTTTTCTAATGCTCCTAAATCCTTCAGTCTCTGGTGATTTAACATCTTGCTTCTCAGAAAAGAACAGTTTGTGATCACATGTCCGTACATCTGATAGAATATTTTAAAGTGAATGAAGACTCTGCGAGTTCATATACTATTAAATGGGAAGCATGTAAAGCCTACATTTGAGGTATAATAATTACTTAGTCTTCTTATAAAAAAGACTTAATTAAAAAAGAATTATTGAACAAAGAGCTGAAAGTTCTCATTCTTTCTCCATCTGAACAATTTTATCAAGAATCGCAAAAAGTTAAATATGAGTTTAATAATATTGCACAACAAACTGAACTTGCTTTGACATATCTAAAGCAAGCATACTGGGAAAATAAGGGATGCCCCAACAAGATTCTGCCACATTGCCTTAAGCATCAAAAGCAATCCAATGTTATTTCAGTGTTGTCCAACGTTATCAAAGATTAAAGCAATAATTTATATACGCTGCCAACAGATATAAATCAATATTTTTTGAAGTTTTAAGTGGATCGTTATAATTTTGATAATGAAATTCACCCACAGAATACAAAAACTTTATTTTCTCACACCCACCTTCCCACAGAAACAATTTCTTTCAGAACCTTTACACCTGGAGGAGATTATCAATGTTACAGCACATATGCAAAGTGGGAAGTCTCCTGGCTCTAACGGGTTTCCAGTTGAATGGTACAATTCTTTTTCCAGTTTGTTGGCATCAAGACTCCTCCAACTTTACAAACATATCTTAGATTCTGACCCTCTTTCTTCATCATGATGTCTATATTACCCTGATGCCTAAATCTGGTAAAGATCATACTTGCTGCACTAACTATAGCCCTATATCCTTACCTTGATGTCAAAGTATTGACAGCTATTTTAGCTAATTGATTGCAAAAGGTCATTTCATCTTTGGTAAGCCCTCACAAAGTGGAATTCATTAAAAACAAACAGGGAGCCAATAACATTTGACTGGTTGTGGATCTATTTGCTTTAAATTTGGATAGAACTGATCGGCCTAGCCATATTTCTTTAGATGCTGTGAAAGCCTTTGACAAAATTTATTGGCCATTTATTTTCACAGTATTGACTAATTTTTGTTTCCTAAAATATTTTTCAAGTGGACAAAATTTTATATTTAGCACCAAGTATGTGAATTATGAACAACTGCTTTTTCTCATCCTCCCCCACCCCCAATGAAACAAGGGTACAAGGCAGGGATGTCTATTGTCTCCTTTAATATTCAGTTTGTGCTTGGCACCCTTGGTGTTTACTACTAGACAAAATTCCAGGCTCAGTGAATTTGAGCATGTTGGTTTAGAATTTTAAAATGCTCTTTTAGTAAATGTTCTTTTGTTGTTCCATTCAAGGCCCAATGGTCAATTCCTGTTTTGATGTAGTTGATTAATGACTTTGGTAAAATATTTGGATATTCAATTAACTGGTTCAAGTCAGAAATACTGCCAGTGGGAAACAAGACAGACTGTAGCACATTTAAACCATTACAGTGTTGATATTGCCCAAATTCGATTACATATTTGGGTATAATCATTTTCACTTAGATTAATCTCAATCTAAGTAAGCTGATAAAAGATACTGCATAGCATTTAGAGAGATAGCCGCCTTAAAAATGAGTCTGTGGAGTAAGGTACACATGAGTAAAATGAATTATACCTAGACTTTTTTACGCTATCCATGGAATTTCTCTATTTATACTTCACAAGTATTTTCAAAAATTAAATGTATTGTTCAGGTATTTGGTGGGGAGGGATCACCTCATCCTAGACTTTCAATGGAAAGGATACAAATTCCTATCAAAGAGGGAGGGTTTGGCTTACCAGATCTTACATACCACTGGGCATATCTATTATTGTCTATTAACTTTTGGATATATCCACTTAATGTAAGTAATCCACCATGGTCAGCTTTGGAGTCTTAATTGCTGGTACCTCAAGTCAAGTGGACAGTACTTGCTTCTCATTTTATAAAAAAGGGGAGTGTCTTCCCAACAATTTCAGCAATTAGAACTATGTGACAAATATTGTCTCATCAATTGCAATTTGACCCATATGCTTATACTCAATTGACTTTATGGGAGAATCCAGATTTGAAAATTGATAAGAAATGTGGAAGGCATGGGCTAACAATGGGATTGCTACCATAAATCAGATACTTTTGCTCTTTTCAGTTTTACAAGATCAGTTTAAACTTCTGTCTGCTAAATGGCAATATCTACAACTGAAACATTTGTTGCAATCCCGATTTGGCTCTGTAGCTTTAAGTGCTCCTGAGGTTCCCTTAATATTAAAGACATTAATTGAGGTTAGTCAAGTATTCAAACTAACAATTTATATATAGAAATTTCTGTTATCTGTAAATAAATATGACGTGCAAACTTCACAGCAAGAACAGAATATAGAATTGGAGCATCCAGTTCTGACTAATCACTGGCCATTGCTTTTAACATCTATAACTAGTATGGCTATAGATCTCTGATTATGTTTTATACAACAGAAATTGTTCTTTTGGTTATATTGGTTACCACATTGTCTATTCAAGAAAGGGCTTTTTAAATCAGCAGATTGTTGAAGATGTAATACTGCTAATGCTTCCTTAACACATATGTTTTGGAGTTGTCCCATAGTAGTTACATTTTGCAAGAAAGTAATCACACAAATAAATTTGGTTTTGGAAATTTCCTTGATATTCAGGAATGTGCATGTTCTTTTGAATTATTTACTTGTTTATTGGAAATTAAGAAATGGCCAACAGAAGTGGATTTTTGTGCCCTTTTAACTGCTAAAAGATTGAAAATTTGTTACTGGAGAGATAATCTTTCTCCACCTGTGATCCAATGGATAGAAGATCTAACAATGCTTGCAACATTTCAAAGAATGATGTATAAACAAAATTTGCATAAGGACATATGTGAATGTTTGGCAAGCTCTTTTAGAAACTTATAACTGATGTGGTTATTTTTCCTTTTGTGTTTTTATTTTCCTGCTTTTGTTATACTGGAACATTACTGTACGTAACTGAGATCCATTTTGAATGTAAATAAAATTTTATCATTTTTTTTTGTGCTAAAACAGACTAGTATGCCCATGTCTTTGAATACTACTACTGTGGCAAACAATACCAATAGTAGTAATACATTTAAGAGCAGTGATTTATTCTAATTCAGACCAAAACAAAATTTCTCATCCAATTTATGCTTTAGCCCATCTTTGATTACACCAAGTAGAAGTTCAAAGAGGAGGACTGTAGGACAATATCATTGTCAATGTAAGTATTAAGGGATTAATATTAACATTGGGCATCAGTTGATTAAATAGCCTTTATTCATCATTGGCTGGACACCAGGAAGATTCTTTGTCTTTCTTTTACACCTATGTGTGTGTGGAATATCTCTCTAAATATCTTAAGCTGGAAGTCCTCACATATGCATAGAATGAGACATATTTATCTGATTCACTCCTTTTGTATGCATGCTGAACTGTAAAACATTAAATAATATATATGGGACGTATGCCAACTCTGAGTGGCATGGAAACCCTGGAGAATGGTTAATAATATATAAAACCATTTCTTCTTTGTTAGTAGCACATGTCCTGGTTTGTTGAGACTTATGCTTCCATATCACTTTTAGGAATTCACTTTGTCAATCAGACTTTAAAATTTGTTCCTTGCATTGCCTTCTTGCTGTCGCTTGCTTTATTCCAGTCAGTCAAAATCTTGACTTCGAAGAACAAAAGTAAAGCTTCTTCTCTTATGCTAGGAATCAAAGGCTGACAATTTAAAGGACCAGCAAGCACAAATCTTTTTGTGAGAACAGTCACATCTAACAGTAGAAAAAATAGTTAAATAAATCTCCTCTTCTGTTGAACTCAAGCATGCTGCATCAAACCCACCTAAAATGAGAGAATGAAAAAATACCATGCTCCAATACAGTCCACTACCAAGACTTACTAAGCAATTGCTTGAAACAGGTATGTATTCTTTTGTTCCAGTGATACATATAGACTTTGATTATGTATGCTAGGTCACAGAGTATACACTCTGGTATATTTCAGTGAAGGACCTAGCAAGGTTTTGATCTGGATCATTTGTTGTTGATTTCCATTTCCAAGTTCCAACCCTGGAAGATGTCTGTAGATACTGGTTTGAATCCTATTCATCCCAATCAGAGCAGACCCATCAAACCAGTTCGATTTATCTGCATGTTGATTACCCAGTCAATAATTGATTCAGTGAGTCTACTGTATATGGCAGCTAACAACTGGAGTAGAATCGCTGAACCCATTAGACCTATGAAAACGTATGGCATTGCTCTGTGTGTTGCTCAGCCATTGATTCAATAGGTGTAACTCAAGTTAGAATTAACCCATAAGACTCAAGTTTTTAAATAGTGAAACTGCATTCCTATAAACTGGCTTAAGTTATGATAAGGATTGCTAAACACCTGGTAGATTATGAAATATGGCTGAGGGGTTTGTCTAGCTTCAGGCATGATCTACTCTGTGTGTGAAAAAATAAAAGTGTGTTCTGCATGCAGTGGCTATAACTAAGTAAAACGGTGTCAGAGTGACTCATGTACCTTGTAAAAAAATGGTAGATTAGGATTTAGAAATTGATGTGATACTTAACACATGCACACACAAAGAAACTCCCTTAAATAGTGTTGTGTCAAGAAAGGACAGTAAAGTACTATGACAAACTCTTAGCAGAGCAAACCAGATACGTGTTAGGGTGGCCTACATCAAAACATTTGTGCTATGGTTTAATTAGATTCCAACAGTGCTAAAGCTTAACAAACTCCTACATTAGAAAAGTAACACTGGATTAGACCTATTTAGTCTAGCATTTAGTTTCCACAGTGGCTAATCACTTGCCTACAGGAAGCCCATAAGCAAGATATGATATTCCCTCCCCCTTATGCTCTCCAGTAACTGATATATACAGAAGCACGCTGCCTCTTGTACTGAAAAGCATATATTCAACCTGACCAGGAATCTCATATGATTCCTTACTCTTACTGTCATTATAAGGTCAAGCCCTTTGGGGATTTTGTTCTTTAAAGAATCTTTATTATAGGGTACAAAATGGTTAAACCAAGGAAAAATAAAACTAAACCAAGGAAAGCAATTAATATATTAATGCACCAATTTTCTCTGGCAGTGGGTGGAGATTTCATGGACAGTCCAATATACAAGTTAGAAATCTGTCAGTTTTGCTTTTTGCCATTAAGCTTAAAGTTTTAAAGGTTCAGGTTCTTTCTATCCCCAACATGAAGAAATTTGGTAATTTTAATATATTCCCAAAAATACACCATTTTCACCAGAACAAATTCAATGTGTATAGGCATTCCCAGCAAGAAGATGACCATCTTGTTTCTTCCTGTCATATGTGTGCTAAAGATGAAAATCCTTTCTGGAGGAAAAAAAAAAAGTTGTCAACCCTAATTCAGCTTTAATGGGGATGAATATATAGGCATTCAAATCTAGATATTTTAAGAAGTAGGATTCCATGTCCTGTGCTTGGACGAATCAATCTGTCAGTTTTAGTTTTTTCTAAATTCATCTTTCCCTCAAAGTTCTTATTACCCTGAATATTTAAAAATGCACATTTTAGTAATTTTTTTAAAAAAAGCTCAACTGACCCAAATTTCTGATCCATCCCATTTTCCTCATCAGATCCTCTGCTTTATGATAATGGGAGAGCTCTATGCATGGTTGTAGAGACCAGTTCCATTCCTTTCCCTTTTATAATACAGTGGCTTGGATCTTAACATGTCGTTTCATGAACAGAAGTTCTTTTCTCCTTACAGAAAAAAAAATCAATCAATCAATCAATGTCCAAGCTAACGTAGGGTCTAATCCAGATCTAATAATTAAAATCTCTAGAAGTCAAAATAGTTTCTGCTAATTCTAGTCACTGATGTCTTCAAAAATAGCAAAAAAAGACAGACAGAGAAAAGAGAACAAGAGAAGAGAAGGATGTTGCCTCATACAAGTCATTATCCTTGTTAATCAGAAAGAGTGCATACAGACAGAGTGAAAAGATAGTTATGTCCTTGAATGTTAATTTTCTTGACTTTCATGTTTGCATTTGGATTTCTAAAAATAATGAGATGATCAACATTTGTCTGAGATTTTGGATTTAAGCTTACAACGAGAAAAAGAACACTAAGCGATACATGTAACGCTGTAAATACCAATCACACACACATTCTCTTGGGAAGACAGCCCATTGATTTCAGGTGAACTTATTTCAGCGCAGGGGTTGGAATCATGTAGTTCTCATGAGGTTGTTGGACTGCAAGTCCCAGGAGCCCTAGCCAGTGTTCCACAGCCAAAGGTGAGGAATGCTAAGAGCTGTAGTGCAACAGATCTGGAAGGCTTGTTGATTCCTTCCCCCTCCTACAATCTAGTACAGGGCTTTCCAAATGGTGTGCCACAGCACGTTAGTGTGTCCCCTGAAGTGTGTAGGTGTGTTGCCTACAATCTTGGAAATGTATGTTATTATTTTAAAAAAAAAATATGAAAGGTTTTCATGAGACATGTTGTGTCCCCATCCATTTTGTTATTACAATTTATGTATGTGTCTGTATCTCTTATAAGGGGTTAGTTTAACCTCTGGTTCGCCAGTAAAACGGAATTACTGTGTTGCGAAATGATGCAGGTCTAAAAAATGTGTCACCAACACGAAAAGTTTGGAAAGCTCTGATCTAGTAGAACAGTCTAGTAGTGTTGCTTAAACTGCAGGCGGGGCAAACAGCTATTTCAGACAAAAAAGAAAGAAAAGAAAAGACTATTCAAAGTGTTCTTCTTAAAATGATTTATGCAGAGGTGCCCTTTCTGTTTATCTTCATGACAGTCTTCTAATACAAGAGAAGTGAGAGACAGGAACTCATCTCATTTTATAAGTCAGCATGGATTTGAATTCAAATTTGATCTCACTTTGTTCAAACCCTACTATATCACATCAGCTTCTAAAAAGGAGTCAATATCTTTAGCAAGTATTCAAATTACCAAGATGTTGTCTGTGTTCACACTGCCTTCCATAGCTTCTGTACTAACTTTCCATGGCCTATGGCAGGGACACAACCATGGGGCCGCAAACAATCCTTGGCTGTTCCCCCGATGGGATCCCACCCACTTTTCCACACATCTCAGCTCATTGATTGGGCCATAGAAGGCAAAATACTGTTCTCTGGTGTCTAGGAAAACCTGCTAACATAGCAAGTGAGCAGCAGTTTTTATGGAGACAGCTGCGGAAGGGAGTGTACTGAGATGTGTGTGCTTTTGTACACTCTCATGTGCACATGCATGCAATGTATATGCATGTTGCACGGTGGGCTGGGGGCTTTCCTGTCAGTGAGGAAATGGTTCCATTCTAAACTTCAAGCCCCAGAATAGGTTCACTGCCTTGAACAGCTCCTTTAAAGTTGAGGGTAAAACTAAGAACAGATTCACCACTCTACTGACATGGAGGCCACCATGCATAGAGATGTGTGTATGTTTGTATGCATGCGATGCATAGCTTGCATCAGAGGCAGCCATTGGAGTGCATCGTTGGGGTTTGTCTAGCTTCAGGCATCATTGGGGATCATTGGCGTATTGGTTGCCATAAAGGACTGCTGAAAGAGGTCTTAGCCTTTTGCTTCTTTGCTACTTTAAGTCAGAGGGTCGTTTTAATAGAAAACTGGGAAAATTCCATTGAAGCACAGCTGAGATGAACTTATAGCACAGCTCTGAAGACAGCCAATACCCACCAGTGTGGGTCCATTCTGCATTTGTAAAGGAGCTAATACTGGGTTCCAGAACTGAGGGTGTTGGCAGTGCTTGAACCGTACCATCTGTCACATAGAAATGGGTCATCTATGTTTGTCTGGCTGGCACATCAGTTTCTTGAGTGGTCATATATGTGGATCATTAAGATATAAAAAGATGTGAACATGCATGTTAGCATTAATCTAATTTATAAGCCTATATCTAATATGCATTCTATGCAGATGCACAAAATCTACACACATAAGATAAACACAAACATACATATGTACATTCTATAAATGTATAAATATCCACACATATAAATATATGCATATGCATACAAACAAACATACACATCATATTTAAGTTAATACACAATCACAATATTGCTGTAACTTTTTTTTGTAAGCCATCCTTTTATAGCAAATCTACTTGCTTTAAACAGATGGTCTTATCTTTTCCCCCCTTTATTGTAACTGATTAGGATTTGGCTTCCCCTACCGCATATATATATATATATATATATGGGTTGGTAACTGAACAGATATTTACGAAACAGGGAGAAAAGGAGAAGAAGAGGTCATGCTGTGATACTATTCTTTTTGCATATGAATATAGTATTTATTAATATATATATCACATACCTTGCAATATAGCACAGAAGACTAATATTCAGTGTAAAATTAATTAAATGATTAATTAATTTAATCATAATCACACCATGAAATAAAACTCTGCACAGTTATTAAATCTTGTAAAATCAGGTTGGTATGTTTTTAAAGGCTGTTTTTGTTTTCTCTTCCCCCCTCCCTCTCTCTCTGTCTCTTTCTCTCTCACACACACACACATAGAATGCTCTCACACTGAAAATGAAAAGTATATTTTATACAAACAGCCCCCATCTAAATCTAGTACAGTATATTTAACATGGCTTTAATTATTTGGTTTGATTATTTCTGAAGATTTTTTTTTTTATTTAGATGGCACATACACATTTTCAATCATGTCTTAATTACTTTTAAAAAATGCTGCACTGGCTTAGGGACAAGACAGATAACTTGTTAAGCATTTGAAAATTTCTGAGCTGTTTTCTCAGTTCTGGCAGTCAATACCCAAGTCCAGATTGTAACCTCCTTTCTGTCTCCAAAGCCTGCCTTGGCTGCGTGTCCAGTGAGGGATTATGGATTTAGCAAGGAAGGTAAGTGTGACTGCAAGCATTGGCTCACCATCTGCTCCCCAGCAGAGCTTGGGCCAACCTGCGTAGCCTGCAGCAAGACCAGGGCACTGTTCTCAATCCAGCCCTTTCCAACCTGGCTCAAGAAACACATCACATTCAGTCAGATGATTAGGTCTAAGTAGTCCATATGTAACAGAATATTTTTCCTAAATACCAAAATGAAAACAAAATGAATGCCATTTCTCCCCCACTTCCCTTGCTCAATACATCAAGTTTTACACAAATAAATACTCTCTTAAGGTTTATGCAAATTATAGAAAAATAAAACTATGCATTATTTAGCAGTTCTTCTATTTCAAGATCTAACAGACTTTATTCACAGCATGTTTTTCCCTAGTTTATGTTGGCCTTCTTTTTTTATTCTATTTTCTAATTCATCTCCTTAAATTATTCCTTTTTAAATCATTATCATATGTGTCTTCATAGATTTTAATGCAT
The DNA here is from genome assembly GCA_948474755.1 of Ctenosaura bakeri. Classification (NCBI taxonomy): domain Eukaryota; kingdom Metazoa; phylum Chordata; class Lepidosauria; order Squamata; family Iguanidae; genus Ctenosaura; species Ctenosaura bakeri. The sequence goes on from CAOLHI010000866.1 coordinate 86,427, forward strand.
TAATCTATTATTAATATATTTTTGCTATATGCAACTTAATCTTAAATTGTTTAAATGTCTTTTAAGTGTAAACACTTATGCAAGGATGGCTTTTAGAAATTCTCTGCACTTTATTTCTGTTTGTAACTAGTGACCTTGTTGAAAAACTGCTTCCCAGATATGTCCTTTTCTGTTGGAGTTACTTAAGAGAAAATAATCAGGCACTGTATGTAGAAATTACCAGAACAAAAATGTTCTTTAAAAAAAAGAAAGAAAGAAAATATAGTTGCTGTTGTTTTTAATGCTGTGTTAAAAATAATCCATTAAACCTTGAAACTTTTTGGTTAATAAATTAGATTAATACTATTTGCCCTCATTTATTCAATTTTCCTCATTTCAATTTGGGTCAGGTATTTTTTTTCCCTAGCTTTTGAAAAAAAGAGGGCTGGGGAAATTAACCCCGTTTAGTATACTGCTTCCCACAGCCCAGTTCTGAACATGAAAATAAGCTGAACAAATAGCATGTCTTTTTTGCTTAAACTGTGGTCGGCTCAGTTGCAAAATGCTCACCGAAAACAATCCAAAACGGCATAACCCATAATACAGTATATTAAATTACAACATCGCTCAGTAATGGAAACTTATTCCGCGATATGAATTATTTACAGTCCATTTAAGTAATCCATATTCAGGTGTGGCAATGAAAAAAAAGTGCAACATAAATCTTTAATGCTGACCAGTCGAGAGAGCAGAGATGAGGATTATAGGCATTTTAAAGGGTGTGTGTGTGTGTGTAGATCCTAAATGAATTGATACAGCCTTCTCAGTGGCTTATTGCACGAGTGTGTTAATAAATTGATGGATGGCACATCAGAGGTATGAGCTGAAATCCCAGCATTTTAAAGGAAGATTGGACCTAATACCAATGTACCAAAATAAGGAGTTTCTTAACCCTGGTGACACAGGACACTGCTTCTGTATCACTGAGTATATGCCCTAAATGCTCAGCATGTTTAATTTTCGCAGGCAACCTTACATATGTATTTTTTACCCTATATGCTAAAATATTTGCAAGGCCATTCACTCTTCCTGAATACAGCAATGTGGAAAAATCCCATAAGCTTTTCTCTTTTCTACATGACACAGCCATAGGTCAGTCTGTTTTAGCATAACATAGCACAACTATATACAGTATATAAAGCAGGCAACATAAAAAGCTGTTTGATGATATCAACCAGGTTTCCAGGAGAAGCAGCTCATTCACTACACAACAAGAAATTGGAAAATACACATGCTAAGGATGAAAGGGGAGGACTGTGTTGCTCAGACAGCTCCTCCAGAAAATCACGTCTGCTGTAAGCAGGTAGCAAGATCCCTGCGTTAGGAAGTGTAGAGCTCTTTTGTTTCCTGGAGCAGTTACCTATATTAATTCATCTTATAAAGATCATTACTCTAGAACTAAAGTTTGCATATATTAGAAAGCAGAATTAGCATTGTACTGTGTACAGCATTCCATACTAACTTCTCTCCAAGCAACCATTAAAGGTCATGTTTTGACGCCTGAATGGCATGCCGGCACCTTGGTCCCCTAGAGAGGCATTCCCCAGGTACATGCAAAAGGTTATTAAATTACCTTCCAAGCAACACTATCTCTTCGGATGAAAATAATTACAGGCTTTTAGAGGCATCAGAATGTTTTCTCCCCCCCCTTTTTTAAATAAGATGAAGATGCAGTACCTAATGACCATTTTTGTGTGTGAGTCATAGAGCCTGTCAGCGGTGACAGGACAAATGAGCATAATGGCATAGCTTAAAGGGGAAAGGTTCATTTTAAATAGTGACAAATAATATTTAAATGGCATTGTTGGAGACCCATCATGCTTGTAAAATGTAGTTTGTATCTCTTCCTCATCCTTTAAATTCATCACTGTCAAAGAGTATTAGCTGTTAAACATGCAACATCAGGTGCCGATATAATTTTTTGCTATTAAATGTGGCCATAATCAAACAACAATGCATCTTGATTGTTCCTGTATTTTGTGGTGCAATAAATGAGTTTTTGTTAACACACACACACACACATTCACAATTTACTCTGCTGAGCCAGGTTTTTTTGCTATATAATGACGGTCAGGGGGAGGCAGCGGGGAGGCTTAAATGTGGGATACCTTGAATGGCTTTCTTGTTGCTAACATGCTAAAATGGAAATGACTTTCTTTGTAGACGAATGTAATTCACAGGTTTGAAGTACCATTGGCAAGATCACCAGATATTGTAAATTTGGTCAAAACAATCATAGGCAAACAAACTCTGTGGGAAATATAGAAAGAGTGTCTTAATTAACAGGATCTGTCATTAAAGTTATTCATAAAACAGTCAGATATTTGATGAAAAATGTGTACGTTAAAGAGTTTTGTGCTAAACATGAGGCAGAAGTCACCAGCATAAGGGCAGCTGTATCACTTTAAAAAGTTAATCAAAAAAATAAATCAGTACCTGATTTTTTAAATGGATACAAACTCAAACCATGGAAGGTGATAAAATCAAGGGTGTTTGGAATTCCAGAATTTCATAGATAGTCTCATAATTCTTACATAATTTTGCACAGTCTTCATCACATTTATGGCTCTTTTATTTTCAGAAGACTAAAGCCAAAAAAACTGAGACAGCTAAGTGCACCTACAAGTTGTTAAAAGTTATAGCCAATTTTCTGGAAAAATTATGCCAGCTAAAAACACCACATTAAATATTTACCCTATTGGATGTTAAAAAACGCTTACAATGAAAAATGTTTTACATATTGACTATTCAAAATGGCCTTCACTTTGAAATTGTGAAATGGAAGGGATTGCAGATGTACAAGAATAAATATAAAAACAAATGAGTTGACTTGAAGTGTTGCCGGCTTTCATAAACATGCTACTGCAATAACATGTGACATTAATATTTAATTACAAAAGCACGGCTGCAAAATCTTTGAAATTAATGTTTTGCAAAATTAACATTCCGTGCACAGAAGCAAAGTCGTTCCAGGCGCGACTGTGATTAACAATGCCATTCACTTTACATATTATATTAATATATTATTCAAGCTAAGAATTAACACCTCCTAATTTAAATAAGGTGCTACATATCATGATGAGCTAAAATGCTTTGCTTAAAATGGCCCGTCTGATTTTAAGCAATTGGTGTTTATCACTTAATATTTGTTATTGAATACTCTTGGTCGAACAGAAAAAAAAAACCCAGCCTTCTTTGTACTTTCATTTTTCAAAATGAAGAGATTTCATTAAACGAGGGGCTTGAAATTCTTGAATCTGTAAAGCACTGGAGCTGTCTTTTGCATACTGGTAAATGGTCTACGTGACCTCACTATTCTAGTTAGATTATCCTAATTATGGTCCTAGGTGCAATCCCGGTTCCTTTTAAGATATCAGCAAAGGTAACTTTTACTATGAGGAGCCACCATAGTTTGTCATTGTGGTTCCTGAGTGATTGATTAAAAGACAGCTGGTAATTCTAGAGAAGGTAGCTCCATTAAACATATAGTTCAAGAGTAAGCAGCTATGGATTTATATTCCTGAGCATTCTCTCTTGAAGAACAGTTGGACAGATCCTTTTTATGGAATTAGAGTAAGACTGTGCACATATTATCTTCTTTGTATTTGAGGACAGTTGCTGAAATACATTCTCCAAAAAGTGTCCTTAAGACTGCTGCTTTCTGATGCCATTGTTTCTCATCCCTGTTGACTCTTCAGCACCATTTTTAACCTTTCCGATCAATACATCCTCAAGTTTCATGACACTGATGCTCCTAGCTAGTCAGGCATCATGCCATGCCATGAATGGGGGTGATGTCACAGTGCTACATACCCAGTTCAGTTCTGGATATCTCGTCATGTTACTGAGAGGACATATACCCAACCTAGCACAGACAGCAGTACTTCTGCACCACTTAAGTAAAGCCAGTCAATCTATTTCCTATCCAATCTACTACTTGGATCATCTACTTCCCTAACATTATATTAGGAAAACCTGCACTCTAATGCAAATTCCAGTCTCTGAAGGCAACAAGGTGAGAACTTTTGACATAGTCTAAAATGGTGATGAAAAGCATCCTTTCTTTCAGCTCTGTCCATTTTTTAAAAATTCTTCAAGTTCTTAAATGTGCCTTAATCCAACATGAAAGAATATGCATTAGTGAAATTAGTAGAAAAAGTGCTTCAGAATTCAAATCTATTAGTAGAGGTATGAACAAAGACAGTGGCTTCATGACACACTACATATATTAATACAAGAGTCCTTACTACTGTGTGTATAACAAAAGGAATGTGCTCAGAAAAGAGTTTTTGAAACCTGGGAAATGGACTTTTGGTAAAAAAATAAAAAAAAAACTTTACTGCCTTTCATACATCAACACTAACTGACCACTGTAATGATCTGAAAGACTTGTATCACTTCATTCAGCCCTTTAAGAATTAGGGCAGGGGACATGATTTGCATCTTTCTGGATCCTACTACATTCTATTGTTCTTTCATATAACGTCATCCATAGTAACTCGTGATTGTAAAATGGGTTGTTTACACACATTAGGGCAGGGGAAAACTAGTTCTGGTCCTCCAAATACTGGAGGAATGGAGTTCCAATCACCCCCCACCATTGCCAATGCTGGTCAGGGCTAATTGGAGCTGTGGCCCAATGTTTCTCACCTCTGCCATGCAGCCTTATACCAGTTTTCATTATTCGGCTATGAAAATTAGTACAGCTTCTGCATATTATTTTTGCTTTGTACTCAATTTAAAACTATAGGAACATAACACAGATGCCTATCTGTAATACTGCTGAGATCTTCCATCACTTAGAATTGCTGGATCAGAGCAATATGTATGCGCAAGTGAACTTTTTTCTCTCCTGTTGAGAAAGGAGACACAAGGTGTGATCTGACTTCCCCTCTGTGACTGAGACCAACATTTGGTTGAAAGATCAAAGTCAGCTTCTATGGAGGGGTCAGAAAGTGATGGGAAGGATGAGACTTTTTCTAGCCATCCTTGCCACAATGCGCCATCATTAGATATGCACTATCATTAGAGGGAGAGGGTGTCCAAGTACAGCCAAGGTATACAAAATGAAGGACCAAGGTAAATCCCCTGCCCCAATTTGATCACTCCATCTCTGGGCAATGGAATCGAGAGAAAGGTAACTTTGTGATTGACCAGAATGAAAAGATTTTGATTTTGAAGCATGTCCAGAGGATGGCGACCAAAATGGTGAAGGGTCTGAAAGCCATGAGGAGCAGCTTAGGAAGCTGGGTATGTTTAGTCTGCAGAAGAGAAGGTTAAGAGGGAACATTATAGCCATGTTTAAATATTTGAAGGGATGTCATGTCAAGGAGGGAACGGGCTTGTTTTCCGCTGCTCCAGAGACTAGGACAAGGAGCAATGGATTCAAGCTGCAGGAAAGGAGATTCCACCTGAACCCCAGGAAGAACTTCCTGATGGTCAGAGCTGTCTGGCAGTGGAATATGCTGCCTCAGAGTGTGGTGGAGTCTCCTTCTTTGGAGGTTTTTAGGCAGAGGCTGGATGACCATCTGTTGGGAATGCTTTGATGGGTGTTCCTGCATAGCAGGGGGTTGGACTCGATGGCCCCTGTGGTCTCTTCCAACTCTATGATTCTATGAAGGAAGGGTGGATTTCTCAATTATCTCCAGAGAACCAAAAGTCTTCATCAATCTGCCTTGATGAAAGAACTTTAGGATTTGTTTCAACCATCTTCCTACCTGAGGTCCCCAGAGTGTTATTAATTTGTTATGAAGCATGGTAGAAGAAGCTGGCTACATAATGATGTAGCTTTGCTCTGAGTGGGACAGGAGAGGGGGTGAGGAAGATCCACTAAATGATTACACAATTTAAACCAGCTTTTAGATGTTCTATAGCTGTGGGGATGTGTAGGGGTGACAGACCTGATCAGGGACAAAACAGTGAATCAGCAGACTGGCCAATTTGGCCCATAGTTCTAATTCCAGTCTTCCTGATTATGATCATGATTATTATGATTATGATTATGAAAGAGAGATTTTAACTCCTTGTTAGTCATAAATAACATTGAGATCAGTCATCCCTATGATAAGTCTTAGCTTCCTTTTTTCTCTTTTTTTCATCTCTTTTTAAGAAAAGAAATGTACTAAAGCTAGTAAGAAAAGAAAACTAGTCACCAGTGCAGTCTTGCATTATCTGTAAATGACCAAGACCATTAGCCATTTGGGTACAACTATGCTTTCTGGTTATCTAGTACCTTTTCACATGTCACATATTTTAAACACAGTGGGACTGTTCATTTGGTAGTGTCTGGTAGCAAGATCCTTAACCAGCAAATGGAGCTTACTGCAGAGCCCAATAGTTCTGAGCCATTTTGGGGTCAATTCTGTCCATAATTTCTGGTGTGTTATGGGACAGAACCCAGTTATTTTGGCCAGAGTAGCATGAAAGCCAACAATATTTATTGTTCTAAAGGGACAAACATTTAACACCAGCGTTTTATGCTAAGAGTGTCTCCCAGCCTTTATCCTGGGGTTGTTTCAGGCAGTGCTGTAGCAAGCTTTGACTCAATGGAAGTAAATATCATAATGAAAGTTTGGTCTAGGAATTTGAGTATTTAGTTAAGAGCCTCATTAATTTCCTGGAAATGAAAGTCTCTACTGAAGGTCATGGCACTGACCAATGGAGTTACTTGAATGGGCTGACACTGCTAAGCCGTCATGCATGGGGGACTACAAATAGGTCACTGGATTCCACCAATGGTGCTGGCTAATTTATGTGTTTGGTTTTGAGTAAAATATGGGGTAATCAAATGGCTGAAGGATTCCAGGTCAGCAACAGAGAAGCTACTTTTGCATTTTAAAATGGCCATTGTTTGCAGCTTCTCCCACCATGTCAGCAAAGCTAAAACTACTAAGTAACATTGCTTCATTAAGCATTCTGACAACGATGGTGCAATGTGAAATGGATCATGATAATAGAGCAGAATCAATAGTTAAGAAACAATTGGTTTTAATTTCACTCATGTCTCAGCTTAATACAAAGGATTAGTTGCTACTTTCTGGAAAGACTTCATTTTAAGTGGTTAAGAACTCTTGAAGTGGGATCTCAAAAATGAAAATAATGATTTAGTTATTTGTTCTTATGAAATTAAGACACATCCATTGTTTCACTGAAAACAATGTTCATGTGGAAAATAATTAACAAAAGATCTTGCAATATCGATATAGGATATTGTACCCCTAGATTCTTGCCTTTCTGGTTTGTTGTTAACAATTGGCAGCTATAAAAGTTATCTACCAGAAGCCCCAACCTTTGGACACCCCATTATCTGATCTGATCTTTTGACACTTCCAAATTAAGGACAATTTCCATTAATTTGATGGGGTTCCATTAATTCAACATGTTCCATTAATTCACTGTTTCATCAGTTCTTCTTACCTACAGAGGCTCACTTGGAATCATTGCTTGCAAAGAAATCTAAGGGGGGGGAGGTGCTAAGCCAGCTTAGAGACTTTGCGAGTAGCAACCATGTGGCCAGTCCCAAGTGAGCCTCTTCATGCTCCACTTTTCAATCAATTCCGTTTTCTATAAGTGCTCTGGTCCCTCACCTGTCTGATAAATGGGGAAACCTTTATATTTAAATAACTGCACAAAATAAATACCATTATAGATAACAACAACAACAACAACATCCAGAAGTCCCATACAAGTAGCGTGCACAGTCAAAAGACAGTGCTATGAGACTTTTTAAAAGGCATTATATGTAAAAAAAGTATTCTGCTTAGTATTACCCCTTCCTCCTTCTAATGCCATCACAGCTATAACATTCTCATGTGTTGCTGACACTTTTTGGTATGTGCGTGCGTGTGTGTGTGTATGTTTGGGTGGATATTTGCAAAAAGATATTGGCCGATGGGGAACGGGGGAGGGGTTGCAAGTGATCTATTGTTTTATATATATTTATATATTTTACAGGAACAATGATTCAGGCCCTTTCCGCATGAGGCAAGTGAATCACTCCGTGCCGTTACTTACCGGCTCTTCTTGGGTTCGAAGTAACGCCAACTTTCCCCTGAGCCCTTCCGCAGGGCTCCTCCATTAGTGCAGGGTAAATCGGAGCAGTGCGAGGTCTGTAGATCCGCACTGCTCTGGCTTAAAATGGCAGCTTCTGGTGTCTTCGTGGGAGTGGACCAACCGCTGATGCTGGCCACGCCCACAGCCCACCCTCCACTGATCGCAGGCTCGCATTGGTGTGAGCCTGCACATCTGCACAGGTAAGGTTTGCACAGGTCTTTACTTAGCGCACTGGAGGACCACTTGGGGTGAGTTGGATCGGACGAAGGTGCGGGACCAAGTTAAATAGTCCGCACGTAGTCCGATCCAAGGTACGGACGACCTCCGTGCCAGGACCGTTTTAACTGCCTCGTGCGGAAAGGGCCTCATGTATATATGTTGTATGTATGTGTGTGTGTGTGTGTGTGTATTACAAGAACAAAGATTATATGTATAATATAGATATCTATATAAATTGTATGTCTGTTGTTTTAAGAAGCACCTGATGGTGGCAGGGCCATATCACTTTCAATAAATGATAAATTCTCTACCCCTCCACAGGCAGCTAAGGTGCTCCATTCAACTTGCACTATTAAGCTCTTTAAAAATTAGGCAGCTGCCCTAGGTTCAATGCAAGTTGTAGTCTGTTACTTCTGCTCCCCTAGAACAGAGGATGCAAGACAGAGCATGTTGATGGGCTGGCAGGCTGAGTGAGCAGAGTGTTATGGAGAAGAATGTCTTGGCTTGGGAGAAGAATCCACAGCAGATCTGTCCCACGAGGGATTAAACTATACTCCCTGTATTGTAGCAAGAGGAAGGAGAGGACAGAATTATCTTAAACCATAGGAAGACAGAAATAATGTATAATGTATTTCATGCTGTTCACTGCCTCGATCCATGTGGAGAGGAGGGATACAAATAAATTTTTTTATTATTATTATTATAATGAGCCACTGTTGAAGTCCATCAGAAATACTGTCAAATCATACAACATTTTCACAAACAAGAGGAAAGGGTTTTCTGGCCATGATATTTCTTTGACCTTCTAAAGCAGATATTGTATACTTGGTCATATAATTCAACAAGGGTGATATCCAATATGAAAAGAAAAGAAGAACTGGAAATTCAAGGGACATATTAAAACAAAACAAACCAGCTAAAGCAGAGATGAAGCAACTGGGGAGTTGCCTTGTAAAAAAAGGATGTTATGCTATTACTATGGTAGTGACTGGTGCTAATGGAGTTTAAATTTTACTGTCCTTTGTCTCTGTCCCCACATGGCCAAGAGGAGAGTGGTGTCTATCTAAATTAAGATACCTCCAAACCAACTGAACTACAATAGAAACTACATCTGATATAAAATGTAGACCTGTGACTCTAACATCATCACTTTGCTTCTCCTGTAAGATTCTTAAACATCTTTTGCCTGATGAAGAAGCCAGGAGGAGTTTCAAAAGCTGGCTTGATGTCTTCTATGCATTTCAGTTGGCCAATAAAGGTATCACTCTTTTGTGAATTTTGGATTTTATTATGCTAGTGATTATAATTCTTAGGAGGTCATGGCCTTGCAAGTTCTTTCCTTAACTTTGCTCCCACATAGTCAACTCTACATTCAACCTCCTAATGTGATCAGCTTTCAGTATGCATTCTTTGTATGCAGACTGTGTAGGAGAGATTGCGTCTATGAGTAGGCCTTCAACTGATTCATATTGGCAGTACTCAGAAAATAGTTTGAAGAGAAAAACAAGTGGAAGACATATGCATAAATATTAATGAAATGCAATCTCTGACCAAGGTTCAACTATCATTATGGAGAATCCAAGCAAATGTATAACATGCTCACCCCGCCTATACATAACCACACTGTCTTCCCATACAGTCTAAGACAGCACACACAAAAAAAGTTTCTACAGTGGACTCTTTGTATCTGCAGTGGTTCCATTCTAGGAACCCCTGCAAATAAGAAAAAACGAGGATGTTCACATCTCATAATACTAAATGGAGGTACGTGCACATGGACACTTCAGTGTGTCCACACTCACTTTGCAACTGTTTTGAGTACAGGACATGACATGGGTGTGGTCACTCAAACTCGTACATCTGGAGACGGCAGGAGACTGCACTGTATTTTAATTCTGAAATTACTTGTCTTACATTTTTGAAATTATATAAGGGCCCTTCCCTTCCCATCCCTTTGGATCTTCTTATGTAAATAATCAAGATTACATTGGACATTTTCTATCACACCTATTTTCATTTATCATAACGTCTTGCCTGAAAAGGAATTGTGCAAAGCCTACTAATTTGTAACGTTTTGTTAGTTGTAATAATGGACTTATATGCCACATACATTTCTGCTCAAACATCCCAAAGGAAGGAAGAAAAGTGGTTGAGAACTGCGCAGAATCCCTTACATTCTCAGGCAGTGAGAAGATGAATACAGAAATTGTTCATTCTTGTGTTTAAGGATGAAACCAATGAAGATTTACATCCCTACCCTGCTCCTATCATCCTTATTACAATCATACAGCAGACATCTGCACAGAAGGATCATGCCCAGGTTAGGGCTGGCAGCTAGAGCATTTGCATATATGTTTAAATCTTTCCCTAACCACTGATGCCCTTTTATTTTTCAAGAGTTGGATTTTCCATAGAAGCTGCTTGAACAGAGCCATTTAGACACTTTTTGCTGTCTCAAATACCTGCATGTCGTTGTTGTTGTTGTTGTTGTTCTTGTTTGCCTCCCATTCTGGACATAAGCTTTATAGTTCCATATGGCTTGGGTTCAGACTGTCTGAAAGGCCATCTCTCTCTTTCTAAGCCTGCCTGAGCTTTAAGATCTGTAGGGGAAGCCTTTCTTTCAGTCCCACCACCATCACAGGTATGTTCAGTGAAGACATGAGAGAGAATCTTCTTTGTGGCTGCTCCCAATCTGGGTAACCCCTTTCTTAGGAAGTCCAGTTGGCCCCCTGCCTACTGGCAGGTCAAGACCTTTTTCTTTAGGGAGCCATGTGGTTTTTAATGTGTTGCAGCAGATGGAGCTTTTAACTGGAAGATTTTTTGTTTCTATTTTGTTATGTTTTAAATAGCTTTTTAAAATTGCTTAAAATTGCCACTTTGAATCCCATGCTGAGATATACAATAAAGAAGTAAGTAAGTAAGTAAGTAAGTAAGTAAATGCCTTCTGAAGTATCTGCCCCGAGGAAGTAGTTTTTTATGCATTTACGTGAAAAAAAGGATAAAATTGTGACTCTCTGAATAGGAGATCTGAATTTTCTTAATCAGAATACCTAAGTTGCTGCATGGACACCGCACTGCAAATATTCCTCATTGCCACTGAACCAGGGAGCCTCTGCATTTATGAGATGAAAAGGACAAATTGATGGAGTAAATAATATGAAGCAAGTTTGAATTTAGACATTTTCTGGATTTATAGGTTTCACGGGCCATGTTCTAATTAATATTTCCTAAACAAAATAGCTGAAGGAGAATGATACTGATACAAAATGTGGATAAACATGGGACTTCAGACAGTGATATAACTGAACAGTGGTCCTCTTTGGGATAACTGGTGGGAGGAATATTTATGAATAGTCACTTGTAGTAAAAACAGCAACAAGCAGAAAATTATGACAACAGTGAGTGGACTGGTCTTAAACTCTACCATACTCTAGTTTTAAATTAATTCATTCAATCAATCTTTATAGTACGTTTCCTCTGAATGAATGCTTGGAGGAGGTAATGGGCTGGACGAAGAAAAACAAGTTGAAACTGAATTCAGACATGACATAGATGCTTATTATTACAGGTTAGAGGTGTGTCAGCCTGTTCTGCATGGGAGTCACACTCCCTCGCAGCTTGGGAGTGCTCCTAGATCTATCTCTTCATATGTCAGTTTAGATAGATGTGATGGTCAGGAGTGCTTATTATCAGCTTCAGCTGATATGATAGCTGCTCCCCTTCTTGGAACTGGAAGACCTAAAGATGGAAATGCATGTGCCGATGACCTCAAGGTTGGACTTCTGCAATGTGCTGTACATTAGGCTACCTTTGCACCAAGTTTGGAAACTCCAACTGGTCCAAAATAAGTCAGCCAAATTGGTTACAGGTACATTGAGGAGTGAATATATCACACTGATATTAAAATCACCCTACTAGCTGCCAATTAGTTTCTAGGCAAACTACAAAATTTGGTTATTACCGGTATGTTTAAAGCCCTAGATGGTTTGGGTCCAAGTTACCTACAGGATCACCTCCTCCCACACAATCTGCCCCATACACTCAGGTCCTCTGGGGACCATTTACTCAAACCAGCCAGGATTAGACTGGCAACTGTCACCCAGAATACCTTTTTGTTGGCTTCCCCCTAGACTGGGGAATGACCTGCCAGAAGAGATTTGACAGCTAATACCATTGTCTGAATTTTAAAAAGTAGTAAAGATGTATCTCTTCCAATAGGCCTACATCATCAATTTTTAACTAAAATTTTACATTGGGGTATTTCAAATTGTTTTATGTTTTTAGTTGTATTTTAATCTATGTTATTCTATGCTATACCCCTCCTCAAGTCTTAGGGAAAGGTGAGAAAGAGATTTTTGTTGTTGTTGTTGTTGTTAGACATGGGAGAATATGAAGCCATGTGGCTTAAAGTGAAACCATTTGCTGTACCACCTGATGATTCCATCCTCTCATTCCATTTCATGTCAAACAGCCTAGTGTAATCAAAATAAATGCTCTGTTTTCTCCATGAGATTTAGTCAGGATAATGAAGGAATGACACAGCTGTTGTGGAAAGAATTCAACACAAATAAAGTGATCTGAAAGTTCACAAGAAGTCCAAAAAAACCTCACAAAAAAGCTAGGGGAGTTGGTGAAAAGAGAAAAGAAAAATAAAGACATTAAATAGAATTTTCAGCACATAGGAGTAGTGCAGGCTACAAAGACATCATCTGTTGCATTATAATCTCTTCCAAGCAGAATACAATGGGTTCATAAGATTTCTTAGGCTGCAGTTTACCAGGAATAAAAAGTCTTGTTTTCCCAATCCTACTCCAAACACCCTTTAAAGGTCCTTTCTGACTCATAAGCAACAAATCAAGCTGACATTCAAAGAACAGACTTCGTTCTATTGGTCTGTAGGTGGTACAAAAATGATGTTTTAGAAAGGACTTGGGGTATATGAGATATGGGTTGAGAGGGCTATGGGGAAGCTCCCAGTGGTAGAGCTTTTTCTCTGTGGATGTGCAATGGTGATAACAGTGATGTTACAAGATGTTACCCTCAGGTGCATGGGTCTACTTTTTGTGGATTTTTTTCCACCACCCCATGTGGTGTTACTTTGGGATGTTGGAGCATGTGAAATTGTCAAGGGGACCCAACTACCAGCAAATTTACAAGATGTGCCAATGCCATGTTTGGGTGGAGAATGATGTCATGTTTTTAATCTTATGGGAAGGTAGACTTAGGCCATTTCCCCACAACATTGCTGTCCTCTGATGGGGATGCATTGCTGCTGGTCTGCGAGTCGTCATCATCATCATCATCATCATCATCATCATCATCATCATCATCATCATCATCACAATAGAATTTATTTATATCCTGCCTCTCCCCATGCTTTCACATAACGTTGTCACAGTCCCACTGGCAATGTGTCCCCACCTGTTGCGATTGTGGGATATTCTATTACCAGAAAAAATCTGGTAATGGCCCCCAATCATGCAACATTCCTGTTCCCAGTGGTCATGCAGAAAGGGAGGAAGTACGATCTAGGCATTTCTTTCCCCAGTGCAGCATAGGAAGTGGTCAGCTTCACTGTGAAAGGAAAGTGCATGTTACAGGCAGGCAGCCTGGTTTGGAGGGTAGTGTTCACATTGTGCTCCCATCCTGGCAGTGGCACTGTTGAGATTGCAATGGGATGATGACAGAGATGGGTAATGTGAGGAATCGGCCTCAGAAGGGAAGAAGTAGAAAATGTTCAAGAACTGATTACCATACAAAACTTTTTGAGGAAAAATATGAAGCATGGGCTAGACAACATCAGGTGAAGAAGTCAATCACACAAGAAATTGATGTCAGCTTCATTCCCACCAGCAGAGGGAACTACATGAGCAGAGCCCAAGCAATTTATCTGCAACTAGGATTTCCAATTGTTCAATGATTTGCTTTAGCTAACAGTATATTCACACATTTATTTTTAAGTAGAGTGACACAGTTTATTTACCACTTCATTTTCTTATGAGGAGCCATTTATGCAAATGCAGTCATAAATGGGAAGAAAGGGAAGTTTCCATGTTGAGAAAACTGTTGCAAAATTGGCCTTTTCAAGCACCATAAATCTGGCCAACCTTATCCGTGTGCAAGGTACACTTCAGAGTAGCAATTGTCCATATGGAAACAAGGAGACACACTCAACATTTGGATCCTTTAAAAACTCAGCAATAAAGATATAAATTAGCCTCTAAGTTATATCATTATATGTGACAATACTGAATCAGTTTCAGACTTGAAAGCTTGTGGTTGTCCATCTACTGGACCACAAGCTTGAAGTTTTTGCACACACACAAAAATCAGCTCAGGAACGAATGCTTCTAACTCCCTTGATTGCAGTGGGAGCTGCACCTTTTTACTCCAAGACACAGCTTGGATTTCTATGCCTAACATTTGCTGTAAGTTATTATTATCATTATTTATCATTGTAAACAGAGCTTGGCCATTTTGGGTTTTGTTCCATGGAAAGGCGAAGGGGTGGGAATGAAAATTAGGCTCTTAGTGTTCATCAGTTACATCACTGCTATTCTCCTTCTGAAACTCAATGCTGTCTTCATAAAATGTTCTTTGCTGGGCCATTCCCTGTTGGCACTGAAGCAGCAGTAGACGTATTTACCATTATCAACAACATTGTGGTTCCTTAAATGAGCTCTAATGGTTGTTCTCTATAGATGCAGCCCTTAAAGAAGCTTTTAATTTCCATTTGTAATTTAACCTTCTACACTCTGTATAAAATGGAGCTGCATTTTAAACCACTAACCTAATACAGTGGCCGTGGAACATAAGATGTCCTTCAGATAAAGAGCAATTTAATGCACACATTACCTAAACAAGGCAAACACCTAGGAGGGAGAAAAAAAGAAAACATGCAACAGTATTCCAAAGAGACAATTTTTTTTCTGTTTGATGTACCCACCAACTGTTCTGATTTGACAGGGACAGTTCTGATCAAATCCTCTGCTATCCTTTTTCAGCAGCTTTTAAAATGTCTCAGTTTTTCTCTCTTCCACTCACTTTCCCCTTTGTCCTCAGCTTACTTCAATTCCTGCAAATGGAATTCAAAATTCAAAAGTACTCAATTGCACTCAGTTAACTCAACAGCAGGAAAAGGAGAGGAGAGTGCAAACTCTTGTCCTTCCCAATAGATTCAGAGAAAAATAAACAGTTGCAGCCTCATTAATAACAACCTTTGCCATCTTGATCAAATGCTGATGTTGCTTGGTCACATGTGAAATGGAGAGGGGTATGGTTTCAAATCAAATATAATGAAGTGGGTGGTTTATATATTGAGAAAATAGATTCAGTTCTCTGTGCAGAAATAAAGGTGACCTCAGCCAGTCGTTCTCTTTGCCCATCACAAAGTTACTCTGAAATGTACAGAACCCTCCAGGTGGGGTTTAGAAAGAAACTAGTAGTAATATAATCATGGTCTGTGTGAAGTTTGTTATTGTACATGGAACTAGAAACCTATTCCCACCTATTTTATTCAGAAGAAGATGGTGACATTTTGAAGGTGGGAATAGGTTTAGATTTAAGATAAAGATTTAGAGGGTGCATGGGATGAAAGAATAGAGGGTGCATGGGATGAAAGAGTAGAATAATATAGGCAATTTCAACAATACACAGAATTCTGCAGAAACAGGAACTAATTAGTTCCTCTGCTTTCCCATGATGTGTGAAAACACCAGCAAGAAAATTGAGGAAGAAGGCAGAGATCCAGGGCAAATTAGAACCCCATAGAATTCAAGATCATATGCATTAAGATCGTATGGAGGGTGTCAACATCATGGGGTCAATCCTATATGCTAGTAGTAAGCACAGTGAACACTCATCCTCATGTAGTCCAAATGGCAACATCTATACAAATAGGTTGTTTGTGGATTGGTGAAATCTTTAAGAGATAAAGACCTTAAGTGGGGAAGAGATTTTCTGAACATACCAATGAATGCTTAATATCTTCACTGGAACCTCAATGTTGACTAGTAGGAAAGAAGAAAAAATCAGCGGTGATTCACAATAGTGTGAAGTAGCAGCCCTAAACAACATTACTTCCCATTGCAATATTTTGTCAGAAATCACACTGTTGTAACATGCAAAACCTCCAATAGCTTCTTGGGAAACATTTTAATCAGTGTTTGTATACCATGAGATAGGTAATGAATGACCAATTCAGGAAGTGTCATAGTGAAAGCCCTTCTATATATCTTAGAAGAGAATGAGAAAATGGAGTAATAATATAATAGGTCTGTAATTATTTAAAAGAAAATTCTGAGTTATACCAGTGGGAATTGTGCAGTGCTCACCGGTGCATACACTGTACACATATGGGTACAAGCTTCTTAGAAACCAATTCTATAACAATTCTATAACAAACAGTAAGGCCATTTCTGCACCTTATCTGTCTCCATCATCATCTCATCACAATCACAGCAGTGGCGCTTCTAGGATTGGAGCTCAATGTGAATGCTTCCCTCTGCACCCGGCTGACTGCCTGCGGAAGGATAGCATGAGCAACACATGCTTTCCTTCCTCAGTGCAGTCAGCCACTTCTTGTGCTGCACTGGGGAAGAAAGTGCGTAGATCATGCTTCCTCTCTTTCCACACAGCTGCCGATGATGGGAGCATTGCGTGATCAGGGCTCATTACTGGATTGTGACAGGTGGGGGCGCATTGGCAGTGCGACCATGATGATCATGCAGAAGCACAGCTCACAGACTGACAGCAACGCATGCCCATTGCGGGACAGCAGTGCTGTATGGAAATGGCCTAAGAATACATGTCCTCTCTCGCTTTTGTTTTTGCTGACAATTTATGATGAGGGTATAGGGCCTTTTGTAACTTACACAGCTATGGGAGAACAATTCAAACTTTTATATAAATTCATGTTTAGATCTCAATTTCTAGTACAGAGAAATAAGGAAAAGAGATTGCTTTGCTCTATTGATATTATATGAAGATATCACAAGAATCTGCATTTCGTCTTCCTGTTTCTGCTGCTCCTGGTTAGGGCTTCCCTGAAAATACTTATTAGGAAAATACAGACTTTTGCACAAACACTCTGGATATTGATGTTACAAAGGAGAAAAGTGATCCATTTATTTAGTCTGGGTCCCTTCATATTCTACAGTGCTTGCTTTTAGTGGGCTTGCCAAACAGAAAATTCTTGAGTGGACCAAGGTATGCATTGACTATGGTCAGGATGAAATGTGGGAATTCTACTGAAGGAACTCCTTCTTTCATTCAGCTAAGGGTGATCCCCCCTCCTCTCATATGACACCCTCTGTATCCCTTTAACCCAATGTGGAGGGATGGAAAAACCTCTGAGATAATTTTCAAGCAGAGTTGAATACTGCAGATGGGAGGGCAAAGGAAGAGAAGAGAAGAAAGTTCTGTCAGTGTGGCTATCAAACACTAGCATCAGGCTGAATGCGAATCTCTAAAGATATATAGAATTAGGCCCTTTCTGCACGGCATTTGCCATGAGAAAGGGCCCCTTGAGTGTCGCGCGATTGTGAGGAGTGATCTGCACGACGCACTCACAATTGCATGGCGCTCCAGGGGCCGGCAGGCACCGATCACGCACCTTTTCATTTTTGGCTGGAAGCTGAAAATGGTGTGTGATTGAGCATTGCTCCTGGGTCCCACATGCACTTACCTGGCATGTGGAGCCTCCAGAGCCATGCCGATCATACTCTCTGCCCCAGCGCAGCCTGAGAAACTCCCAGGCTGCTTTGTGGAATGATGAGGCGGGGCTGTCATGTGAGCAGGCAGCTTGTCCAGAGCTGAAGCAGCAGGGACGCGAGAGCATCTCGCCAGAGGCTGCTCGCATGATCCCCGCACCCCAGCGCTGGAAAAAGGTAAGGTACGGAAAGGGCCTTAGCTTGCTAGAAATAGAAAAGTCTTCAGTATGGATGTAATTCCTCACTAAGTTTTTTCTAAAAGGAAATGATCATAATTTTAGCAATTTTCTTCCCGCTATGAGAAATTTTTTTTTGAAGCATATTGCAATTCAGGAGTAATTCTGTGCAAAATTTGTACGTAATTTTTGACATGCATTTTCTGTGCAGGAAATGATGTTTCTATGCAGAAATATTATTTCCTGGGCAGAAAAGCTTGGGTTTTTTTGTGCAGAAAGAACTGTTTTCTGTTATAATTACCCACATGTGAATTTTGTGCAGAGTAATTCCCCAATTACAACATTTTCTGTGCAGAAAACAATTATTTCTATGCAGGAAATAATACTTCTGCATAAAAATATCAATTCCTGTGCAGATAATGCTGTTTTCTGCACAAAACCACCACCTACAATGATTACACAGAATTAATCCTTAACTGTGAAAGCTCTCACCAGAATCCTTCTTGTCAGGGTTTGTTGTCACTCAAAAAAACATGTTTTTGACAATTTTTTCAATATTTTTGAATATTCTTTCCATCTCTATTCAACAATATAAATGATTTGCCTGTCATTATTCTCAGGTTACTGCCTATTAAGCATAATTTTGGCCCAAGAATGTTGAAGCTTTTAGGTAGTATGTACCATTGCTTAAATCTTCAAAGGTAGAGGGAGCACAAGTCCTACCATTTGCTATGGTGTCATTTGTGACTGTTTTTAGAATACGACGTGGAGTATGATTTGGCACAGGCTGGGATTGTATATTAAGTATCCCTGACATTTGCTTCCATAATATGATTGCCATTTCTTTATTTTTTCATATTCCATATAGTAATCTCAGTTTTAGCTTTTTTTCTGGGTTTAATCTGTTTGTTTGATTTGGTATCAGCATCACTTGGAGCTGGCTATATTTTTTGTTTCTTTCATTGCAGGAAAAGATGAATTCAAATACCAGTTCATTCAGAATTAAGTGCATATAGTTTAATTTTATGGAATGCAATTCAACCGTTATAGTTAGCAGAATTAGTCTTGTAAGGAACATTTACCTAGATACTACCCTAAACTGGGAGTAATAAGGTTGGGATTTTTCAATCATTTATATGGCTAGGAGAAATTAGACAGCTAAAACATTTTTGGTACAATCCAGCTGTAATGCTTAGCTGTGTACTGAAATTAATAAACAAGCCACATTCAAATAAAAGTTTGAGTTAGTCAAAAGCATAAGCCTCTTAGATATCGTATTGCCACAGCAGTAATACTCCCAGAATATTGTTGTGGCGATACCATATCTAAGAGACCTGTGCTTGTGACTAACTCAAACTCTTATTTGAATTCAGCTTATTTATTAATTTTGGTACACAGATAGGCATTATAGCTTCATTGTTCTAAAAGTAGTTTAGCTGTCTAACTTCTCAAAGCCATATGAATGACTGAAAAATCTGAACCTTATTCCTAGGAAAGCAGACTGAACTGGATGATGCCATGGTGTTACCACTCCTGGATGAAAATAAATATTTGAAATAAATGTGTGACACCAAAGTATAGCTTTCCGACAGTTGCAATATAACAACTTATATTTTGTTAAAGAAATATCTGCTCATCATTGCTTGTTTAACAAGAGCAGAAATAGCCCATATTCAGCATCCCCCTCCGCTCTAAACAACGTTTAGAAAGAGTTAAAACAGCAAATAAAATTATGAAAGCTCTAATGATATTTTTATAACAGAGCTCCTGCTATTCAGCTGTATTTCAGCAAAAACACTGCACATTTTGATGACTGTCAAAATTTACATAACTTACTCTACATGAATTAACTATGAGGTATAAAATGCAACTTTGGCTGAATAAAACCACAGCAATTGTAATGCAGGAT
The DNA here is from genome assembly GCA_948474755.1 of Ctenosaura bakeri. Taxonomy (NCBI): domain Eukaryota; kingdom Metazoa; phylum Chordata; class Lepidosauria; order Squamata; family Iguanidae; genus Ctenosaura; species Ctenosaura bakeri. The sequence goes on from CAOLHI010000866.1 coordinate 106,532, forward strand.
TTCAGGCAGTACTAAAATAATACGACATCAGAAAAGCCAACAATGACAACAAAAACATGAATATGATGTGGGGCTAGCTAGTCAACATTTAGCATTATTATACAGAAATAAACGATACAACAGAAAATAAACCTTTAAAAAAGCAACAAATTCTGAAGTACTTTTATTTGGAAATTACACAAACAGGGATATACTGGTTGGTATAGGGTAAGATAAAATAGGATGAAATGCAGTATATTTGTGGTATCTACACACCAACTGTTTGATAGGGTATTGAAGAACATCTCGCAATATAAGATTTGAATATGGCATTAAAAAATGCTAGCATGTCTTGAAAACATTAAGTGTAAAAGAAACAAATGTCAGTCTTTTAACATCTGTCCTACAGATTCTTACCATTTATCTGCTGATCAAAATTTCATATGATGCCAAAAGAAGAAGAAGAAGGAGTCAAAAGGACTTGGTGGGGGGAATCTTTGTTTCTTGCTAAAAGCCTAAAAGTTATACCCAACTGCAGCATGAAGAGTAAAGAGGTTGTTATTCATATTAACTACATTTACATTCCTATCGCAACATCCAGAGAGCTAATAGTGGGGTTATTAACATAACAAACGTAAATGTTCTATATAAATAATACTGTTTCAGGCCAGCAACCGCTCATCTGACAGCATTTAGGCACAGGCTCAACATCTGTTTATGAACACTTTGCCTAATGATATCATCAGATATCATTAAGTGCGGCAGAATACAGCACAGAGGCAGGTGCAGCTGCCTTCAGTACCCATCACAGAGGAAGAAAAGAGCTGCATTCCCGATCCGAAAACCCATCATTAGGACAATTTTCTTCGACAAACCAGCCCTGTGATTTCAATCTGTATATCACCTGTAATTGTAGTTTTTAGCAAGAAGCTGATTCTATACATTTAGCAACGGATCACGTTGATGGCCTGAATACTGGAAACACATTTGTGGTACCAGCTGCAGCAGCTTTTTTTAGAGCCTGTGTTAACAAAATACTGCTAACAAGGCAATGCTTGGAGTGCAGCTTTGTTTCTCTTTCTTGTTCATAGTGTTTAGATGTGCATAATTATGGAAATTAGCAATTGATTGCTTCTCAATAATAATTGATTATTGGTCACTGAACCTTCTCCAAAGCACTGCACCGGGAGGTGAGCGGAGGAGCTAAGTGGGCTCTTAACCATTCCAAGACACAGACAGGAAGGGTCCAAAAGAACCTTCAGTTTGTGCATCACTTGCCATAATAAACAGAGCAAAGGGATAATAGAATGTCCCAAAGCCTCGGTTGCCTGAAGGCAAATTGTAGAGATCATAGCCAGCCTGCTGAATTTTCCCAATGGACTATGTAAGAAACATACATCATTTTTATATATGTCAGTTGCTCTTTGATTTGAAAACATTTCTGATCATTTAATTTTTCTTCCCCCCCCCAGTCATTCTTCTTAAATTGTACAATTTAAGGTCTATACGTATCAAAAATGAATATAAATTTAGGAATCAAAACAACCTGACACAAGAATGCACCACACTACCTATAAGCAAACAGTGCAGAATCATCTATTGTTATAAACCAGACAATCCTGACTTGAAAATGATGCTACTGTTTTGATTTCTTTTCCATTCATCACAATTCTGGACTAGAGCATCTAAAGTTGATGCAATGTAATAAGATTCTCGAGATGAAATAGGATGGCCATCTCAGGAGAATGCTGTTATAAGTTGCCTAATCACCTAATATAGATATGTTACTATTAAGCCCAATACAAATATATCGGTCTGAATGAAACAGTGAAGAGAACAGAACATATGCATTTGTTTGACAGTAAACATTCATTACTACAAGCTTCTTAAATGTTTTAAATCTGCTAGCATTAAAACAAGTAAAAAAAAACCCTTAGTTCTGACACTCTGGCTCCTACTGATCTTTAACATGTTTTAGGCATTTGATTTTAACAAGGGCATTTTTTTTACAAAACTATTTATATAACTCAGTAAATGTATACAATTACCAATGTCAATCATGAAAAATATTTTTTAAAAATCTTTAAGTTTAGCACATCCCTTTCCAACAATCCATAGCATGTAAGAACAACCTGCTGCTGAACAGTGATAGAAACAGTGCAACCCAAGCTCTTCCTGGCTGGTGTCGCAGCAGATGGAAAGACCAAATGGACATTTCAGTTTTCAGCACTATGCAAGTACCTGGTTAGTGAGTGACCAGGCACGCTCATGAGTTTCTTAAGATTAGTTTTCTTCAAGATTTCAAGTAGAAAAGCCTTTTTACTATAGAAGAGACACAAGCATGGGGAAGGTCAAGTGCAGCTTTCCAAACATTATTTGGCTACATTCCTCATCTTTGACTATTCTGGAAATGATGGATGGGACTTGTAGTTCAGTAACATCTGTAGGGCCACACTTTGGCCATCTGTACACTAGAAAATGGAGGGTGGACAGTATGAGCTCCATAGTAAAGGTCACTTCTGTGCTGTGACACATGAACAGGGCATCTGTGTTTGAAATTTCTGATATTTGTGCATTTTTCTGATATTGCAATCCACCTCTTTCAAATTGATGTGTGGATCCCAGCTTACCTATCTCTTGGTCTTCACATTTTTCCAAAACCTGAGACAATTTTTAGTACAAAGACCTCCTTGTCATACACTTAAGTATATTTAAAAAAAAAAGTAATTTTAAAAAAAAATGTATTTTGAGATAAAGTATGTTGAGAAATGTTTAGGGGAAAATACATGTAAAATGTGTATAGAATTTAGATACATATCTAAGCACATGTATATTTTGGTTTGAATTGTAGGTTAATGTGATAACTGGATGCAATGGATGAATGTGTAGATATATGTGAAAGAGATACAGCTGATTTTTCATTTCCTAAGCCATATTCAATATTTTATAACAATAGCAAAACAAAACAAAACCTACAATAATTGGAAGGTTTTGAAAACTTTGGGATTGGAAATTATATGGTTTAATGGATCTTCTACATAGGAGAAGACAAAAATAAGCTGCTTTTGAAAATACATGCATGAAATACATATAAAAATGTGTGGCTGCACACATAACACAGACCTATGCTACCTGCCTAAATTTCAAAACTGGGCAGTGTGCTACGAAGAAGGCATCAGACAGAAAAATACAAACACAAACTCCTCCTAAGCCTGTGACACACTAGTCATACAGGTATCTAGACTGTGGTTATTGTTTGTTATGATAGCTCTTGATCCAGCTTCCAATGTATGAATGCCAGCTACTTCATCAAAACCCACCTGGGTTGCTTAGAAATTCTTCCCATTATCTTCCTTAGCAGGAATCTCCACATTTGCTTTGAAATGTTGCTTTGTGTTGGCAGCCCAGGATGCAAATACTTAACTATTTCTGATGCTAAGTATACCTTGGCATTTAATGTTCACTTTTTTAAAAAAATAAATCTGGCAAGCATGAGAAGTCAAGAAGAATACCTACAGTTACCATCAACACCTCTGGCACAGAGATATTTATCAATCATGAATGAAGTTGTACCAAAATTCATTACCTGGACGTTGTTATTCAATTAGCAGAAATCTCCATTTGCTACTATATGATTTTTTTAAGGCAAGACAAAACAAATGTGTGGTAAACACAGACATGAATTTAACATCATGTTTATTTTGGTCCTAAGACTGCAAACTACACTACCTTCCACAGAAATGGCACAGGCTATATCATTCTCTGACAATTGCTTCCAACTTCCTATCAAAATTCTTATTTCCTGACTTGGGAAAAACTTCTGCCAAAGAACTGGAAAAACAGAGGCAAATCAGGGTATAACTAATTTCCCAAACTATGAGTACAGTAAGATATTTATAGATATATCTTCACGTGCAGCAAATTATCTGCAGATGCAAACCAGAAAGCTAGTTTTAGAAGCCCAGAAGGCATTTTCTACAGATCTAGGTAAGGAAAGCATCTTGCATGGATTTTCAGATAGAAACACTTCACCATGATATCCACCCCCCCACCCACCCTGCTTTTCTTATCACTACTTTGCACACAAATTATATTGGATTTTGTTTATAACTCTTAGCTAAAATTAAGGCTGCTGTATTTTACTCCACCACCACAGAGTAAATGGTAACTTCAGAAAAAGAATGTGCAGACAGCAAATAAGCACTGGAAAATACAACGAAATGCCCTTGGAAACAATAGGAGTTGCTTCCTTGGCTTCACTAGAAGGTACACTGCTGCCAGAGTGTGAATCAATGAATAAATTCTCAAATATTGAACTATATTTGCTTCTGCTAACCTGTAATGGAAACTCCTTTCTGAATATGTATTATTATGAATGATGGTTGCATCAAGGTTAAGAGCATGAAGTAAGAAGTGAAAACCTCTTAACTAGTTCAACATTGTCATAAAGTCTATAGCATCACAGTCCTCTGTGTAGGTACTTGGAAGTCAATTCAATGAGATTTACTCCTGTGTAAGTATGTGTGTATTGGTGGTGGGGTGAACAGATATCTGGGGCTAATTATTCACCTCAGCGTCCTTTCTGACATGTGACACCTGTTGTTCTGATTTTCAGTTTATGGCTTTCTGATTATATTGTATATTTGTGTCTTGTTTCAGTCATGGTGAGAATTTGTTCTGTTGTTTTAACATTGTACACTCCTTAGATATCCTGTATGTGACAGGTAGTATATAAATATTTTAAAATGAATGAATAGATACATACATTTAGGCAGTTGACTGTCTTAAAGCCTAAGCCCCCCCGCCCCCGCTCCCTACTTATTGTACTATGGTAATAATAATGCTATGGGAATTCCCAAAGGAGGCCTGCTACGAATTTGACATAAGAATAATAAAGCTCTAGTGGACTAGAACAATGGTCCATCTAATCCAGCATCCTAACAAAGGATGGAGAAATTTATCTATTTCACTGTCTCACACATTCAATAATTTAAAGTTCAAATTCTTTCCATCCAAATTATACAGATTTTTTTTAAAAAAATCTTTTGGTAATATATCAAAAAAAATGAAACAAAGTTCACACCTGTGTCCTATTTCCAGAGATAGTCAATTGAATTGTCCATTATTGGAGAGAAGATGCTGTCTTTGAATGATCTGTGCTTTAGACTAGCAGTTATTTTCTTACTTTTAAGTTCATAGTACCAATGTTTTTTTCTGTTCTATAGTAGCATTTTCAAGGTATCTACAACATTTATTTATTATGTATTTAGAGTATTTATACCCTGTCCTTAAGAGAAAAAGGTTCTCAGAATGGCTATATTAATGAAACAATCTAAGCAATGTCATCTGAGCCTGCTATATTGGGACAAAATTATTCTTAAGTTCCAAGGCAATGCAGAGAAGAATCAATGGAATCTTTCATTTGGTCATTATACATCTGCCATCTTCAGAAATCTCTTATATTAGGTTGTTGGTAATACTGTATCCTAATATCAAAAGTCTTTTATAATTGTAATAATGAATAAACATGTGATAATGTATCAGTTATTTAAAATTATTATTCCACTTATTTTTTACGCATACCCATATGCTTCTTTATTTGCATAATAAATGTGAGGGCCACAATATAGCAGCTGACTTCCACTAATAGAGAAGGATACATAGAAAGTGGGTTACTCTGTAGTTTGTGTTCATGGATCCTTGCCTTCAATTGTTAGCTATGTGGCATCGTTGGGCATAGGCTTTAGTGAAACTGAGGTAGCACTAGAATAACATTTAATAATTCTTGCAGAGCTCAATGAGCTGAAAATAGATGACAATACTTGCTGAAACAGAACAAAAATATGAAAACCTTACTGATAAGTTGAAGTGATTATCAGCATATGTAGTGGGATCGTTCAATTCAGAACAGTGGTTTAGATTTAGACTACCTACACATGGAATTTCACTCACTGGCTGCCCCTGCTGAAAGCACATGGACAGACTGCTCCTTGCAATCCCTCAGAAACTGTTCTGGAACTTTGGAACAGGATGGGCAAAAGGCACCAGTGCTGGGAGAAATTTCGCTAGGACTAGTGGCTCCCTCTCTTTCTTTCCAGAAAGGCTTCTCCTGAATTTCAAGCACTTCTGTGAACAGATGGTAGGACATAGTTTTTTGGGCAGATTTGGTGCTCTAATTTCTAAGGTATTTTTACTTTATTTAGAAAAGAATCATATACACACTTAACTGGGATTATGCTGTCCTAAACTCAGTGGAACTTATTTCTATTGGGGTGTACAGAACACCATAGATTTCCACACCCTTAGTGAAAAAGCAGGTCTCAAAAAAGAAAAAGAAAAAAAACATGCCAGAAGACTTTTCACATTTAAGACCTCTCTCCCCACCCAAAAATAATCATTTCTGCCAAGAAAAATCAAAGTTTTGTCCACAAGTCATTGTATTTTGCACAAAAGACAGTTTTCTGAGTAAAATGGGTATTTCTCTTTGCACAAATAAGTTGCACAGAAAACTGTTTTATATGAACATTTTTTAAAGTCTCATAACGCAAAAATCATTTAAACTGTATATTCCTGTCTCATACAGAGAGGAGAAAAAATGAAATGCTTTACTCTTGTGTAACTAGACATGTGCAAAATTGTGTTGGTAATTTTGTAGAACATTTCAGCTGCCTGGCATAGTCATATACTGAGTCATACATGCACAGAAGGAAAATCACACAGATGAGAAGACAAAAATTAAGTTCAGTTTTTGAATGTCAATGAAATCAATCCAGCCCAAAATCAATATTCACATAAAGGAATATTTAAGGTTCATGAAACACTTGTGAAAAAAGAAAACAAAAGTACATCAATATTTTTTTCCAGCCTTCAAAAACCAAACAAGCATCACAAGCTGGTAGAGATCCTTGAAAGACAAGGTGCCACATCAGTGGCATCACCAAAGAAAAATGTCCCTGCCTATAGATCTAATTTTTCCAAATGGTAATAGACTAGATTTAATCAGTCCAAATCATTAAGACTATTAAAGATAATAACCAGCACCTTAAAACTATACCAGAATCATGAATCTTATGCATGCTCACCTGGAAATCAATTGCATTGAACACATTTAACTTACTTATGACTAAATATGCACATGATTACACTGCATGGAATGTCATCTTCTTGTGAGAGCCAACTGGCAATACAGACCCTTTTGTTTCTTTTTTTAAAGCTGTGATTGTGTGTTGTGTTTTGCAGTAGAAAGGAATAACCACTAATCACGGCATTTGCCTTTACTTGGGGTACAGTCTGCAAAATTACTGGCTCTTCTCTTGCAACAAAGCCCTTCTCCCCTTCCTCTGTTAATTTAGCTGTGATGGCTATTGAGACGGTAGGAGAGTAGTATCATTTGTTCAATGTACCTTTTTAATTGATAGCTTACAGTGTGTTGTTCTAAGAGCGTCCATTTAAAAACATTACTTGCCATTTGCAACATTTACCACCTGCTCCCCATGCTTTGCTCTTGGGCAGGATAAGGTATCTGTAGAATGCTTACATTAAACAAAATACATATGTCAGGAAAGGTTTCATGTTAATATTTTGTTCTGAAAGTCTTACACATTAACTGCAGGGTTTTTAAAAAAGAAAATTTTTAAAAGTTTCCAAATCATTTTCTGTCAATTTGCTCACTTGACTACTCTCTAGCAAAATGTATTTTTAAAGTGCTCAAATCTTTTGTGTGTCTGTGTACATTATGGATATTATTGCCCACTGGTTTTTACCGATCCATAAGGAGACACTTACAGTGCCAGTATAAGGCAATAATCCAAAACCTATGTGGTGCTTTTGTGCCAAGCAAATTACTTAGGCCTTGTTTACACATTCAGCAGGAGGCAGTAGACCATACTGCTCCAAACTACATCATTTCAAAATTCTCACACGCATGAATATAGCCTGCCAGAAGAAAACTAGCTTAGCAGGAAGAAAGGTTCTAGACTCAGTCTGCTGGGCTTGTTTTGTATTTTCTCAGTATTTTGGTGTTTGTTTTTGCTTTACATACAGCAACGTTTGGAAATAATATCCCCTTTGTGTAGGCTGAAAAGCTACTGTCTGATTCTAGGAAGTCAAGATATCTCATTCTGCTACATGTAGGGGTAAGTCTTGGTTCAAGCAGAACTAGGGAAGAAAGCCACTGAGGCACTCAGAAAACTTGCAAGGTGCTGTGCCCAGGGCCCTAAAAAATACAACTCCTAAAGCAAATACAAAATATATGTATTTTGTTGTGCTGCATCATAGTTGTTATGATTCATTTGCTGTGCCAACTGTACCTGTAATAAACCTGTTTTGTGTAACTATATAATATATAGCAATACATATAACATTGATCCGATGTCCTTATTGGAGGCAAGAACCAAACTGCTTCAGGAAGGAAGATTTATGCCACAAAAGTAGTAGGGGATGAAGGAGAATTTGACCCTTTTCCTCTGCTCATTTCTTTCCATTTTTATGTGCACACTGTCTTTCCAGGTGACTTTGAGATAAATGGTGTTTCTCTCCACAGGATTTTAAATCTAAATAATGATAGTGGGGTATGGTAGTTGTTCACAGGTAATTAGGATCAAACAAGGAACATGGGCAGAAAGATGATTTCTGTTGCTTACCTATCACTCTTGTACACTTCCTTGAAGTGATTTTTAAAGAAAAAAATTAAAAGATTATTAGGGCCTAGTTATGTATATTAGCATGTCATATGTAATTTGTCCTGAAACAGTCTTTAGAATAAGATTGCTTGCAACAAAGCAACATCTTTCAATTGATCAACTTTTCTCAATAGTCTATTTTAGACAAGGTATTCTTTCAGTCAGAGAAAAAGCAGCAATAGAGTAAAAGAAAACTTCTGTAACCAACTGAAAGAAACAGGGATTCTTTATAAGCCCTGAAATATAGAGGCATACTATTAGTTGTACTATACTAGGATCCTGTTGATTATACTAAGTTTTACAAAACGGCTGGTTATCGTAACTCTTTTGACTAGCACTACTCATAATAGTAACACCTTGGGCAGGTGCTGGTCTGCAAGGCTGGTAGTCCTTGGAGAGTTTCAACAAATAAGTTGTAGCTAGCGAGCATAGATATGGTGTGGTCCCTGGCACACTGGAAAAACAAAATTGCCAGTCCCTCACATCAAATAGCTTGGAAAGCACTGCTTTCAACACAAGGTTCAAGACATTATAAATATTGTAATAGCAAATTCTGTAATATTAAGTATAGATGTAAGAGATATTCACAATTTTTGTCCTCCTCAAAAAGAATAGTTGTTTCAACATATCACTTTACTCGTTTTGATAAAAGAGTCAATTGGTATGAGTTTTTTTCCTCCCTTAATAAGAACAAAAATAACCAGTAGGATTTTTGGTCAGCATTTCAGTGATAGGGAAAAGATATTTTGTGAGAATACTTTTTTGAGTGTCTAAAACATTAGTCTAAATTTTCTTTTTTGTCTTGCCTAGATTACATATATTGAATCCATGGAAATTACATTAATAGGAATTTACATTACATTATATTTCCATTGATTTGGTGATTCAGCTCTAGTTGGGAATTAACAGGTGGTTTAAGCCATTGCATTATGTATAAAAAACATTCAGAAACATTTCACATACCCCAAAATCACCAACTATGAAATTTCAGCCAGTGATATGAAAACTTTTGAAATTTTACATTAATTCTTGCAAGAATGAAGTAAGCAAAGATCTTCATGCCAAATGCTAATCTGTTTATGTCACTGACTGCATCTCTGGAATTTTATTAGAGTGATATAGGAGGGCACACAAACTTAAGTAAAACAGAAGAGGGATTGAAATAACACTAAGATCTGAGACTGATATTTTTTGCCAGATTCAGTTTTTTGTTCTGTTTTTTGAAAAAGATGTTTCAGAACACCTTGACCTGAAGCTCATGTTTGAGTATTTGGAGGAAAAATTGTTGTGCACTAAAATACAACATGACTGAAAATGGGCCTTAAATAGTTTACATGAAAAGATAAAGAAGGAAAGATCAAATACTTGTAAATATTCAGGCATAATAGCTAAAGTAAGCTGGGGTTTAGTAAAAAGAAAAAAAAAAGTTAACATTTACAAGAAGTATCTTTCTTGTTTCTTGCACAGAAGAGATATTAATAAAACCATATACTGTCAATACAAATTCTCAATAGGAATGTGGTTTAATACCGTACAGTTGGCACTTTGCCATATTCCGCTGGAGCAACTTCCCTGCCATCTGAGCAGGTTTTTTGCTAAATGCCACTGAAGTGGCTTCACTTCAAAACAACACTTGAGAAGGTTTTGTTTTGTTTTGTTTTGGAAGGGCTTTTTCTTTTTCTTTCTTTCTTTTCAATAAATGTCAGTATACTGACTCTAACAGAAGACATACTTTCTATCTGAAAAGTTCAGTATTTGGCTGTTGAACTCATGAATGACTACAGTTTAGGCCAGGACCAATTCTTTACATAAGAGTACATGTGAACATGTTATTTCAAGTTATTCAAGGAATACTAGATGACAACAAACCCCCATATGCCATTCAACTGTGTACATGCTGTTTGGAAGCCAGCTAATAAATTGTGAATTAAGGACAACTTGCTTCCTAGAATCATGCTTTTCTGTTCCATTATGTTTTAGAATATTTTACAGCACAACCAAAGAACTGATTTGGGCCATAAACAATGCAAACACTTTAGGTTCTTTTTTTTTTTTTAAGAACATGAGGATATTTTTTAAAATCTTGCTTCTTCAAGAGATTGTGCCTTAATTAGGTTTTGCTACATGAATCCAGCACAGCTATCCTTTTGGAATTTGGACATAATTAACTTTGCTTCATTTGAGTTGATTTATGTTCTGGTGAAGCAAAGCATGTCATCATATAGAATGATCCAATAACTATTTATATTTCAGCATATTTCATTTTCTTGTTTCACTTGGTCATTTCCTTATCATATTCATTTTTGAAATATAGTTTTTTCAGTCCATGAAATGTCACTTACAAAATCTGCAAAATCAGGGAAGACATTATATCCTTATATCCTTATTTTACCCATTCAGATCAGTTACACTGACATATATGCATTCATTGTGAATATGAACAATTCCAAAATGCATGTTTTGCTATACTCTGATATTTGAATTTACTGATGCAAAAGAGCACACACTGAGACTCTTAATTTACTCCAACAAGGATGCTTTCCTACTCTGTACTTGTAGCAACATGCTGAACTAAAAGAGCATGCTGAAATCATTGTCATCAAAAGTATCTCATGATACCTTCTGTCCTATAAAAGAGTTGATCAGATGGCTCAGGCCCTTTCCGCATGAGGCGAGTGATCGCTCCATGCCGTTACTTACCGGGTCCTAAGTAACGCAGACTTTCCCTTGAGCCCTTCTGCAGGGCTCCTCTATTAGTCCAGGGTGAACTGGAGCAGTGCGAGGTCTTTAGATCTGCACTGCTCCGGCTGAAAATGGCGGCTTCCTGTATCTTCACGGGTGCGGACCAACTGGTGATGCTGGCCACACCCACAGCCGGTCCTCCGCTGATCACAGGCTTGCATTGGTGTGAGCCTGCACATCTGCACAGGTAAGTAGGAACGCAATGGAGCGCTCCGGAAAATTGAAAGACCGGATTTTTCTGGTCTTTACTTAGCATGCTGGAGGACCACTTGGGGATGGTTTAGATCGAACTAAGGTGTGGAACTAAGTTAAATAGTCTGCACCTAGTCCGATCCAAGATGTGAACAACCTCTGTGGCAGGATGCCTTGGTCCGTTTTAACATCAACGTGCAGAAAGGGCCTCAGATTCCCATGCTCCTCTACTTGATTGTACAACAAACAAACATATCTGAGAAATGAACCACATATAGATGAAAACCCTGGGGACTGGCATTGTAGTGACAGTCTCCATTGCCTATGTGCTCTCTTCAAGCTGTATTTTGTTCACCCCAGTCTAAAGCATTCTTATATCCAATTGGAAACTTTCTCCAACATCTATAAATATGATTCAAACCAAGTGCTGGGTAACTGGACACAGGTACACTATGTCCAGGAACATCCTGCTGTGTCAGAGCTGCAGTCCATCAGTTCAGCTGGAACATGTAACCTTGGGGGGGGGAATATCAACCTCTAAACATTGCTGTACAACAGCTCCCATTATAGGCAATGATGCAGGACTATGGGATTTGCAATCCAATGACAATTGTCTGAGTAATTCACTCTACTAGTTTGCAGTGAATCATAGACGCACTCACCTAGCTTTGCCTTGTATTTAAGATGATAGCCAATTTGCCCATCACCTCTTCTCTCATTTTTGGCATTTGATAGTTCTCATTTACTTGACCTCACACCTGAGCACCATCCCATATATGAGCATGTCTCCTACCTTTTGACTATGTTACCTTCACATCCCTGAACTAGAATCACACACACACACACACCATCTACAGCTTGTTTAATAGACTGTACAAGGCCTGATAGAATCACCTACTTCACACTTTCTTTTGTCTACATGATTTGGAACCTATGTATGGAACTTTGTAGAAGAATCTGAAGCATGACGACACTCTCCCACATTATCCCAGCAGCACCTCTTCTGGGACTGGAGGGTATTCCCAACGCTCTTCTCCACACATGACCGGCTGTCTGCAGAAGAGAGCATGAGGGACATGCTCCGTCCTTCCGGACTGCAGCTGGCTTTCTTCCCATGCATGTATATTGCATTTCCAGCCCTTCTGCATGGCTGGCTGCAATTGAAGGTTTGTGCAGTTGGAGATCATTGACAGAGTTTCTCCATAATTGATATAGCCCATGCTCATGCCAACTGGTATTGCAAGAAGGATGGGACCGTGATGACATCATGTGAAAGCATCATTGCATTCCCACTCCTTATGTGTCCCCATGCTGGGATGCTGTCGTCATGCGGAATAGGCCTGAGTCAGCTCTTACAACCTTTCCATTTGATGTCAACCCTTTTCTCTGCTTTACAACTTCTTGGTCTTAGCTTTTAAAAATAATGCCACTAGAATCTTCCTCTCACTCTGTTCTTAGAACTCATCAGAAAATTTCTTAACTGCGAAGAGGTAATTGAAAACCATTTCTAGAAATCACAAATGAGTAAATATTAAAAAATCAGGCATTTGATGGTTGACCTACTTATGTGGCATAATATTTTCCTCTTCATTTTAAAACCAGCTTATGCTGATGCATAACAGAGGCTACAAGAAGCTAAGATGTTTCTCTAGGCCAACACCCTGGAAAGTGTGTGTATGACTTTACCACACTGCTTTCACCATAAATTAACCATCAGTCAGTATATTTTGACACTTGCTCTAGCTTTCTAAATGCTTCAGAAGTAGCCAGGACTAACAAAATATTTCATTCACTTCACTGGTGCCAAAGAGAGCTTTTTACACTCATCTCCCAGTAAATCTGTAGCTGGGAAGAAAAGGATCAAACCTTACCTCACTGCATGGTGTGTGTGTGTGTGTGTCTGTCTGTCTGTCTGTCTGTCTGGGGAGGGTTCCTAATAAAAAATCAGAACACCTCAACTGGAAAAAAATGAAGATGTAGCTGTATTAATGTTGAGTTTAAGAAAGCAAGAAAATACTTGGACAGTTTTCCAGACTAAATAGATGAAATTACTGAAAAACAAAGTGACAGTTGTCTTGCAATGTGAGGTAGTAGACACAGCACTTCCTGTGAAATAAGAAGTTCTGGATTCTAATCTTGCACAGTTAGTAATCTCACTGTGTTTTTGCCTATTTACTTAGGTTTGTGGTTATAAAAATGAATATATCTTGCCATGCAGTACTTCTCTGATGAAAGCTGGAATGCAAAAGTTTTAAATAAATAAAATCATTCTACGATCAGGGCAAAGCTCTACTCCACACGAATGCCAATAATGGAGCAAGATCACATGATGCTAACTATCTAGATAGGGATTTGAAAATCTCTCACACTTGATCTCATTGCATTTCTCTAAATCTCACTCACATGTTTGGCCCTTTCCACATGTGTGAAAATAAACAGGAAAAACAGGACTCACCGGCTTTCTTCTCCGTCCGGGTGAGTCCATCGGGATGAGGAGCAGTGCAAGCTCGTTGCTCCACACTGCTCCGGCATCCAAAATGGCAGCTTCCGGTTGGTGGAGGCTCTCCACCAACCGGAGAAGCTCGCCAGCCTAAAGCCCACCCCCGGCAGATCTGCAGGCACACACTTGCACGTGCCTGCAAATCTGCCCCAGAGCGCGGCGACGGAGCGACACAGAGTCGCGCGCTCTGTGCTTTTTAAAAACTTCTAAAAAGAGGTTTTTAAAAAACATGCTGCACAACCAGTTCCTGTCGCTCTGGAGTGGACTGAGGTATGGAACTACAAAAAGTAGTCCGCCCCAGTCCACTGTACGGTGCAGAAGGTCTCTGTTGGAGGTCGCTCTGTACCATTTTAATAGCCTGGTGCGGAAAAGGCCTAAGTCTTGTCTATATTTATTATCAGATTGTGAGAACTTGTTTTTATATTTTCTTCTCCATGTGAAAATTCACACAGCATGCTTTTCCATGAATGTGGACACTCTTTCATATGTTGTTCTAAATGTAAGCATACATTGCATATTCTTTGTGTTGACTAAAGTATGCTTATGAGCATCTTTTGCAGATTTTTGAAAAGTACAAATTTGAATATGAATTTGTGTGGAATTCAAAAAGGAAGGAGAAAGAAGCATTCCGTTAATGGCTCTTTCCTCATGACTGGAAACTGAAAGACAGGTATATGTTTAATCAGTAATGTGGCACGCTATGAAATTAATTAATTTGTTTTAAAAATGAGTTTGTGTATGACTTATGACTTGTACGTCTCAATTCTCTATTGATTTCCAATCACTAAAAAAACTTTCAACTTTCAACTAAAAAAAAAAAACCCTTTAAAGTACTCTACTTGTTGTCTTGCTCATTTTTAAAACAATACCTCAATGTGTAATCTTGTGGTTGTTATGATGGGCCACAACATTTTTCAGATTTCCCTCACAAACAGCAGAGAGAAAGCTTCATGCTTACAACATGAGAGGAAGCTCAGAAGCATCCTACCTTGTACTATGCAAAAGTCTGCAGTTAGTGCTCCTTTTAGGTTCATAAACTGACATTCAGAGAGTAAAAATGTCCCAGACGTGTGTGAGGAGGGAATGTGGATTTACAGGATTCTAAGACCTCATGTTTGCCTTCCACAATCCTAGAACGGGGGGGGGGTATTGCAGGCCTCAGATCTGAAAATGGCTTCTGACAACTACCATTCCAAAGTCCAGACATGAGCTAAGAAGTTACACAAAATGAGGAAAATATTCAGTGATAGCCATGCTGGCTGCGTAGTAAAATACAACAAAATCAAAAATGTACAAGTAATGATACCGTTTTTTTGACTAACTCCAAGGCATAAAATACATTGTGCAAGCTTTGGAAGCTTCATTGGCTTCCTCATCAAAGATGTTAAATGTCATATAGGAGAAAAATAGTGATGATGTTGGAGTCACAGGCCTACATTCTGAGATCTTCTCAGTTACAATGGTAATGAGGGATTTCAATGAAGGCAGAGGCCACTCCCCTTATTGGCTGTGTGACAGTGATGGAGCTTGGAGTGCGTGGAGGGAGGCAGGCAGGGGGTGTGGCCATGCTGTGTCAGGGCATAGCCATGGGGTGCGGGGTGGGGCTGCAGTGTGAGGGGGTGGGGCTACAGCATGTGGGGGCATGACTACGAGCTGGGGCAGCCCCCAAAAATTGCCACCGGGGGTACACTGCCTTCATCGTCCCACCATCCCTGTGCAACTGCTATGTGAGGACTAAAGACAGAAAACAATAAAAGACAATTAATAAAATAAATAAAAATAAAAATAAAATAAATATATCTTATAACTGGGGGTTTATTTTACATAAAACATTTACACTGTTGATCTGAATAGGAAACTACATTTTCTGCACATATTTCTGTATAGAAATATTATTTTCCATTGAGAAAAATGCTGTTTTCCATGCAAAACAACTATGTTCAATTTTTGTGCAGAGTAAGTCCTAGTACTGCAAATAGCCTCTGCCAATTGAGTGGTTTTCAAACACTTTCTCACTATGGGAAGAACATGGCTGAAATTACTCACTGCTACCTCCAAGAAGGAACTTAATGAGGAATAACATCTCTACCACTGTACTATTTTCAGGGCCAGGTGAAAACCTTTTCATTCTCTCAAGCTCCCCCCCCAGTCATTTTTTAATCCCTTCTTAGATTTTTTTTTTTAATTCTTTGTGATTCTTAGTTTTTCAAAAAAAATTTTTAAAGTTTGGTTCTACTTGGGTTTTAGTGTTCACAGTGTTCCATTGTCTTTTTAAATTGATCGGTTTTTAGGTTTCTTTGGGAACTTTGGGAACTACTAAGAGTCCTTTGGATATTATGTGGTGTAAAAAAATTTAATAAATAGCAACAACACCTGACACAATACCACTTGCACAGTACAACAAACTCTATGTTATACCCTAAAAACCACAGCTAGAGGATCAAGAAACAGATTAACAAGAAGCCCAAACAGTCAAAGAAAGTATGCTGCAATACATATACCAAAAAACATGGGACCCACTCATGCTTTAAGCTTATAAATAAAATTGACGGGGGTTGGTGGGGTGGAGACCAATTTCAAACAACTGGTGTGGTTATAATTAATTAAATCCCGTTAAAAATTTCATGATGGGGGAAGGAAGTACATGCCTATTGTTCCATAAATGGAAGAATATGGAAGTAACTTGTTAGAAATAACTAGTTAATTGCAATAAACCCCTCCACCAATTTTGAAATACAAGTACCTTATATTATGACTTTGGCCATTTCTGCACTACACTGTTCCAGTGTTATTATTCTACTTTCAACATCCTGTGGAGTTCTGGGGTTTGTAGTTTATTGAGGCCAAAGAGCTCTCTGGCTGAGAATTCTAAATGCCCCTCCCTAAACTGCAAACCCCAGGAATCCACAGGATGTTGAAAGTGGAATAATAGCACTATAAGAGTGAAGTGTGGAATTGGCTTGTGTCTAGATTAACACCATTCCTATTGGTAGATGTTCAGATTTTGGGTTACAGCAATTGTTCACAATAGATGGTAGAAGAGGACTATCATAGGTGCTAGTTCATATTCAGCTGTTGATGCCGAAATGGATGAGAATTGGTGTTTCTTTCAGTTCCATAATTATAATGTTAGTTAACTACTTTTTGGAATTCTTGTGAAGCCTTTAACTAATTAAAAAATTAGTTTAAAATCACCCCTCCCTGACAATAACTTAATAAAATAAACAATTGCAATTCACTACACTTATTACAATGGGGTCAAATTCAAAAGAGTAATGCCATTGAATACTTGTTGCTTGGGTTTACTAGTAATGCAGGGCAACTTCCCTTTGATTTTGCTTATGGGTTTGTTGGGCTCTTATTCAGATGTAGCTGTTCTGGAGATTTCATGGGGAAAAATAAACTCTTAACATCTTGTGGGAAATAAATTCCTTCCTAACTATATTTTGCTACTGCTGAAACTTGAGACCATTTTTTTTAAAAAACTCCTCATACACTTTCTAAGTAATGAGACTTAAATATGAAAATCTCTATATTCATTTTTCTTTTTGAGTAGGTATGACAGCACATATGCTATGTAAAATCTCCCACTGTTTTGAGGCTCTTGCAACACCTACACTAAGTACAAGAGGGAATGAGAATGATGGCATTTCAGCTTCTATTGAGAATTTCTCATGTTTTTCTGGTCTGATGCTATTTTTAAAAGTTAAAGAAGGAATCTTTCCTTTCTTTATTTGAGAAACCAATGACATATCCTTAAAAATAACAATTGTTCATTAAAATCTGTTTCGTAGCTACAAAATGAAGAGAACTGCACTCATACATAAACCCCACAGTACCTCTCATCTATACAAAGATATATTTTAAAGAAAAATATAGGTAGTTGTAGGAATTTTAAGAAGCCACCTATATGTCCCTTTAAAAAAAAATCAAACATCAAGGGGACGGAGGAAAATATGACATCTTCCCTTCAATCTTTCAGCGGATAAATTAACATGACTCGATTTTGTGCACTTGTACATGGCTGTAAAGAGGTGGCAAGCACTGATTAGAGGCTATGCTATCTATTGTCTTGCTTTCCTCTGTGTGTGTGTGTGTGTGTGTGTGTGGGGAGTAGCATTTGCCAGTGCAGAGCTTTATAAAACAGCATAAGATGAAAGTATCTGAACACTTAGGTTGTCACCTTAAAACAAACTGTCACACATTTTTCTTCACACATTTGAAACTCGAGTTATCAACCTTAACAAGTGTTGTTATCAAAAGAATTTTGGTGCCTTTGTTCTTTCCTTTTTGCAAGTAAATTACACTTTTAGGATTTATTAAGACAAGAAACAATTTTGAATAGCAGGTCAAAACTCTCTATGGAAAAATTCTCATTACTTTCTAGCCCGGAGCAGTATTTACCACTCCAACTTATCCATCTTTTTTCCTGTTTTTTTTTTTAATATATATATATATATATATATATATATATATATATCCAGAATCTTGTTTCTGTGCCTAATGCTACAACATTGCAGCAGTTTGTTCAAAGCAACACTCTTATTTTTGCTCTTAGCCAGTGCTACACAAACCCTGATCAATTATTGAAGTGTAAGCCCTGAAGTAACACAGCCATTACTGCAGCAGGCAGATAAAAATGGAATACTTTTAGCTACAGTATATTTACCTTTGAGTTTTCGCAAACAAACCAACAAGTTAAACTACCTTGTCTTTCACTGTGTTTGATGTACTAATATTTCCTGCATGTTCAAAAGTCTCTCTCATTCTCTCTCTCTCTCTTTCTTTTTTTTTGAAAACAAAGTTACTGAACATATTACGGCAGCTTGTTTGTACGACTACCTAGATTCAAAATTTTAAATGAAACAGCCTGAAGATATGGAAATGGTGGCATTAAAGTTCACAGAAATCTAACACAAAAAGCTGCTATCTGTGGTGCCATAAGAGCCACATTTTTACAAGCTCTTTGGTGTTTTAAGTTCAGTGAACCACTGAGTATACATATGGTAATGACATTAGGAATGATGCTGGGATGAAGCTGAAGCAACAAACATTGCTACACTCATTACAGAAATGGGAAGGGGGATCAAATTAGAGAGGTGTAGAAAATTTCTCATAAAAATCAGTTGCTAATCACTTGTGGACTCTTTTTCTCTCTGTGTAGCTCAATCTTTTTACTCATAAAGGAATGCCCATGATGTTAATTTTTCCCCTTATTTAATTATCCTGAGTCTATCACATGGAGACTACCAGTTGAAGGCTACAAGTATTCATCTTCTGACTGTTGCCTGTGCATCTGCAGGCAAAATATGTTGTGCATGTCTCTGTGTGTGTACTCCCCGCCCCCGGCTGATGGTTAAATGTCTGTTTTGGGTTTTAAGGACTAAATGATAGTGAGACTTATTGGAAGTGTTCCAGATGCGATGCCATACAGAAGACGTAGCTGAACGAAACTAGAATGATGCCTAGTGTTTTAACAGAACTAATAAAATTTGATGTTTGTGGCTTATCACACATACAGTGAGGTGTGAGAAGTATGGAAAGAAACTATTAAAAAACCTAGAACTTTAAAACAGAAAAGTCATGTAGTAGATGATGTGCTAAGGATCTTAGAACTTTTGAAAATCTTAGGCTGGCATTGTGGAAGGCTGGTCTGGATAGCTATATAACTTTCTTTAATGCTGTTGCTATTTATGCATATCTTGGACAGGGTGGGAGTGGTTTATGGTTACCAGTTGAGAAGGTGGGCATTAGCTAAGACAGCTGAAGATGACTCTCACATATCAAGGCAGAACATGTCTAGAGTTAAATCTACCACACTAGTGGAGCTTTACTGGGACAATAAGAGACCTCCTGCTTGCTACTAGCAGCCCTTTGGAAAACACCCAAATCTGAAGATTTTCCAGCTCCTCAGTATAGATATTTGGAATATTCTGCAGTTTGAATTGCGTCACTCCCTCAATTCTGGTGAGGAAGCATTTCTGTTATTGGACAAACACAATAGAATCCAAATAGAGATGTTGGAAAAGTCAAGCAGGGACCATCATGTCCAGCTTGTGAGCTTCTAGAAACATATTGCTGTTGGAAATAAAATACCAGACTATACTGGATTGGATGGCCAAATAGTGGATGGGCCAACTGATCCAACATGACAGGTTGAATTATCTTAACGTCAGATAAATGCTGAATTCAGATACATGTTTGATGACGGCTTGGTTCAATATCTGTTTGTAAGAGTTCATGTTTCTAATAGTTCACTGTATTCCATATCCTTAAAATTTGTGCAAAACTGGGAATTCAAAGACCATGTCCAACATTCAGATCTGAAAAACTTTTTTACATTTGAACATTAGAATCATTGGAATGAAAGTAGCCAACTTGTTGATGTTGCTGTCTGTGGTATTATTTTTAGAGTTTTCTGGCAGACAGCTCCTAATGGTAGCTTGTATGAACCAAGAATATAACTTTGAAAAAAATGTAAAGGGAGAAGGAGGGAGAGAGAGAAAGAATAAAAGGTGATGTAAGCATTTGTGAATCTTCCATTTACTTAAGCATGGATTGAATTTATGAAGTGTGAAACTGTGTCCTGCAATGATTAACATTAGAATCACAATTCAAATATGAGGTCACACTCCAGGAAAACACGCTAACCTCTTTGATATTCTAAGAAATATTCAGCTGCACACAATCTGGCAGTTAAGAGATTGTGATTGCCTTCTGTTAAAAGGAGGCATGATACTTAAAATTCTTGGTTTTTAAAAAGATGTCTGTTAAAAACATACAAGTATTACCGTATAGATGCTCACAAATCACTGCACTATATAGTAGAATACATATTGCACTAAATGATATTTGAAAGTTCTGTATCTCCATAACTATCCTAATAGTTAGGCTAATTTTAGGGTATCTACATGTGTGAGACCAATAAAGATGACCCCTGGGTTTTTATGGCACCTCTGCACTCTCAAGTCTTAAAGTCTACTTCCTGTGACCCAATCATAAGTTTGGTGCTTTATACAAGATCCTACTGAGATTCTATACTCAAAGGATGCAATCATGAGAAACTGGAAGGTTTCATTTTCCCCCACATTCTCTTCCTTTAACATATCAGGAGAATCAGCAGATCCCACAATGTGATATATCCCCATAGCCAACACATGTCCCTTACTTTCCTGCAAACTAGTGTCTCTAAGCAGTGAGGCTCCATGTGTCATTGCAGTCTCTTGAGACACAAATAAAGTGCCTTCTGTAGACTACCTTTGAGCCAATTCTGGAAACAAAGTAGAAAGAGAAGTGAACAGAAGAAAAACTAAGTGAAGTTAACCATGGTTGGTTGTCCCTGCTCTTGAGAAAGCTCCTGCACCAGGCTTGTAAGCAGATACTCTCACTTGACTAATGTTGTCAAATAAGAATTCTCTCCAAGATGACCCAAATTTAAGATCCTCCCTCAAATTCTTAGTTAGCTCCTGTAAGTAATCCCACAATAATCCCCAACTGGATAATTCCATGCTGTTAGGATGCGTAGGTGGGCAAAGCCCAGAAAACAACAAAAACGACAAAGTCCTCTATATTTACCACTCTCAAGCCACATGAGGCCTCATGCCTTGTGATTTTAAGTCCTCAGGAGTTCCCTACCTTTCAAAAGAAATCGAGGCATTTGAAACTAGAGATATCTTTAGGTAGCAGATATAATTCATTCCTTACACCAAGAGACAGTTTGCACTTCTCGGTCATCTCAAACTTGTGTCCTGAAGATTGATTATGTGTAAATACATATCTGAGCTCTTGCTTGGAACCAGGTGGAGTCACCTTTTGATTTGGAGACCACTATGTTATTACTTCATAGTCTCAAATTTGTTAGCAATTGTACTTTATTTGGGGTTAAATCTTCCAGGTTCATTATAGTTTTATTTAATTCAATAATCTTGAATCTTCATTTTTTAAGTATGAAGACAAAAGATCACATTTGGCATTTAAGACTATCTTCTGAAAATTAATTCCCACAAGGGAGAACAAATAATTCATTCAATTTTCTTCATACTGATAGAATGTCTTTGGAAATCATGCAGTTTTCAAACATGTTCTCACAACAAGAAGCACTGCACCCACCAATTGCTTTCTTGCTTCCTACAGACAGCAAAAAAGCGTGGACAATACGTGGACATCTACACCTGTCTCATACATGTAGTCTAAGATTTCACACTCTACAACTACAGCACTATGATTCCACTTTAACTGCCATGGATGCCTTTTCTGGAATCCTGGTCAGAAGCACTAGAGGAGTTCACTGGTTGAGAATTCTGATTAACTCCCCAACTGCAAATCCCAGGATTCCACCAGATGGTACTATTACAGTTAAAGTAGAATTATAGCACTATAATTGTGAAGTATGAAAGGTCCCAGGAACACAAAAGTGTACCTGACTCAGTTCTCAGTGTGGCTTCCCTCAACTCTAAACTTTTCTGAAGTATATGTGTGTATTCAGTGCATGTGTATCTTTTATACGTGTATAGTCAATGCAAGGGTATCTTTTTAGACATTAAAATGGGCATGCAACTGTTGGATATTGGAGCCTGCTCTCCAAATACTTTTGCTGTGTGTTCAGGAAAAAGTAGGTCTGTCAGCATCTTATGCTATGGACAAGAATCCTGAGAACAGGAATGACATCACAATGGCCACCACAAGAATAAGAATGCCACCACAGACTATATTCTTATTTATTTACAATGCAGAAAACATAGCCTTAACCATAAGATTAAGGCTGTACAGTCAGCCCTCCACATTTGCATGTTTCACTTTTGTGGATTTGATTATTCACAGATTATTTGCTGTCACCTCTGCTGCCTCCCCATGCCATTTTTAATAGGAACCACAAGCCTCAGGAGACTGAGAAACTGCAAATGAGCTTTGTAAGTCCCTATTAAAAATGGTGTAGGGCAGCAGTGGAGCTGGCAGTTAGCCCCACCAGCCAGCCACTTCTGCCTTGTGAAGGAATCCTGATGCCTCAAAGGAATCCTTTGGGGTTAAATATGGTGACCATACTTTTTGTGTGTGTTAAATATGGTTTGGGAAGGCCTAGAGTTATTCCTGGTTTCTCACTTTCACGGGGGTCCTGTGCCCCTAACCCTAGCAAATATGGAGGGATGACTGTAGTTAGCCACTGTCATTCCAGAGGAACTAGCGCCACCTTGCCTGAACTATGCATCTGTGATGGTAAGGACAGCAGGTTTAGTCCTGAGAGGTACTCAGTCAGCTGGCCTGCTGTATGTTGTACTGGGCATCAGGAAGCATAGTTCACAGTCAGTAGTGTGAACAGTGTAACTTCAGTTGTGATCTTATATCTTCCTCTCCATAAGTCTTACTCATTTGCCATGGGAGGCTGGTGGTTTCAAAATCAAAGGGAGTGTGAACCCTCCCATTCAGTCTGAACTTTAAACCCTCAAAGTAGGTTCAGTATCTTGGAAAGATCATTTAAAATTCAGACTAAAAACCTAAGCAGATTCACCACCTCAATGACATCAGAGACACATTCACTATTTGTTGCTTGGGTGCAGCAGCTGCCTAGACCCTCCATTTCATGGGATGTATCAGTGGAGAAAAATAATCTCCAAATTGCCAGTTAGTTATTCTCATCAGATAAAATTACCTCACCTGTCAGAGCAGTAAAAGGGCAGACTTTGGATCCAAATTCCAAATTCCAATCCATTTTCATAAAAATATTGGCATCATTGTATTCCCCCCAAGTAATGCAAAAATGGGTTTGCATGACTGGAGATAGTCAAGAGAACCAACTTTTAAAGAATGCATTGAGCATATTGTTAAAAAGTTGATATATACAATTGGTTCTTTAATCTCTCTCACTGACAAAAATATGGTCTGCATGAAATGGAGAATTTCACTTCAGCTGTTTGCAGAGAAGATAGTGTGTGCAAAATTCTATTCCTCTTGATTGTACCATAAATACTCTCATGATCTTATGACATATGACCTACTGTGCACACACTGAGGAATGACTAATTTTGAATATTCATTATTATCATATTTTAAAAAACATTTTAATGTCACACAGAAACAAAAGCTATTCACGGGCCACAGCCCAGTCACTTAGGCCTGCCATGGACTGATGATAGTACATCAAAATGTCAGCAAATCTGTATTTACCTAGTTGGATGAAGAAAATCTGACAAATACTATTTAAGATAAGTGGCATTTTCTCCTAATTGTTTTCAGATGGATGGATGAAAACCTAATGCCCTGCTACTTTCATGGAGTCCTAAATGGTTTAACAATTCATGTATATACAATGCATTGGAAGATATTGTAAATGGAAAAGCAAGTTGCATCTCACTGATCGTATATGTGTTGTGTGTGTTTTCGATTTTCTAGACTTCACTGATGATAAATTCTTCATTATATAAATTCTAATGTCTTGCCATGTCACTGTACTGTAACTTTTGTCTGCTGAAATGTTGGAACGTTTCTCAAATTTCTAAAATGAGAAAGTAATATACAAAAATAGGTAGTTTAATGCACATGACATGTATTTATTTGCAACTCTTTCAAAAACATTTTTTTTATGTATCTGTTATATTTTATACCATTCTTGCCCTAAAAAGCTGTCCTTGGAAATTTAACCTCACAACAACCCTGTGAGGTAGTTTAGACTGAGGACTCAAAAGGCACAAATCTTGCTGGTCATCCAGTGAGATCATATCAGATAAGATCTGAAACTGGCTCTTCTGAACCTTATCCTACAGCCTACCTCCCACCTTTTCAGTTGTTCCTAAAGTGGGAGTAATTTCTCTATATTCTCAAAAGGTTTGGAGAATTTCCAGAGGAAGTATTTTGAGGGACAAAGCTTCCCCCTTGTTTCTTCTTAATATTTTGGTTTCTTTGTTCTTAAATTCCTGGTTTTCAACCTTGCTTTTTCCCCCTTTTAAACCTGAAATACTTCTTGCCCTTCCAAACACAACCACACACAAAAGTAAAGCAGGTGCCAACCAAAGATGTTCCTGGGTCTTCAATATCATAAACTTTTATGTCAGATTTCTGACCAGTGTCTAGAAGCAAATATATTCTGCATATGCTCACAGTGTTTTCTGTGTTTGCTAGGTCATACAGTTACACAAACACCAGCGAATACCTGTTCTTTCTCTCTTACAAGTTCATGTTGTTCTTGTTGTTCTGTTTCTCCTCCCCCTTGATCAGCTCAGAAAAAGAATGTTCTTCAACACAATCAGAGTGTTCTTCCATTGCATCTAGATGGAGGATCCACCATAGCTTTGAGCCTCAGCACTTGTCACATCAGAACAGATGCTTGGCTAGCACCCAATAGACTAAAGGAAGAAAGCTCAATTTCCCTTACATAAAAATGCCACACGTTGTAAATAGAGTATATTCTTATTTAAGTCAGGAAACATATCTGCTTTCTCTGTGGAGCTCCTTTAATAAGAGCATTATTAGAAACACTAAGAAGAACACTGTTAGAACATTGTCAGAAGTTATTTTGGCAGTAGATACTAAGTTTAAATTGCAGACAAAAGTAGATGAGCTACTGCTGCAAATCCAATGATGTTAGCATTCCTGAAATAAAGGGATATATTCCTAGATTTAACCCAAATCTCTCTGCTGAAAAAAGACCATCTACAGTGAAATATCACTAGTAGGCTTGTTACAGTTACTGAATCCAGTAAAGTATATGGAGGTAAACTAGCTTAGTCACTGGGATTAACCTAGGAAGTTCTGCAGAAGTAGATTGCATAACAGAATGAAAAAAATCCAAAAACAGACAGTAAGGTGCAGTCCCTTGTTGGCGGTTGCACAGAGGAGGGAGAAACATTTAGAAACCTTAAGCAAGAACATTCCCACAACAAAAAGTAGAAGGCTGCATTATAAAGAGACATAATACAAGCAGAAAAAAGATATGCCTCCTGTTGTTTAACAAATAAAACTATGTTCTCTTCCAACAAGAGATAACATTTCAGTTTGTAGCTAGACATTTATATGTATATGTAAATCAGACATCTATATAAGTGCCCCCAGGAGTATTCAAAATGTTCTGTAAACCAGAAGTTCAGATATTTGGGAGTGTTCTTGTAAAGGATTGTACTGACTTCAGCACCAATGGGGGCAACTAGTAAATCTGGATTTTGAGAAAGGGATAGACAAAACTGAAGTAACCAAAGTTCCATCACTTTTTGCATGTGCATACTGTATACAAGCAATAATATTTGTGTATTATTGTTCTTGAATCATAGAAACTTGCAATATTACTTTGCAGTCTCCTTTAAAGCATGAAAATCCACACTACAAACATGGGAAAAGAACCAGGGTTTGAATTAAAATATGTTCAGTTGTGCATTTGTTGAAATGCATAAAAGCCTCCTAAGGACTGACGGTGAGATGCCCAAACTCATTTTACTGGTAACATAAGGTAGGTTGGAGTGAAACCCAGCCATGAAACTCTAGTTCATTAATTTTCTACACCAACTGTCTCTTACTGTTTCCATCCACATAATAAGCAGGCCATTAAAAACATTTTCCTTCTCATTCTGGATTGGAAGATATTTATGGATTCATAATACTATTGACAAAGATATTGACTTGTTTCAGAAATTATAAGTTAATGTACACTTTGAAGTATACATGATTAATAGACTGCTATATGTTTCTGAGGTTATATAATTGGTGAAATGTTGTCTCTGCCAATTGATGACTAGACAGTTACAGTAGGCTTAGCCAATAAACTGAATTTGCCATCTGGAGGATGGAGTCATTGTCTGTGGATCCTATGATACAAAGACTCAGTCTTCCCTACTGGGGTTTGTGGACAATGCTCTGGACTCCCCAGGAACCAAGCTTGTTGAGGAGAAAGCTGCTAACATACTGAAGTAGGTTCTTAATTTAGAGAACATTGCATGCCTTGGTTGACTATTGTGCATCACAACAAGCAACAGTAGGGCTATGGAATTCAGAGAATCAGGGTGAGAAACTGTAATTGCCTCAAAGATGCAATGGAGAATGAAATGCCCACAAAGGGCTAGGCTATGTCTTGAAATCAAACCTGACCATGCACAGCTGGAAGTTGCTTCTGCTATGGGAAACCATTGCTCTAATTCTCACTGATTCTTCCCTCTGTGCCACATTCCAAGTCATTCCAGAAGGACCCCTGAATCTTATGATTAGATTTTGGGAGACTTGAGGGCTGCAGTGAGAAGGGAATGGGAAAGCACCATTATATGAACGTTGGTGCTTCTTTGTATCTTTGGCCCTTATGTTTGTTTCTTCGTTACCACAAACATCCAGCCGTAAGCAGTACGCACCACACCCTTAATCTGGCATAAGAGGTCCCAAAATCCTACATACAAAAACATATGCTCACTCTGAGTGGATAGCAATATATCAACCACATGCTAGCATATACAGGCTACAGTTCTGGTCCCACACATCTTTTGATTGGTATGCCTCTGCTTGATTTATTTGCTGCAGGTGAAGTCCATGTCACACTCTCATCAACATAAGGTGATAGATAGCATAGGTCACAGCCGTTGAATCTGTAGTAGTAATACAATTGGAAAACTTATTCCAAACACTTCAGATATGCTTTTGTTGTACAGAATAGGCAGAGATAGAGATGGGAAGAGCAGCGGAAAATATTTGACAAATGTTCTAAAAACTTGTTTCATGTGTGCCAAGAAAAACTGATGAGAAAAAATCTGAGTTGCATCTACACTGCACAGTTATAGCTGTTTGATATCCCTTTAACTGCCCCTTTAACAAATCCTGGGATTTGTAGTTTAGTGAAGTGAGCTCCTTAGCTAAACAGCTCTAATACTATAATTTGGGGAGTGGTATCTGTAGCAGAAGAAAAGGACAGCACTCACTAAAGTATAAATCCCAAAATTTTATTGAATGGAGCCATAGCAGTTCAAGTGATAGCAAACTGCTATCATTAGTCTGTGTGGATATTCTGTGTGGATTATTTATTCTGTGTGAGAATCTTTGCAGTCTAGGACTTATTCTATACAAGATTTACATGTGGTTGATGTGCATAGAAAACAGGATCTTCTGTGCAGGAGACAGTATTTTCCTATGCAAAATGCTGTAGATGAGAACTTATTCTGCACATAATTTGCACATAGTTGTTTTGTACAGAAAACAACATTTTTGTGGCCATTTAGAAACATCGAGTATCTGTGGTGCATAGCTGATCCCTGCTCTTTCATTGCAAATTGCATCACACATTTTCTAGATTTTGACAGAGTAGAACCCCTACAAGAATGATAGCAACAGGTAGGCCCACACAGCAAAGATTTAAATTCCTGTCAAAGAGATATTATTACCTAGCTCTTTTATTAGTGCATCTAAGACAGGATCTGAAAAGAAGACTGAGAGAAAACCTATTGTTACAGTCTTGTAGGATGTGTTTTGGTAGAACGTGAGCAGAAGACTAGTCACAGAAGTCCTGATGGACATCACATAAGACATCTTTCAACTTATGGTATTGTACAACAGTTACTTTTGTCTTTTGAAGAATAGAAAAACGATGCAAACTGCTTGTTGTGCTCTATACTGAGCTTCTAAAATGTGTAGTAAATAGACCCAGCAAGGATATCACTGGCTCACAAAGCAGTATACCTGTAACAGAAACTGGCACTTTCCTCACTCCAGTCCCAAGACATCTTTGTTGTTTTCATTGACAGGAAACACTGATTAATCCTTCAATAAGATGTGGAATTTCTATCATTTAACAGAACAATTTCTTTAAGTAACAGCAACATGATTTCCAGTTACAAGGAGGTATTTTTGGAAACATGTTTGTATTTCATTACCTTTGGAAAAGCAAAACTGAACCAACATTCCAAGCGTGGAAAAATTAATAGCATCTTTATTATGTAGTTGCTACAATAAAGCTGCTTTTGTATTAGCACTGGATACATAACATGGTTGGTGTCTAGAACACTTGCAGTTCTCCTAGAATGGACTTTCTTTTGTGCGAGTTAAAATTTGCACTTTTTTCTCTGTTCTCTATTTCCGTTAGCACACCTAAGGAATTCTCTTCAATCAAATTTTGACTTCCGTTATCATATTGCAATTTTAAGCAAAAAGGAGGCTGCTGTTTCCAAATTCACTTCCACCAGCAGGTAAGGGTGCTTACTATCATTTCTTATGACACAGGTCTGAAAACTAAACAGTTAAAAGTAGATAAAGATAGATTTCTTTCCTACACTTTCAATTTTAAGGACTGTTTTACTTTGAAGATGCAAAGTGAAAGAAATAAAGTTATGAAGTTGGATGAGCACCATAAAAACAGAAACATACAGGCACCCATAGTAAAAACAATATGCTTTCTAAGTATTCCTAGCATGACTGCTGAAGGACATATACAGAAATACTCTTGGATGTGGAAGAAATGGAACAAAACTGAAGAAACAAACCAGTTTAAACTGACTAAACTGAAGTGTTTTGCCTCAAAAGGAAAAATAATTAAATATCTGTTGCTCTATCATTTAGGTCTAAAGGAACTGTCAGAAAGCAAGATCATTGACTACCAAGCGCATTAATACCAGAGCAAATAATCACTATTTTCAATGTGGTAAGTGTCTTCTAAATACACTTAACATAAAATTAGGCCCCATATCCCAAATTTCCTCAGAGGGACAATCTTCTCAGCCTATTAGTTATTTCTTGATTCCCATGTAAGAAGATTAACAAGGAAAATAAAAACTTGACCCACAGGAAATTGGAAACCAAGCGGGGATGAGAAAGAAAAAAGGTTCTTAGTTCATGTTATAATTTTCTTATTATGCAAACAGTAAGAAGTCAAACTAGACGAATTCTGAAGATGGCAATAACTATTGCATCATTTGACACAAAGTTTCTCTATATTTCTGCTAGGTTTTCCACAACGTGTAAGTAACTAGGGATTGAAAGAATATTCAAGAATCTTTTGAAAATGATTGAAATGTGTTTGTCCATTGAAAATGGTGCTTCCTGTGAGCAGGTTAGTAAAGAATTAGATTCCTAGAAATAACCTCCTACCAAAAATACATTAGTTGTAATTAAGTTGGTTTCTGTCCCACTAACATGGATGTAACTACATTGTGTAGTAGTTTGAGCAGTAGACTACAACCCTGGAGACCAGAGTGTGACTCCCGACTCAGCCATGGAAACCCACTGAGTGACCTTGGATGTGTCATACACTCTCAGCCCCAGAAAATCCCATGCTGGGTTGCCATAAGTCAGAAACAACTTGAAGGCACACAACAACAACAAATCTGCACCATACAGAAGTTCTGGTAGCTGGATTTGATGTTTGGCTTTCGCCATCCCCCGTAAAATAACTCAAATGAAATTATTCATTTTCAAGAATTAAGGCAGTAATCCCTCCACATTCACTAGGGTTAGGGGCACAGGATCCCCATGAAAGTGAAAAACCATGAATAACTCTAGGCCCTTCCAAACCACATTTAACACACATACACAAGGTATCATCACCATATTCAAACCATTGTGGATTCCTTTGAGGCTTCAGAGTTCCTTCACGAGGCAGAAGTGGGTGGCTGGTGGGCCTGACTGCCACCTCCACTGCTGCCCACACCATTTTTAATAGGGACTTACAAGCCTCGTTCACAGTTTCTCAGTCTCACGAGGCTTGCAGTCCTTGGCATAGGGAGGCAGAAGTGGTGACAGCAAATAATCTGTGAATAATCAAATCTGCAAAAGTGAAACCTGCAAATGGGGAGGGCTGACTGTATATGTTATGTCTGTAATGGGAATCATTTTTATTTCACTTTTACTTTTATATTTTTTTATTTATTTTTTTTGGTGCAGGGAGAAAACATGAAAACATGAAGTCAGCACTCTCTTGATATGTCAACATAGAATAGATTTTTTATAGAACAGCATTTTAATTCCAAGACCAAAAGTAGTTAGTTACTGTTACAGTTATTTTTAAAAAGCAAGTCTTTGTTGTTTCCTCAAAGTAACTAGAAAGGTCACTTAAAAAAAAAACAAAAAAAAAACTCAGATCCGGGTTTCATGGCGGACCGAGCGGTTGTGTAAAGGCTAGCTGCCTGAGCTTTCAGGGATACAAACTCACTTCTTTGGATGCAGTACAAAACCTCATGCAAAAATAAAACCTAGATAAAGATACTGCTACATTCTTTCCCCCCTCCCCCACAATCCTCCTTTTTATGCTGTTAAGAGACTAACAAGGCTACTTCTTTGAAAACTATAAAAATTAAAGTTACTTTGCAAAGGAGCGAAGTATTCTCATGTTACATAACAATTTTAACATAACTTAGATATACATTTGATACCTGAAAAAGAAACTGTTTAGGAGTAACAAGTTACTTCCAAGCTAGTTAAATAATTATTTTCATGTTAGCATTTGCAGCAATGCTGCAAAACCACAATGCGATGTTCATCTCCTTTAGAAGTGATGGTTCATGGTGTAAATAAAATCAAGGTAGAAAAAAGTATAGTTAACATAAAGGCACTACTTTTACGTTGCCGAGGGGTCATTATTTAGCAAGGTTGTTTTTTTTCTTTTTGTGGATTTATTTATACTTTGCCTATAAGCAGTAAAAACTTCAGTGCACAAAAGATGAACTCACTTGCTAAAGTTGCTAAAGAGAAGGAGATCAATTTGTTGGCCCACATTTCAGTGTGTGGCATGGCATCATTGAGTTGTTTGATACCACAAAGAAAATACTGACTCAGCTGGCTAATCCAAGATTTAAACTTGAAATTTCTTCATTATTTAAAGACCTTGCCATTGTAGACACATTCTGTTCAATAGCCTGCAGCTACAGAGCTGCCCACACCATGTAAATTCACTCCTTTTAGTTCTGTAAGTAAGGTTAAGCACATTTAAGATTACATGGTGAGCTATTTTTATATAAAGTTAGTATTACTGATTTGTTAGCTATGACAATTTCACACAGAAAGCCTTTTGTTGGAAACTGAGTTTCTCATGTAATAATTAGCGGTGGAATATTACCCCAAACAGGTGTCTGTAGCCTGTCAAAGTCAGAACAGGTGATTTAGAATTAGCGTATTAAAAGAACTGTGAATTAGCGAAGCAAAAACGTGTTAATTTCTTGTTCCATCTGTTAATATGAATTCACTGCCAAATATTTTACTTTGTAGAACTGTGTGCTGGGATTGGCAAGAACATACACTATATAAAAAAAATAAAGTTTAAAGGCCTGAATGTTTAAAAATCATGACATACGTTACTGTAAAAATAACTTCTACATTTTGAGCAGGGATTTATTTATTTATTTTTTCTTTTGTGTCTTTCAAAACTTCATAGTGCAGATTGCCATACATTTTTTTTTTAAAAAAGTCACATAAGTGTCTCTCTTTTTTAAAAAAAAATGTATGGCGATCTGCATTATGAAGTTGTTGCTTTTTATAACGTATGGTCAAAATTACATGAGCTTGAAAAAAAACTTTATAGCTGAAATGTCAACAGTGTTAAGTAAGTGCTTTCTCAAAAATACAATAAAAATTAATCCAAATAGTTCCACTTCTTGGTCAGAGGAGCAGATTCATCCTGTATTAGCCATGCTAATGGAACCTCCATCTGCAGATGCAATGTACCTCTGGACAAAAAGTGGACTACTGCTCAAAGAATCCTCCAGTCAGATCAGCACTGGACAGCCTGAATAATTATTTGAAAACAGAAAAGAAAGAAAACATGTTCCCCAGGCTTTGCTTCAGGATGCCAGATGTTGGCAACAAGTTAATGGAGACATATATTAACTCTAATGTTCTGCTTGGGAGCTTTCGAGAGACACTTATGCAACAACTGTTGTGCAAAGAATGTGGAATTTGATGGAGCAGGTGGGATTCTTTTTAAAAATATCATAAGGAAGATACAGGCATTTTCTTGCAAGGCAGAGGCCCAGGACTTTGAAAAGAGATCAGAGAAAATGCAGTATCAGTTCTAGTAACTCTTCTTGCCACACTAGAGAAGCTTAACCCATAACTACTGTAAATTTTACGGGTACCAAGGACAGCCAACAGACCCCTGCAACTCTTGGCAGTTGCCAAACCCAATAATATGAATACTTTATATCCAGTTGGCCCAATCTGAATTACACAGACATGACAATCAAACAATATTTGGAAGTCTAACGCATCTGTGTGCTTTATGTGTACCTGCTTGTGAAACCTTAGGTAAATAGCGCACCAATAAATCCATGTGCAAATGGATTCTGTAGCACCTTTGAGACTAACTGAGAGAAAGAATATGGTAGCATAAGCTTTTGTAGACTTAAGCCTACTCCATCAGATGCATGGAGTGAAGTGCTTAGGAAGAGATCATTATGATCAGGCTGTATGTATGAATAGCAATAGAAATGAGAAGCTTGCGGGTATAGTGATGAGGTGACAAGTTCAGTTTTAAGGATGGACCTTGGGGGACAATAGTAGGAAGAAAGATGTTGCCAGAAGCCAAGGTGAGGAGATAACCATATGAATGATGGAAGGAGTTACTGGAATGTAGTGTGATGCTGGCTGGGAACCAGAAAGGAGATGTGATAAACTGTCCAAGAGAGCCCTCATGAGGCTGGGTGTTAACTAGTGTAATGATATGTGTAGTGTGCCTGAAAACTATTATCTCTGCTCAACCTACTATTGATAGACTAGAGTTTGTGGATATATTTAAATTCTTCTGTTTCTCTTTCCGATCTGCTCTTGTAGTAGATGGAATGCCCAGGAAGACTGAAGTGCTCTGCAAATAGTTTTTGTGAATTCCCATTCCTAATGCCTCATTTATGTTCTCTGTTGCAGAGACTGGCCTGTTTGCCCAATGTGAAGCGCTGAAGGACATTGTTGACAGAAGATGACATATATCACACAAGAGGATGAGCAAGTGAAAGTACCTCTAATATGTGATTAGTTGATGTGAACAGGTCCTGTGACAACAGTTCCTGAGTAGATGCATGCCAAGTCTGCCCACACACCTACTCAGGAAATGTCATCTTCTAGGTATTGTCAAATCACAACTACTCAGGTATACCAAAATGTTAATTGCCAAATGACTTTTATGCAGAAAAATGCATGGAAAAAAGGGGTTTGTAGAAGAGTTTTAGCTGACAAAAATATGAATGAGTCACTATTGTGAGAAAGCTGTACTTGGCAAAAAGGCAAAAGGATAAAATATAAACATCTAGTATTAATTTTTCATCACTTGTTCCTTCCTTTGTGTCAGCTGCATCTACTTTTTAAGAGAATTCCCATTTGATGCTCATCCATTTTGAAACAAGCAAAATCTACAGAAGCCGCCCAACTGCACATGGAAAAAACTGCTCCATGGCCTGCATAGGAAAGGTAGCATGCTGCATAGAAGCTATGGTTCCAATCAAATAAGGTTGTCATGAGCCCGGCCGAGTTTGCCGTCGACTTGGACGGGGACTCTGACGCACTAGACTGGGACTCCCCACCAGGGGATCCCCAGGAAGATGAGGGGGCCCCGGCAGAGGCGAGGGACTGGCCTGCCAGCGACTCCGTAGCCAACCCGGAGCCTGCACCGGCGGCTGAGGCGCCTGTGAGCTCGACGGAGGCTGTGGCCCCCGACTCCAGTCCGGAGTTTACGGCAGCCCCTGACTCCAGCCCAGAGGTTACCGCTGCCCCTCCTCCCACGTTCCGACAGAGGCAGCAGGAGAAAGAGGCGGTTCGCCAGTCCAGGCAACTGCTGGAGAAGCGGCTGAAGGCTGAGGGCTCTCAGCTGTTAGCCCAGCCCCGAGGACTCTCGATTGGCCTCAGCTGGGCTAAGGGGCTACTTAAGGCCGACATTGGGGGGGGAAGGGCCACGGAGCAACAACCGTCGATCTTCCGTGTCTGCGTCCAGCCTTCCCGGTGGCCGAGCTCCTTGCCTTTGCTTTGGGTGACGTAACCCTGTATATACTTTGGGACTTTGTTTGGTGCTCTTGGGGACTTACCTTAGCGCCCTAGGTGACTTTGGGGGTGCTGTAACCCCCTGTTTGCTTTGCTCCCACTAATAAATGCCGTCCAACCCCAGCCGCTTGCCCCCCGTTTGCTTGGCCTCCGCCAGCCACTGACAAAGGTATTGGAGACTTATACTCAGGTCTCCTTTCTCTTTAAATTTGGAGGGGGTGGATTGTACCACAACTATAGTCCTTTGGGAAGAAGAGTTTAATTCCACCTGTATCATGTACTTCTTACTACTCCATACAGTTATTTGGCCTTTGGGACCAACCTAGATACATACACACGATTTCCATGGGACAGCTATTTAAACACGCAGTTCCATGTTTGAACTTGGCGGTGGCGGCTATTCCTACAAGCTTCAGAGCAGAAAGAGAAGCAAGGCTGTTGTATCACCTCTGCTAAAAGAACAACCAACTTTAGTCCTAACTCTCCTAGCTGCAACTATTTTGAAAGTTTCTAGAAAAGGAGAGAAGAGAGGTGGGGTTATTTCATCCAGTTTACAATCTCCATTTCTCCACAAGAAATAAGTAATGGAGAGCAAGAAGGAAAAACAAGTACTGAGTTCCAATTCTCATAATCACTAGCTAGGCAGAAGCAGAACAGGTAGCCTGCTGGAATGACAACTGCTAGTTGATAGGCAAGAAGAATAAAGGCAGCTTGGGCACTTTCCCCCTAAATTATAACACCATGATTGTGCTTGAACTGCAATGGCTGCTTAGCATCCTGGAGTTTATACTGAGGACAGTGCTTGTGTAGGTAAGCCAGTTTGGGAGTTTCTGTGGCTAAAAGGTGGGGTAGCTTTAAATAAATAATAATAATAAACAATATAAATCAGGGCTCCATCCAGTGCTTTTTCCCCCCTGCACATTTGGTTTTGAATTGAAGTGTTTAAGTACAGTTACAGAGTGGCTATATGCTAATCAAGTCCTAAACCTAAGGGCCATCTTAAACTTAAATGGTGCAAGCAATGACTTACAGTCACTTCAGCTGAAGTGTGATCTAATGCTTGGGAAGCAAGATGCAGATTTCTGATGTTGGCATGATTCCCAGAAATATCCTATATTCTCCTCTGCTATATGTTTTGGATGAGTTTGATCACCTCTCAACAGAAGGGAAAAGGCCTAGTGAACACTTCATAAGAGCTTGAACAGTTGAACTTGAAATGTTACTGATTTGAGTCCTAGAACTTGGAAAATGTGGGATTGTTGTCCGTTCTCATTGGCTTCTGCTTCTGAGGCCGTTGGAAATGAAATACACTCATGGAACTGGGCTTTGAGTGAATAAAATAATAAATATTAAAATTTGAGAGAATAACACCCAAAGACATCATGTAGTTATTAGGCTTTTAAAATGTCTTATGCGTTTCAGGTTAGTTACATTCATGTTTTTCTTGTTGTTGACAAATGCCTGGATTGATATTTGCTTTATGCAGATTCATAATGTTGGATTAATTTGAAGGTCATTGCAAACATTGCTTTAATTCTTAAAAGGAAATTATAGACATTTGAATCCATACAATAAACTGCCAGTTTGCTACTGCATGCTTATTGTTGTTGTAGTTTTATATCCCATCTTTCTCCCAAAAATGGGATTGAAGGCAGATTACAACATAGTTAAAAACAATACAGATTAAAAACCACACAAAAATTTGAGCAGATGTAAAAATATAAAAGTTATTTAAAAAGCAATTAAACAACTTTTGAAGTAAAACATTAAATTAATTCAACGACTATTACACACATAAAACAGCACAACACACAATTGAAAGGCCATCTCTTTTAATTTGTAAAAGCCTAATAGCACAAAAATGTCTTAAGTTGCCAGCAGAAGAGGAGCAAAGATGATGCCTTCCTGGCCTCTCCAGGGAGGGAGTTCCAAGTTTGGGAGCAGCCACTGAGAAGGCTCTCTCTATTGTTCCCACCAAATGAACCTGAGAAGGTGATGGGACAAAGAAAAGGGCCTCTCCAGAAGAACTTAGTGCTCTAATAGGCTCATAAATGGAACTACAGTCCTACATGTATCTGCCCTTCCCACTGTCAGATCAGAAAGCTTGTTAGAAGAGAGATAATCTTTTTGAAAAAGAGACAAAATAGCCATTGGTCAATCACTTTTCAATTCAAAACTGGCAGTACTAACCATCTGATTAGAGCTGCATGTTTGCTTTGCAATTCAACAGCAGCAATTACACACTCAGCCCTACATTTTGCATGTTACAGACAAATTTACACACTTGTACACACTGAAAATCTCATTGTTCTCTCAGTTCCCAATTTGGCAGGGAATAGACATTTCTCCTTCAAGTTTTTTTTATTTAAAACCCCTCCCATACCTACATTAAACTTCCAAAGTAACTCACAATCAGAAAGAAATTAGATTTTCTGCCTTACTATTATCAGGGATTCATAGGTTTAATGATGTGTTACACAAATTACTCCATGTTAGTCCCAGCTAAGAACACCATAAAGGGCAGTGAAAGTTAAACTGGCATTTCTGCAGTCCTATTATATCAACATCCTGCCACTTTTTCTTTACCGATGAATGACATGGGTTGCAAACTAGAAACTACCTATGAGAAACTTTGTTCTTCACCTTTGAACAGAAACATAGATTGTTGACATATCTTTGCACACTTAAAATAAATTGGTCACATTCTTTCTCAGGGAGTAGGCCCCAATGTCTATATTTATAAAACATGAGCTGTCAACATTTTTAACTTTCTGGTGATAAACTTTTCTTTTTAATGCTTGATAGTCCCGTATAAATGTCAGATTAGACTTTAAAATAGAACACTTCTATTTATTCATAATATTTAAGACATACAATGTCATTATGCTGTTATCAGTAGTAAAATATATCTAATCTTGATGTAGCATCACCTTTAACAAATGTCTATGGAGTGGGGGGAGGACTTAGTGAAAGCATTTATGTAGTTTTAAAATATACAATACATTAAAGGTTTGGTTGACTTATCTGAAAAGACATATTTTTGGCACATAAATAAAAGAGGAAAGGGAAGAATTTGTCAGGAGGCAAATGGAGTATGTAAATGAAATCTAAGGTAAGGGAGGTCTACTTCTTTGTATAAATAACTGTGTTAACAAATTTTTATGCATATATACAGCTACGTTGCTCTGGCAAAAACAAATTCATTGCTTCTCTCCAAAGAATGGA
Organism: Ctenosaura bakeri; assembly: GCA_948474755.1. NCBI lineage: Eukaryota > Metazoa > Chordata > Lepidosauria > Squamata > Iguanidae > Ctenosaura > Ctenosaura bakeri. The sequence continues at coordinate 144,761 of CAOLHI010000866.1, forward strand.
TTAGAACAATTTATTTTATAAGATTTGGATAGACAGGATAAGAAATGGAATGGCTATCTGCAGGAAATAAATATAAAAATTATTCAAGCTTCATCTACTTTATGCTCATAATGAGATCCACCTCATTCAAATTCCTTTCGATTGGAACAGTGCTGAGGAAGCAAGAACATGATTCCATAGGAAATGATTTCTAATCTTGGTGATAACATTCCAGCAAAATACAATTATTTACAATTGACTAAGAGTTAATTTCTATAGCATAACATATTTCAGGCAGAAATGTCATCTTTTATTGATGAAACAACCTAGGAATAAACAAGGACTGTTGTTGTTTTCAAATGTGTAGTCATACATGTGCTCTTTTTAACAGCAGTCCAAGCAGTACAGCAATAGAATGAGCAAAGGGTGGAGAGGAAAACAAACTAACGTACAATGATAACAGATATTTTACTTGATTTTTTTAATAGCAGCAAATTGCTCATTTTAGATTTCTAGGCTAAAATGCTATACATCCATATCTGGGAGTAATTTCCATAGAATTACTTGAAACTTAACTTTTGAGTAAACATATTTATGAGCTCATCATTTGGATGTTAAGCATAGATTGAAATAGGAAATACAAGTACCATAATGAGGGGGGGGGGAACAGGAAACTGAAAAGAAGAGCAATCTCAGTGCTGAAACTGTAAAACAATACTAGATTGTGGCAAGTTATAGTCGAATCAGCCTATACTGACCCTCTGCTTTATCTGCCTGCAGGGAAGCAGCTGTATACAGTACTTCCAGCACACCTCACATTCAATCAAAGTAAGTTTATGACATATCCTCAACGATAAAATGTTTGGCCACACAGTCATTATGTGTTACTGAAAATCATGCATATATGTCCCAAATGTGCCCCACAGTCAGCATGGGGTGACTGAAAACCGTGCAAATAGTTTTTTAGTTGTTTAACCCAAATGATCATAAAGATTTCCAGTAAGCTCCCTTACTAGGGTCAGCATGTGACTTTACTTCTGTGAGCCCCAAGAGACAGCCTGACTTATTGTTTCACAAGTGCAATTCTTCTTCTACCTCACTTTATGATGCAAAATGCTTCTGTAGCTAAAAGAAGTTTCAAAAGCAGCTCATAATAAAGAAATAGGAGCAAGCGTTCAATGAAGAAAGACTGAATATTCCATGGTGTGACTGATTTTGGTGAACCAAATAGGAGCTGCACTTTCATTCTCTACCTCAATCCTAGCTGGTGTTCACAGCAAAAGTGAGACTCAAATGAAAGTGTCTGCCTTGATTTAAAAGGATTTTAAGATAAATTTACGGAGTATAAGTTAAACTATCAAGCGTTTGGGAAATTAATAATTTTTTATTCCCAGTGTGGGATCTGATGTGGATGATATTTTCTAAAAGAGAGACATGGGGCTATTGAAGAGACATGCATCAAATAAAGATTAACAGCAAAGATTTCTTCTTGCAAAATATTTAAGTTGAATAATATGCCTGACAATGGGATGACATTACTGTCTCAATACCAGCCATGGGGTAGGTAACATGTAACAATAGAAATGAAATGCAACTCAATCTGCCCAGGATTCTGAGAAATTAAGAAATTGCTCTGCTTGTGTATGATTAGGAAAGCCCACATGTGTATACACTTTCTGTGTTGTCAGTGCCTCAGATGTGCACTTGCTTTCTGAGGGAATGAAATATAGCAAAGCAGTAAGAGAAAACAATTGTGTGCCAGAAACTCAAATCAAGAATAATCTAAGCTCATAAAAAAAGCTGCACCATCCCATCTGCATGGGGAACTCTCCTAAATTCCAGTGACCAATATTCAAATGTGTGTAGTCCAGTCTTTTTCTTTTCCTCCCCCCCCCACATATGCTAGCCTAATAAGTACAGATTCTCAGACAATGAAAGAAAACAGGTCTCTGAATAAAATAGCTTATTGCCGCTACCTGGGGAGAAATTCAATCTAGGTATCTCCAATAAACTGACTTTTCATCACATGTACTGTTTGTTTATTTTCAACCTGGGCAGCACACATTATGGCACGTTATTGCATTTTATCCATATAGCCTAGCTGGTGCAGATTGCTTTTTAAAAATCCTTTTTAAATATATTTCCTTTAATGTATAGACTTGTAGAATTCTGTGTATCTTTCAAGTCCCTCAAAATATGTAAAAAAACACTACCTTGAATTGGCCAGCCCATTTCATTCCCATTTGAAGAATATTTTCATAAAGTCTTTCGGTAGATTACAAAATAGATTTGCAAAATCTGATAACAATTCTAGATGTGATGTACTGAATCTTCTCCTTGTGGAATGGATAAAGTCTTCCAGGGAAAATAATTTATTAGGAGAATAATATTCCATTGAGACTAAGGTCCTTTCTGCACAACACTCTTATAGCACGATCATTCCACTTTCAACCTCCTACGGAATTCTGGGGTTTGTAGTTTAGGGAAGGGCACTTTGAATTCTCAGCCAAAGAGCTCTTTGATCTCAGTAAACTACAAACCCCAGAATGCCACAGGGCGTTGAAAGTGGAATAGCAGCACTTTAACACTGTTAGTGCGGAAATGGCCAAAGTTTGCCATGAAAGTTAGGATCTCTGTTGTCTAGCCATCGTCATATTAACTGCAGGATCTGAGGGCTTTTTCCAGAAATATGTCACAAATACTGGTAGAGAAAGACTTGGGGGTGGTTACTTCTACAAAGCTTTCTGCAAACATTTTTAGAGACTACCCCTCACTTCTTGATTCATTTGCATGAGAGAACAATGGCAGTCATACTGTGTTGTAGAAGAGACATTGGTTACAAGGAATCCTCTCAACATTGCCTAGTTCTAAGTACGGCGTATTGATTACAAGTTAGGCCTCTAAACTAGACTTGGTTGGCTCCAGATCCATGATGAATTCTAAGATGAAGCAAACCTGTCTTAGCTACTGGCTTTGATGGTTCTGCTTATGACAACAAATCCAACCAATCTTTGACTTTTAGGTACATGTCATTTCAATCTCACTGCTGGGATATCTCAGTCTCACATGGCTCCCATACAGAGTGACATATTTAGGAACTGAACACTGTTGATCCCACTTACACAATGTTATCCTGGGCAGAGAAGGACGTCCTATGTACATGCTCCTCTGACTGGAGTTGAACATTCTTGGGCATCATGTGAAGGTAGGAATAGATGCAGCAAATAGCCAGACAGGCTCATGAAGATTTTAAACTGTTGATCTCAACTTGATCTCATTCTAAACTTGAAAGGAAAAAAGCTGTGAGCTTTTCTTTTCTTCACTAGCCAGAGTAAACTGTCCCACAAGATTTTGCTGCGTTGCATGTTTACTACCACTTTTCCACATCTGGGAAGGAATGGGCAGTTTGGGGTCTCCACAAAGCAGTGTCTTCTTCTTTTGCTGCTGCTACTTCTTCTCCTTCTCTTTCTTCAATGTCAATCAGAACCTAAGACAGGTTCTCCTGGCTTCTCAGGGGCAAGAAAGAGACTTGTTCTGTGAGACAGACCCTTTACTGGGAAGTGATTGACTTAAATTTGCCTCCTGCTGTCATAAAATATTAGTTTTCCCACATGTTTCCAAGTTTACTTCCTTCTCCTTCGACAGAATAGATTACATGCATCCTGAAGCTGCTTAGTACATCCAGTTATAGTGATAATGTAGCAGGTGCACACATGCATATAGCAATTCCTACAAAATGTATGCAGACTATTTCCAAGTAAAGCCCTTCCCACACCGGGCTATTAAAACAGCACAGAGTGACCTCTGACGGAGGTCTTCTGCACCGTGGAGTGGACTGGGTCCACTCGTAGTTCTGCGCCTCAGTCCACTCCGGAGAGACCGGAACTGATCGCGCAGCATGCTTTTTAAAAACCTCTTTTAAGAGGTTTTTCAAAAGCACGGAGCACGCGACCCCCTGTCGCTCTGTCACCGCGCTCCGGTGCAGATTTGCAGGCACGCACTAGATCTGCCGGGGGCGGGCTTTAGGCTGGCGAGCTTCTTCGGCTGGTGGAAAGCCTCCACCAACCAGAAGCCGCCATTTTGGATGCCGGAGCAGTGTGGAGCAATGAGCTCGCACTGCTCCTCGTCCTGAGGGACTCGATTGGACGGAGAAGAAATCCAGTGAGTCCGTTTCTGCCCGATTCACGCCCCATGTATGGAAAGGGCCTAAGAATTATTTAAGAGTGTTTTGCAATTAACTTTTAAGCTCTGAATAAATCAAAGTGCCATTTTATACAAGGTTACAACAAAGCTTCAGAATAGTACAATGGAATTAAACCAGATATAAATGACTTAGTAACAACAGCAGCAATAACAACAGCATTCCCAAAGATTATTGCAGGCTTTGGTACAAGATAAACAAATAATCAAGCTATACATTTTGAGGTGGCTGGTTCATGGACTATGTTCTTCCTCAGGTATAACATTTTTTTTAAAAAACACACACCTCTTTTTTGAACAATGCTGTTTTAGGCAGGGGATTTTTTTTTCCACGTTCAACTGTTTGGCTGACTAAAATATTCTAACTAAAGAAACAAATTAACAGACCATAAATAGTGAGCTATGGATGCAGGCTGCTTTTTCTTATATTTATGTGAAGGTGTTTGCTCCTCACACAAAGCAGACGTGCTTTAGAGCCTATAGTACTTTCTACACCCCTTGTCAATTTCACACACGGTGCTTGGCAGCACGACAAACCTGACAAGTATCAGTATTATGATTGGCAGCACCATGACTGATAGTGTGAGTCAAATCAATTGGCAGTGGCACTAGGATATCCCCCTCTCAGACTGTAGCATTACTTACAATCTCCTGTGTGACCTTTTTAGATTTAAACTGTGAGGGTCATGCAAGGGAAAACAACTCTGTGCTTCTAATAAGACCCTGACTGTGTACTGCATGCATCTATATAGCAGGGATTCTATAATGCCAAAAGTTAAGGCCAAAAACAGCGCCCTATGTAGACAACAGAGAAGACAAAGTAAGGAATATTACCAAATTATACACTTAATTAATTGCTACTTGAAATGGCACAAATTTAATTCTCTTTCTAATCTCCCAATGTGATTGTGTGCTGCAATAAGAGGTCAAAAGAGATGGTGTACTTTTCAAAAACTGGAATGCTTCAAAGAGTCTTCTGTCCCAGATGACAAATTTATATTAAGTATTGTGTTGAATGTAACAAAGGCACATTTCAATTCAGCATTCATAGGTTGGGATAGCAACACCAACAAAAGTGGCATTTGGTTGATTCTTTTTTTTTTTTTTTTGGTAGTAAGGGCAGTTTATTTTGGTTCCAGTAACCCTTTACATTTCAAAGGAAATTAAAACATTTTCAATCAACATGTATCCAGAAAGATTTTACTATAAGAGTTTATTTACTGTTTGCCCAAACAAATTAGCTTAAAAGTCTGCATCTGAATGGCACAGCACCCAATCATATCAGAAGAGATATTCATTCTGTATCATTCTCTTCTTATGATCATTTCAGATATAGCTATTCTACTTATAAATGGTTGACATTTGTCTCAATTATTTCACAGAAAGACTCCTGCTGTTCTTCCTCTTCCTCCTTCCCTCCTTTTGTAAATAAAAGTTTAGACTTTATGATGGCACTGGGAAGGATCTGGTAAAGGAAATGTTCTCTCTGTTTGTTGAACATGAACACACAGCCTGAAGGTAGGAGAACACTGGTATGAGAACTTGAACAGAACAGACTAGTAGCTGGGTAAAAGTTCAGGAAGATGGGTTCATATTAAAGTTGATTCAGTAATAGCTTTGTAGTAACAGTGGGCTGCTTTCTTATAGTTTGACAATGAAATTCTATTGATAGATACAAAAAGGTAAGTTATGGAAATTAGCAATAGCATGTGTATTTCTATACCGCTGATCAGCTAAGTGCTCTGTGAGTGGTTTACAATGTGTGTTAGCTAATTGCCTCCAACAAGCTGAGTACTCATTTTATCAACCTGCGGAAGGATGGAAGGCTGCGTCAACCTGGAGCCCAGTGGGATCGAACTCACAACCTTGTGGCTGTAGTGCTGTCATTTAACCATTGCACCACCAGGCCTCATACTTCTACATAGGACTCCAGCCTCTCTTGTACACCCATTTAGGCTACATAAACATTTCCATTGAGATAATGTAACTGAAACAGTCTACCCCATAATCATAAATAAAGAGCCCTCAAAACTAAAGAATTGGACTTTGGAGTGAGGGATGCCTGAAAGTTCTGTTGCTAAATGGTATCTGGTAAATAGATGCTAGAGCAAATCTGGCCAGAACATATACTACAGATCAAGACAATTAAACTGAGGCTGCCATACTTTGAACATATCATAACATATCATGAGATGACATCACTCATTGAAAAAAAACAATAATTCTTGGTAAAGTGTAAGGGAGTAAGAAAAGAAGAAGAAGACTGTGTTTCAGGCGGATTGGTTCAATCAAGGAAACCACCGCACTGAGTTTGCAAGACATAAGCAAGGCAGTTGAAGACTGGGGCTCTTGGATGACTCTCAATAATATGGTCACCATAAGTTGAAGCCAGACGTTGCATAATAGCAATGTAGCTGTTCCTGCCACTTCACATTTGGCAGACTCTGCTGTCTCCAATGACACTTTGCCAGTGGTTCTCAGCTTTTTAGCCCCGTGACCCTCTTTACATCTACATGAGGATATTGTTCCCCTTACATCCTATCCTATACCTCTCTCTTCCTCTCTTTCTCACAGGGCCCTAAGGTCACATTGAGTTCTTGCACTCTCTGCTTCCTCTCTTCACTTTCCTCCACATCCCCCCAAGAAACTGTCTCATGGTTGCTAAGGGGCATGCGCCTGCTGCGCCAATGATGGAATATTCAGAGGAACTGAGTGGGAAAAGCATTTTTTAAAAAAGGGAAACTGATTTTTGCTATATCTGAGGTTAGAGGAAGGCATATCAGTGGCAGTCACTTTTCATTGCTCTTTCTCAGAAACCAGTCCATTATCAAAAACGCACACATGCACGCACACACACATGCTTGCCCTTCTTTTTCATATTTTCTGTACTTGCATGCTGACTTTTCTTGTGCCCCCACAGCAGCTATCACTCTCCCCTGCCCCACAGTTTGAGAGCCACTGTTCTATGTTACTAGATTTCAATAAAACAGAAATTGGAAAAGTACACCCTATGGGCTGAATATGACTTCCAAGGCCTTTGCTGAGCTCCCCACCCCAGCTAATTCCAGATTTCCTCCAGGCCCAAAATAAAGAGAGATCTTTTATTTTAACCTGTATGCAGGGATTTTGAATAAAGGTAAAGGAGATTTCTGACAGGGTAGACTTGCCAATCACTTCTCAGGGGCAGGAGACTGAAGTCTTGCAGTGTTTCAAAGTTATGTCAGCACCTGTGAAACTGAGACAAAGCAAGGCCTACAACAGGTCACACAATTGTTTTGTGCCGGAAATTCTTAATTTAAAGTGGACAATTCAATGTGCAATCTGTTGCCCTCTGCTTAGAAACCACTATTCAAGGGTAGAGATAGAAAGAATAGTCACAAATTTCTGTTGATGAGAAAGGATATCTCAAATACCATGCTAAGGAAATGGCAAAAAGAGTGCAAAAGCCATAAATTTTATGCAAAGAAATTTTTGTGCATAAAACAATATATGTTATCCAAAAAAAACCTCACTCTAAGTTTGTTTGCTTGTTGCTGCACGAATAACGTTTTTAAAAAGTCCCTTAGTGCAACAAAACTGTGAAAAAAATGTGTAAAAAATCTTGTTAATATCATGCATCAGGAGGTAAAATTTGAAACTATTTGTTCCTTCATGCAAGAACAAAACAAGCAAAAAATTACATTCTTAGAAAGAATTAAATTTATATTCTTAGAAAGAGAGAGAGAGAAGAATGCAATAAAACTTCCTGTATGGTTGTTTCAGTACAACTTTTAGTGTAACTGTAAATGCTTTGGCATAATGCAAGTGAAAAGATAGAAAGGAATCAGCCTAAGTTTAGTTTGGTTACAAAAAAGCACTTTTTCCATATATTTTTTTCAGACCATTTAAAATAGCAAAGTTTGCAGACAAAAATCAAGTCTCTCAAAGGTTGGGGCAGACCCATTGTGCAGAAGAAATTCCAAAGCCTTTGGAAACTCTTTAGAAACTTCAGCAGGCCCTAAATGCTGTACCAAATGCTTCACCAGGATGGGCTGCAGGAATCATCTGACTTCGTTAAAACAGCTGCAGTGGCTATCGGGCCATTTTCAGGCAGGATTCAAAGTGCTGTTTTTGACCTTTAAAGACCTGAATAGATCGGGTCCAGACTATCTGAAAGACCGTAGCTTCATATATAAATCAAAATGAGCATTAAGATCTGCAGGGGTGTTACTGCGCTCCAGGCCTACCTGGAGATAGCACTTGATATTGTTTTGATATCAAACCATTCAGCCTTCCTCTGCTACCCCGCTCCACATGTTTGTGAGGCCTCCAGACAAGCATGTAAACAGGCGCGGCTGATAATTGCTGGATATTCCATTCCCCATCTAGGCAGGCCGAACACAGCCAGTTCGTCGCTTCAGGGACCTCTCCGGCAAACATCCTTTTGCTTATGCATGATACAAACAAAGACATCCCTGCCCCGAGCAGGTAGCCACACAAAGCTGTGCCAAGCACTCCGTATTTGCATACTGGCTACACTATTGTTGATTCAGCGCTAAGCCAATCATGCTAAACTCTGATCTTTCCAAAGCTTTGTTCCGCTCCAGACTCGCATTGTTCTCACCAAGTAAGGTATGGCCTGCAGTCACAATTCACCCTATATAAACCCCCCAATTCCGAGCCCACATCGAATCGTTCCAGAGTTCCATCCAGCCTTGTTGCTGCTGTGTCTGGCAAGCCGTCCCCTCAGTCCCACGTACTGAGACCCATATCCACGGAGTCTATCTTCATATCTCTTCAGGACTACGAGATAGGTGCCGTATCCCCCATTTCCCCCCAAAATCCCTATTTCCAATTTTTTCCATTAGCTGTGTGAGTGTGGTGTCTTTACTGTTTGTTTGTCTTTCAATAAAACATCGTTTTGCTATTTTAAAACTGTCTGACTGCTTGACTGACCTGACCCTGTAGACGCTGGGTTGCAAGATCCTGCTACGTTACCCTGCCTCTCACTAACTTTAGTGAGTGCTCCAGCTAATTTTCTCCAAAGTTGTGTTATTGTGGTTTGGTTATTTGGGCGCCCCTCCCGGGACCCCCAGAGAACAGGGTAACAGAGGGCTTTCTCTCAGACCCACCACCTTTGCGGGTGTGGTTGGTGAAGACCTGGGAGAGACCTTTCATCATGGCTGCTCCCATACTGTAGAAGTCCCTTCCATGGGGGGTCTGGTTGGTCCCCTCCCCAGTCTCTTTTGGATCTTGAATTTTAATTTTGATCTTGAATTTTAATTATGGAATGTAAAGTGATATACTATATTTTAAAATCTGTGTTCTTTAATATTTTTTATACAATGTTTTAAATATGTCTTAAGTGTTTTAACTGTTTTTAAACATGCTATTAATTGGAGTATTTAATTTCTTTTAAATATTTGCAAACTAAATGTTTTATCAGTATCTTTTTAGATTATTCAAAGCTGGCTTGGATCTCATTTGGGAGTAAAGAAAGTAAGGAAGGAAGAAAGAAGGAAAGGGTTATTGATTGATAGTGATAGCCATCAGGTCTGCTTTTCAGGAAAGAAATCTAAGCCTTTCTCATTTTTCTGGCTCTCTTCTGTCAAAAATAAAAGCTAAATTGCACTAACAAAGAGCTGCCGAGATCCTGTATCAGGAAACTATTTTCTCCTACAGGACTCACCTTCCTTGTCTTGTAGCTCCCTTGCAGACCATTAAATGACTGGTGGAGTGCGAGAAGGGAATTGGAGAAGCACCTGGCTATGTACATATAGCCAGATGCAGAAAGACAACACCATCCCTTTGGGACCTCTGGAGGATCCTTCAAAGTTCTTGGAGGATGCCTTTGTCACTCCGCATCTGGACATAGGGACATAGGCCCTTTCCACACCAGGCAATTAGAACGGGGCAGTGCGTCCTTTCACGAAGGTCGTCTGCACCTTGGAGTGGAATAGGAGTGGACTACTTACTGGAGATCCTCACCTCAGTCCACTCCAAAACATCCCCAAGTGGTCCTCCAGCGTGTTTTCTAAAGACCACAAAAAACAGGTCTTTATTTTCCTGGAACACACCATTGCGTTCCTGCTCCCTTGTGCAGATTCACAGGCTCACACCAATGCAAGCCCGCGATCTGCGGAGGGCGGGCTTTAGGCATGGCGAGCTTCAGTGGTTGGTTGGGACCCACGACCAACCGGAAGCCACCATTTTGGAAGCCAGAAGCTGCCATTTTGGAAGCCAGAAGCCTCCATTTTGGAAACTGGAAGCTGCTATTTTGGAAGCCGGAAGCCGCCATTTTGGAAGCCGGAGCAGTGCGGATCTACGGATCTTGCACTGCTCCGATTCGCCCTGGACCAAGGAGGAGCCCTGCAGAAGGGCTTCCGCATTGCTTCGGACCCCAGAAAAAGCTGTAGGTAACGGCACAGAGCGATTCCCTCACCTCGTGAGGAAAGGGCCATAGTCAGAGCAACCCTGATCCCGTCACTGCTCTCCATTGGCCATTAAATGACCATGGGGCAGTGCTGCAGAAAGAAGACAAGTCTTGCAGGGGTTTTATTCATTGTATGCGGGAGGTAGTGCATTCTTTCCTCTGCAACAACCCAAAAAGTTCAATACCAAAGTGTAACTTCCGGTCTACATCTGTCACTAAAAGGATCCCTACCATCCTTGTTACATTGAAGCTTGAGGAGTGTGGGACAAACTGTACTTGATGTTTAATAAATATTAGCATTTAATATGCAAGTTTTTGTAAGAAAAAGCAGACAGCATCAGGAAAGAGGAGCTGATGATTATCAGACCAGAGAATATATGTTGATGGCACTTAACTCGTTCCTCTTCTGCTGCAGTCCTGACATAAATCATCTTTAGCTCCTCTGAAGCTGTTACTTGCATAAGGAGATCATCCTCCTTTTGTGTTAGCACCTTCCTCCTTAAGTCTGTATGAGGTAGAATTTTGCATTTCAGCTGGCAGGTTGATAACTGTATAATCACTGCTACCTTGAGCTATAATAGGAAAGGCAATGCAATCATAGAAGTTGTAAAATATGTAAAACTGAACTCTGGACAAGTAACAAGACAGGTACAGTCTCTGCCACAGGAATTGTATAGATAATGCTATTATGGCATGGTATACTAATTGGTCTTAGGCTCTATTCTGTAGCTTTCATAATCTAGTGATTAAAGCTTTCAGGTGCTACAGGGCCTAGGAACTGAGTAAATCGAAAAGGAATCTCTCATCTTTCCCTCAGAACACTTTGTGGCCTCCCTTGGAAAGATGGGTCTTATGCCCCCTCAGCTGCAGTGAATGCTGCATTCTGCCAAGATTTAAAATTCATCAGACAGACAAAGTGTACATTTAATACTTACATGAGGGAATACAGAATGCCTTTCAATACATCAAACTCCTAAACCTTTTACATCTTTCATTGTTAAGCTACATGGATCTTGATTTGTACAATTTTAAAAATATTCTGAAGCCCAGTCAGTCTAACACTAAAAAGCACTGTTGCACAGTAAGAAACCACGAAATACAATTCAGCAAACCTGGTGTAGTTGGTCCCCAGGGATGTTTTTTTCCAATTTTGTTTGTCATAGTCCAGATCCATCATGTCATGCTAGCCTAACTTACTACTAGCATCTTTTTTTCCCCCCCCTCATGGCACACTCCAACTATTTTCTGTTGAACTACTGCTGTCACAAGAAAACATATAAAAATGCTCTTTTGCAAACATTCTGTTTGGTCTCCACTGAACTCTCTAGAGCCATGGATTTCTCTCGCTGTCTTTATCAGGGGTGAATGTCGACAGATCACTGAACCTTACTGTCAGCGGTGACAGGCTTAGCACTGTTCTGTGCAAGGTGGAAGAAGAGGGGGAGAGAAAAACAGAAAGGTTGCTCTGACTTGCATCTGGAAGGTCTCTGAAACAGCAACAAAGGTTTATGTTCAAAGATTATTAGCTTAAAGGCATTTCAAGAGAGTTTTTCTTTCCTTTCTTTCTTTCTTTCTTTCTTTCTTTCTTATTATGATTGTAGCAGTGGTAAGGTGTCTTGCTAGTGGGTGAAATATGTATTCCCCTGAGAACAAAGGCAGTAGCAATACACTTCTGCTGAGATGGCAACTTTAATAATTCCATGTATTTATCAGAATTGTGTCAAGATCTTAGGGATTTTTGCCCTTTAGGTGAAGTTGAAGGTAGATGGAATGGATACGGTTCTGAGCAACACCATTCAAATATACATAGAAAAATGTCCCATCACAGAAAGAAAAAAGAGAAAGGGAGGGAGGATGGTAGAGATAAATGGAAAGAAGCTTCCCAAGGGGGTGCAAATGCATAACACAGGCTAACCTTATCTCCAAGGTTTCAAAAAGGAAGGCCAAGCTTTTTTTACATGGCCCTTGTCCTATGCATCGAGCCCTAAGACTGTCTCAGAAAGAAAAGGTTTTAATCACCTTCTGGATAAACTCATATTGGTTAACAAAGAAAGGAAGGAAACAGAGGCTTATAATGTTATTTTTATTTATCTACTGTGTAAATTCCTTCTTTCCTCCCCTCTGTAAAGACCTGATCTTTTTTTTTTTAAAAAAAATTAAAATTAAACTTGTGGCTAGATCATATGGATGTAAAGACTGACAGACTGACAGGTGGTAAGCTCTATGCATCTCTGTCAAAAATGCTTTCTGCAAAATCTGGATCCATGCACAGCATGGCTTTAATAGCACCAAACAGTGCCACTGAACCAAAGTCATAGAGAAGCTGAAGCTCTTTAGTACCTCTTGCTGTTAGTTACAGATACATTTCCTTAAAGGGGATTTACAGTACACTTTCCATGGCCACAGACATTAGAACCAATTTACTTGTCCTAAAATGATAATGACCAATGGGAGACATATAGTAATTTGGTGCAGAGCAGATATATCTCTTCATGCACCATCAGGGAGATAGGGGGAAATATCTCCTAATTAATGATGGTATGGAGCCTTATGAAGTGTGAAAGAATGTCGGAACGAATGTGGCAAGTAAGCATGATTCCAAAGGGACTGGCAGCATAACTGTAGAAAGCAATAAAGATTTAGAACTAACATGCAAGGGTGACACCGTGCCAGGTAGCTGCAAGGGATTTAAGCTCAGGTTTTAAACATCTGAATGCCCTGCAAACATACAAATAAATCTAGATAGGAAGATTCCAGGCCCTCTTTCTTTCAATAGTTAATGAATTGAAAGCCATGCACTTATCTCAGGAAATACAGTTTCCCATGTGTGTTTTCCCACTGGTGGTGGTGGTGGGGGGAATACTTTCTGTTTGAGTCAACACTTAAAAAGCCAAATTACATTAATATTTATCACAACATCAGTGGTAATCATTTTCTCTCCTTCAGCACAGGGTCTTTTGTGTGCAATTGTGCACCTATGGTTCAGATACCAATTTTAGCAGGGTAGTTTCCATGTTTTGAAGACTGGACTGAACATGCTTTCTAAATCTTCCAGTTAATTGATTCTTACTAATCTTTTTTCTTCTTCTTCTACCTCTGCAAGACCTTTGCCTTTATTTTAGGCATTCTGAAAAGTGATTTTTTTTCCCTTTTAGAGGCATATTAGTCCCTTCATTTCAGACCTGCCTTCCAAATTTCTCTTACAATGTTCTATGCATCTGTGATGCATTTTCCTCAGATGTTTTCTTAAAGAGGGAATGGTCAAGCAGTACACAATACAAGGACTGTCACAGTCTTTGATCTTTATCTGGACCAGCAGGTTATGACATAAAAGAGAGCTAACCTTAAGGTATTCACGTTTATTCCCTTTCTTTCCTCTCTCTGTGTGTTTCTTTTTACCTCACTTCTTATTTCTAAAACACTGACTGTTGTACTACTGTAAATACAAGAGAATAAAAGCATCTGCATAACTACTGGTGATAGTTTGGTTAACACACCAGAACAATTAAATATAGCAGGATTTTTAAAAAGATACCAACTGCTTGGTCTAGATTGCTTTCATTGTGTAGAGGCTGGATGAAAATTTTCCCTACTGGCATGTATACAGGGCTCTGTGAGACCACAACGTCACACCTCTTTTCTTTGTATATGTGTGTGTGTGTGTGCTATCAGGTCACTGCCAACTTATGGCTATCCCATAAATTTCATAGGGTTTTCTTAATAAAGGAATGATCAGAGGTGGTTTTGCCAGTTCTTTCTTCTGAAATATAGCCGACAGCATCTGGTATCCATTGGCAGTCTCCCATCCAAGTGCCAATCAGGGCTTGTTATTTCTGGTATGGCACCCTGGGTGAGGACCCCCAGATATCATCTTGATATCAAACAATTTGGCCTTAGCTGGACTGGTTTTCAGTTACCACACTCCACGTGTTTGCGAGGCTCACCGGACAAGCACGGACATGAGTGCGGCCGCTAATGGTTTTGCATTCCAGACCCCATTGAGGCCAGCACCCCAGCCTTGCTTGTAGCTTCAGGGAACTTCCAGCTGCAAACTCCACAATAGCCGCATGGCTCTCAACCAAGCTACTCTTTTATGTTGGGCCATCTACGTCACGGCCACACTATTGTTATCAAACGCAAATCCAATCATGTTAAACTTGACCTTTCCAAATCCCTTGTCTAGCGCCAAAACTCCTTTTGTTCTCAACTGGTTTGCCATAGCCAGCAGACACAAACTCCCCTATAGAAGCCACACGTTTCCAGTCTTCGGACTACTTTAGACTTCCATCCCACCTTGCCGCCGGTTGTCAAAGGGAACTCCCCTCAGCTCCCCACGCTGAGCTTTCTTCCCCAGAACCCCACTCTTCTCCAGGACTACGAGACCAGGTGTCGTATTGCCTCTCCTGAACAATCTCCGTTTCTATTTTCTCAGCTAGTTAGTTTACATCTTGTCTTTCGTGTCTTTGTCTTTAATAAAGAATTGTCTGTTATTTGGAAAACCTTGTCTAGCCGCTCTCTGACCCGCCGCTGTATACATTGGGATCTCGTTAAGTTACCCTGCCTCTCGTTAGCCATGAGAGTGCTCCAGCTAATTTTCCCCAATTGGTATTTTATATTTGGCAATCTGGGTGCCCCTCCCAGGACCCCCCAACAGACAGGGTAACAGGCTGCCCCTGCTTAGCTTCCAAGATCAGATGGAATCCAGTGCCTTTAGGATCTTCACCCATGGAATTCATGTAATTTTATTACATACTCTTGTATATATAAACCAAAAGGCAGAAATTTAACAAGTAATGCAGAGATGAAATGGAAAGTGGTATCGCTACTTCTAGCTTAAATGAGGATTCAGATATTTCTTGTTATGGGGAAAGTTAATTTCATCTGACACAATGCCACAGATCTTTCTGAACACCTCATTGGTCATTTTTGAGGGTTTAGAGATATTTTAAGGTGAATTTCCCCCAGAATGCTGTATGATAGAATGTCCTTGAAATAAAAGCCTATCTGTCTATTTGAACCCTGAGGTGAGACAAGCCGGATCACTTGGCAACTTTTGCACCAAAAATAGCTGTGGATTGCCATTTGGCTAGTCTTTGAAATTTCCATTCACTCTCACTTCCTTTAACACTAGGTACTGCCATCTTATTCAACCCACTCAGGACAAAGACTATTTGAGGGGGATCTCTCTGGTTTCAGATATTCAGTGATGGTATATCATGCAGATTCCGAAGTTACTTTAGAAGGCAGGTATATCATGCAGATTCCGAAGTTACTTTAGAAGGCAGGAAAGTAGACTTTTTGGGTGGTCTTTCACTTGTAAAGCACTATGTACACTTATGCTGCTATATAAATAGATGATGATGGTGATGGTGATGATGCTAACACCATATGCATTTTCTCTTTGTAAGGCCTTTGTAGAATGTGAAGAAGGAGATCAGGTATCTAGAAAAGGAGGAATTAGAGCACGGATAACACGAAGATCTTTCTTCTCCTCTACCCCTACCCCCACCAACTCAGTCTGAAGTCTCTGGCTCAGCATTGATTTAGCACTGACCTTCAAATCTAATATATAAAAGTCAAAGTTTGTCTGTTTGTCTGTTTGTCTGCATCAGGCAGGTGAAGACCTCATATGATTGGCTGCCTATGAAGATTCTATGGAATCCTGGGGTTTGCAGTTTAGGAAGAGCCCTTTAGAATTCTCAGCCAGAGAGCTCTTCAGCCTCAGTCAACTGTGCCTGTCCTGAATAGGCTGGCTGCTATGGAGATGGGGCCTACCAGCAAGGAGGAGGGCAGTGTATTCCCTCAGGAACCCAACCTGTGTATGTTAATAACGCTGAATACAAATTGGATAGAGGAATATGGGGAAAAGTTACAGATACTGGACAAGACGGTTTGGGGAATTAGAGACACAGGATCTCAAATCTGTGTATTTCAGCTGCATTTAATTCCTCCAGAGAACATTATATTTCAAGAAAAAGCACTGCTGGAGGGGTTGGGAGTTCCAGCTTTTTAGACCTCATGTGAGAAAATAAAATCCCAGGCAATGCCAGGTATATACACTAGTCATTCTATTAAGCAAATGAAAAATCATACTTGCAATATAGTTTGAAAACAAAATGGAGGCATAATGAGCATTGACGAGACAGTTCTCTTAAAATACATAGTGAAGAAAATAAAGTGGCTGAGAGCTCTATCCATATGGATCAACAATGGGTAAAAAACACTGTTGAGGTGGATGCATCAGAAGAAGGCCAGCATCTGCTATCTTTAACAGAATATGTTTGGCATTACTTTGTAATAAACTGCCAACTAAGAACAAAAGAAAACTTTACATCTCAACTGCCTTGCCTGTTAAGATGATTTACTAAAAGTATCCTTGATTGATGTGTGTGTAAAATTTCTCTTTGTGACTATATAGCACACAAAGAACTGGGACAGCATATATGGCTAACACATTTGATGCAGGTTATCTATGATGCTAGGTATAGATGACCAGCTAGAATGGCCCACAAATGAGAAAACAGAACAGATTTTGTCCATTACACATTAGACCCCCATGGATGTAAGGCGTTCTTTATATCAAGACTTTTCCTTGTACAGTTTGGAGTTCATATCCTCTCTTTGGATGCAAACTCCAAACAATTAACCAATTTAATACTGCTGACATTTTTTTTTAAAAAAAAATCACATGCACAAATTTGCTTGCATTAGTTGCATTATTAGAAGTTATATGAGATGTTCTGTTAGCCATTTGGCTGAGAATATACTAAGTTGCACTGACTTTCCTACAGTGTCTTAGCCAATTCTCTACTTTTTACTGCATTTCCCCCTTCACTGTTTCCTCATGCCATCCCAACTTACAGAGTCAAACATTAACAGATGGTAAGTCGGATTTCTTCAAATTATCTTTATGCTGCTAAGTTGAAAGTAACAGTTCAGTTTGTACTGATCCGTGTTGGGAATGCTTAGGCTGATCAGCTTTTTCAAACACTACTGATGTTGATGGCATAAATGTAACATTTGTATATGACCTGGTTCAGTAGCACACATCTTACCTTCCTAAGGAAGTTGTCATTTTTGGCCACATTCTTTTTGAAGGTCTAAATGCCATTCCTTCCTTAGTCAGCATTCCACAACACACATTTGAGCAGCTATGCACCACTTGAAAAGAGTATTAAGATAATACAGGAATATGTCCACCCTAACAGGAATAAACTTCTGAAGGTGTTTCCTAAATTAGCTTAATATCAGAGACTAAGTGCATTCAGTGGCTTCACCTAACTTTGCCTGCATTATTACATTATGCTTAACCCTTTTTCTCCTAAACAACAAAACAAAACAACAAATAAAAATATCTTAACTACTTGCAGGTATTAGCTGAAATATGCCATAGTTTCCTGTTGTACTGATAGGTATTTACCCTCTTTCTTAGTTCAAACACCTGCAGTGAGTAATAACATGGAGAGGAATATGAATATTCACTTACTTCATTCTTGCACACAAGAATGGAACATTTTCTTTCTACTTGATGGGTTTATGAGAGATCTCATAGATTTTATTATTCTTTTTAAAATTTCAGGTTTTGGGGGGTGGATTTTTTCAAAAGTTTTCTGTGCAAATTTTTTTTTTTTTTGCACAGAAAAGCATTGATCTTAAAAGCTATGAGGGACTGGTTCAATGTTGTTGTTTTCTTATAATGGAAAAACGCACAACTTCTAAAGCAGGGGTGGGTAATATACTACTGTTTAGATGTTGTTGGATTGTATGTCTTAGCCTGAAGCAGTATAGCCAATGTGGGGCTCACATGGGGTCTGAAGTTATGGAACCACAGCCTACCTCATCACAGTACAACTACCGCTTTCACGTGCTCCAGGCACCAAGTGACACAGTATGTAGCAATCACAAGGATCAAATAAATTACGTCGTAAGATGCAACAAGAGATCTATCTCTCTTAAGACTGTTGGACTAGAATTTTGGAGATCTGGGTTCCTATCCCTTCTGACATATGTAAATCACTGAGTGACCTTGGACTAGTCCCAGCCTCTCCTTTCCCTTATTCTCTTTCAGCCTGTCCTACCACACAGGGTTGTTGTTAAGGTAAAGTGGAGAGGACCTCGTTTTGTACATTACCTTGAACTCAATGAAGGAAAAGCAGGATATAGATAAAACTAATAACACAAGATTCTTTGAACTTCTTGTAAGCCACCTTGAGTTTTGCAGTGGGAATAAAGTGGGGAATTAATTAATTAATTGATTAAAACCTACCCATCTAAATTTCTGCTCATTGCAAATGTTATTATTGTAGTGTGGAGTACCAATAACATGGAAGCAGATAGCATGTCACAAAAAGATACACACATTTGGCTTACAGAGAAGTAATGGACATTGGTCTAAATTCAACATTTCATGCTCAGGAGTGTCAAGATTTTCAATACCACAATCCCAGCTGCAGCCCTTTGCAACCCTGAAAACATGCTATGGATTTTCCAGCACTCTGCAGCAGGTTTTTGGAATACAGGAGCTCATGGGGAATTGCTCTCCTTCTTGCTCGTGTTTGTCATGTTGTCATGTTTGTTATGTTTGTCATCTATAGCTGCAATGAGATTATTGGATATTGAGTATTTTTAGTAAGTAGGTCCTATGAAATACACAAAGTTGTACTTCAAGACTAGTGAACTAACTGGGATAGAAAAGAACACTGCTAAAGTAAAATATAGTTTCAAAGCACAATCTTAAATTAAGAAAAAATTTTGCTTCCCCATTGAAAAGAAAACATATTCTCTCCCCAGTCTCTCTCTCTCTCTTTCAAAGTATTGATAGTTGTCTACTGAAAATAAGGATGAGAAACAAAACATTATCACAGTAATGGATACTGACATGTTAATGTTAAATATTGTTACAGATGGTGATACACAAGCATTGTGCTTCAGGACACAGATCTTACAGTTCACATCTGGAGCAGTCTGCCTAAATCGTGATTTGCAACAGAGGTTGAGGGCATCAGATGTCATCAGTCAGACAAACACAATGTGTTACAGGGAAGATATCACAGTGCATGCAGAGCATACCACATGATCACCAATAAGGCAATGCATCATATGTCGATTTGTTTTTACTCAGTTCTTCATTATATGAAGAGGTACCCCAAGGCATCCATTCTCCTTCAACACAATGTCCTTGGCTTATCAAATAGTCACTATGAAGAGATGTCTATTCTCTATGTGTGTTTACATTTGGAAAGAGAGTCATCAGGAACACTTATTATTACCAACTCTTCTCCTCTTCCTCCTCCCCCCGCCAGAACATCTTCAAATTCAGCATTTCTATTCTGGTCAAGGCTACAGACAAGCAGCACTGTGGTATTGGTGCTGGTAGTAGGGAATTTATCAAACTTTGCATTGTGAATATTCACAAGTTTTCACAAACTATATAAACTTGGTCAAGGGTTGCATTTCTACATCCAGAACCCATCCCATAGGTTTGGTTTTATGCTTACAATTTCAGTTTAAATCACTGTTCTGGACCATTTTGTACCATACCAGTTCTTACATGTTTTCTTACTAAAAAACTTCAATGAGCAAGCAAAACAAAAAGTTTGCAGCTCCCAGCTCAAGGGTTGAGACTCAACAGTGAAGAAACAATGGCTGATATCCTGTTCAGAAGTTATGAGATTGTAAGCCAGACTTAAGCAACCTTGTGACTTTGGGGGATCATGTTTATTGTTAATGCCTGACAACCCCTACTTTTTCAACCACTCAGCACCCCGACCAAAGGCCTTCTGAGGTGTTGGGATTGGATCATGGTCTTGGGGCACATTGAAAGAAGTATTTCCACAGGACCCCAAAGGGTCTCTCCAGCTGTTTGTTCACAACAGGCTCTGCAATCAGGAAAGTACTGCAGTCATCATTTCCCAGCATTTCAATTGAAAATCCTTTGAGTGTGATGCTGCCTGGATGAAGAAGTAAATTAGAGGGGGGCATCATCAGACACAACAACACAGCTCTGTCAAAGTAGTTATATCTGATGATCTCAGGTCTCCAACAGTGATAATATTTAAATCTTTCTATAGCACTTAGGAATATTGAGAGAATCAAATATAAATTATCTTGCTATTCCCATATAGGAAACTTGCAAGTTACTGACAGCATTATTATTCTCCTGTAGGGGATGCTAGGCTGTAACCGAGTTACCGACTTCATGCTACCTAGTAAGACCATGAAAGGCAATCAATTCAAATTTGAAACTTCATAATTAGTAGGCAGCTTAGGTTCTTGTATCTACCATGCTATATTTCTCAGGGATAACAAAGGGGCACAAATGTGCAGTTTCTGGACGGATCCAAAGGTGTGTGAACAAAACTACAAGCAGAATATAGGCCTTTTTTTTTGCCCCCTCCAACACCTTCCCCAAAGTCAAGAAATACTTCATAGCATTGTCAGAGGTAGGGCATAGGAACATTCTGGAGCAGGAGGGAGTAGAAATGGGAGACTGCCTTGCTTGAGCAAAATTGCTTCCTACTCATGTTTCAGTGATGTTAGATCTAGGTCTTTATGCAGTACCCAAGACAATTAAAGTTGCGTACATCCTTAGCAGTGCCTTGATTCATAAGCATATGAGGGAATAATATAGAGGACTAGAATAGTCACAGAAAGCCAGCATGTTTTGAATGTTGATCCTGGAGACCAGGGTTTAGTTTCCCACTGGGTCATGGAAACCCATTGGGAGACCTTGGGTGGATCACACATTCTCAGCCCCCAGGAAACCCTATGATAGGGTCACTTTCGAGTCATCAGAATTTGGAAACGAATTGAAGGCACATAACAACAAGAATATTCATATAAGAATGCTGCTAATGGAGGTAACAGTTGAAACTGGAGAAAGTAAAGCAAAATTTCAAATCACTCAACTTCAGCTGTGCAACAACATCCATAAAAGGTCTTGAACCATCCATATACTGTTGAATATCAAACTAGGCTACTTGGGATATTCATGGTAAAATCATGTCCATATGTGAATAGCATCTATAAACACATTATAACACATTTATAATGTACAGTAATTAAGATAATACTTTTAAAAAAGTTGCCTCAGTGTCCTGCTGCCACTGGACCCTGAAAGAAAACAAACAATTCCATGCGTTCCCCATGCTATTTTCAAATAATGGGCTCCAATGGTTCACTTACTTTTCAACCGGCTATGGAATAATCTGACATATCTCTACTTTTAATAAGCTTCAGAGGGATTTGATGTATTGCAGCTTTTGCTTACATCAATTAAAAGTGAAAAGAAATGCAAAGACCATATTAATGGCATTTATCTTTTTTTAAAGTTAAGTACACAGGATAGAAAATTTAAATAGGATAGTGTATAGGTTAGGAAGCTTAAATGGGGTGGTTTATAAGAAAGGAAGTTTAAATTTCTTCTTGTCAATGAGATAGGTCTATTTGTTTTACTGAGAGAGTCTGATCACAGGGGCAGAAGCAGAACATATTGGGTTGCTTAACTCATATTCTTCCTGTCACTTTGTCTGTTTGAAAACCAACCTTCTACCCTGTCAGATTTTAGTTCTATGGGAAAAGTGAGAGGTTTCCACTATCACTGTATCTTCTAAGTAGAAAAGTAGTTGAAGAGTCCCCATAAATTTCTGGAAGGGAATGGATTAAGCAGCCAAACCTATCAGCTGATTCTCCATACCTATGTTAATTTTTTCACTGCTGTTTTTCTTTAAACATGAAAATTCAAGAAGAAGAAGAATGGAAATATAGCCATGTATTGTTTGGTCTTGAATCTTGCTCCATGGTAAGGGTCTATCATTATTAGTTCTTCTTGTCTCTATTCTTTTAAAACTTATCAACGTGAGAATATTTAAAGGCATTGGGTGGCTTAACTAAAAATTAAAGTGACAGTTTCATATATAGGTATCCTGCACAAATTCCATTCTGTTTACTGCATTCCTGAAAATTCATGTAAATCAGAAAATCTTTTTATATGAAATTATGACTATCTTTATTAGTGTATTAAATTAGAAGGTGAATTCAGGGAATTTATTTATACAGGCACACTAAAATGACAGGGTACTGAAAGAGAGTGCCTTTCTGCAGAGCAAATTGTGTTTTAAGAATCAGGAAAAAATCAGCCATCCCATATTTATTGGCTACACATTGGGAGGTCCCAAAGTCAATCAAAACCTAATAAAGAAATCAGTCTCTCATCAATGATTGTGTATGATATGTTCAAAGTTCTCCATGAGAATTCCAGTTTCCCTCCTTTTACACACAGCCACTGTTGTCACCAAGATTTGAAAGCCATGCCTGAGTCTTATTAGCTTATAATCCTTTTCCCTAATGTGAGGATATTTTTAGCAACACTGAACAAGCATTCAATAATCCAGCTCTTCCCACCATGGTCTGAACGCCATGGTTCTACCCCCTCAGCAGAAGTTTACCAGCTCAGAGAGAAATCAAAACATATACCATTATACTGATCTCCCTACCACTGAAATTCTTGCTGATATTTGCCTGAACAGATATGAGCCACTACAGACAATTAAATTATTCCTGGTCAAACTCTTCTCATCTCCGGTTGTTTGGTCATCCGCAACATTCTGCCAGATTAGAGACCTTCCCAAACTGCTTTGGTACAGCACGTGGTGAAATGATGTATGTATTGCCTATGAGATTGTTTTCCAGCTTCATGGAAACATTTTGTTCATAAGCAGCTCTGGTACAACAGGGAAGACATCAGTGATGCAACTATGTGGGAAGGAATGACTCATATCTATGTCAGTGGTACTCTGTTAAATATTGTTTTAGATCATTCTTGTCCACCTGGACTGCTGCATATTCCTGGGCCATTCCAGTAGGATTAATTGTGATGCACATGCACACACATACCCTTGTAAAAGTTTAAAATAACATTTTCCTTTACAATAAATTGAAAGCTCAATTTTTTTGGTTGCAGAGGGATAAACGGTTATTGGAAGTTATATGGGTGTTCTTCCTGTCCCTGTTCCAGCTTGTTATCTCAGGAATTGTGTGTGCAATGCTTCTACAGTAATAGCTATGTTCTGGTTTACATTTTGTAGGAAGCCAAGAAATCTGCATGCTGGGGTCTTCTACAAACACATTATTTTATTATTTCATCATTTAAAACAGAGTCAGTGGTACAAATGAATAGATTTATATAGTTAGGATGTATCACTGTTTGAGAATCTTCTGGAACAATACTTCAGGCATTGAACATTGTGTTTCTTAGTATTGTGAAATTATAACTTCCTATTACCAAAGTGATAGAATTAATTCAACAACTTGATAACAAAGCTATTATTATGCTAACAATGGTTAAAAGTGGTTCAAGTGAAACAGCCTGGTACATCTGAACATTTCAGATCAAAGGTCTATTGAACTGAAACAACAAATAGAATCAATTCCTTGAATGTTTCTGCATTCCCAAACTTGCAATGTTACACCCTAGAATGTGACTTAATGAAATACAGATGAGGAGTGCCATGGCGCAGCCAGTCCTGCTGCAACAATGAAAATTAATGTACCACTTGCTTGGCTGAGGAAACCAAGCGTTTATTGAAGACAGCTTTGCACTTTAACACTTCAGTCTTGGAGGGCTGAGATAACTTATTTAGTCACAGCTAACTAAGAAGAAGTTCCAAACTAAGGTAAATGTTTACCTTGCTTGGCAAACTGAGCAACCCTTGCAGAACTCCTTTTATGCCATGCTTCTCTACAGAATTATTTTGATTTTGTTCTTCTTCTTGTTAAAGAAAAGGTTGTGCCCATCAAGAGGAAAAACTAACCAGCAAGAAAAGCATCTTTATGATTTGCTGAGGCAGCTTTTGCCAGGGCAAGGCAAGACTGTCCATTGCCAAACATTTGTTTATTTTTTTTTTAATATCTCAGTGAGATTTAGGAGAAAAGACAATGTAGGCCAGGAATAAGTTTTTATTATTTTTATTATTTATTTGTATCCCGCCTCTCCATATGGATCGAGGCGGCAAACAACTTACAAATAGCATGTATTTCTATACATGCCCCCAACAAGCTGGGTACTCATTTTACTGACCTGCGGAAGAATGGAAGGCTGAGTCAACCTTGGAGCCCAGCAGGATTGAACTCACAGCCTTGTGGCTTGCAGTACTGACATTTAACCACTGCACCACCAGGGCTCAGTGCATCTGGTCCTCTGGTGATCAGCCCATGCAACATCACATGGATCCCTCCCCCAGAGATCTTACTTGCAGTACATTTTTTTTACTAGGAAAGTAAAAGTAAAAGACTAAGCAACAAGAGTAAATCTTGCACTTTCTTATCACCTCCACACAAAAGTGTTCTGAATCTGCTCTTCTTCCAAGCTCTAGGAATGTAATTCCTGACTAATGTTGTTCTTGAAGGAAGCAGTAGGTAATTTTAGGAATTTTATTCCTCCTGTGAGAAAGTCTTCAAAAACCACAGTGTATTTGAAGCCTATTCACACTTTGGGAGTTGTTCTCCACAAAATTTGCACATGGTTCTTTTGTGCTAAAAATGCTGCCCAGAAATACTATTTCTTCTGCATAAATATTTGCTGCACAGAGGTACTCTTTCTTGAGCAGAAAATGTAGTAATGGAGCATGTATTATGCACAAATTCACATGCAGTTGATCTGCAGAGGAAAAAAAAGCCTTTTCTATGCAGTAAAACAGCTTTTTCTATGCAGAAAACGATTGCCAGAATCCTGATGGGAGTTATGTATGCATAACCTAGAGTTATGCATTTGTAATTGTTAGGTATTCATGATCCCTGCATATTGCTCAGTTTAAGGAACATGTAGGAACTGTGAAAATTCCCCAATCCCCATGTACCAGGCAGCAGCCACTGCAATAGAGAGGGATCCATTCTCTTGTTGTTCAGGAAGCAGTAGACTGACATTTCCACCATTCCTCACACGAGGAATCTCCAAATTAGACCCACAGGGCTAAAGCTCCAGTGGCTGTGACCTGTTTTTACCAAAAGCTAGACATTTTTAAGATCCTAAACTCTAGCAGTAATTTGGACCAAAGACAGACATGGGAAGAGGCAGTGGTACTAATGGAGAAAAAGTTGGACCATCACTGGGTCTGAACATCACTAAGGAACTAAAGATCCCTGAGCCTGGACCACAGATCATACCTTCTGAGTCCAGGTCCAGCAAGGGTCCAACATTCTTGTACACAAAGGACCTTTCATTCCAGAGGCTTTGAACACCAGCATAGCAAATGTACTCGGCATGAGCGCATGAAGAGAAGACAAGAATGCTAGGCTCTTGGACACAAAGCTGCTCTTCAAGATTCTGTATTCCTCCTCATCATCAAAGAGGTGGGAGCCTAGAAAGTGTGTTCAGGCTCAAAAAGCATAAAATTACCTCACTCAGAAATGCTAAGCGGAACAAGTTATCTGTTTGCTGGACAGTGACCAGGATTCTGAAATCTTTCCTCCCTATCCTTTCCTTCTGTTCCAGACAGCTATTTGGCCATGGTCTTTGTTGTCCTAGGACACGACCAGCACTGATTTATATATTCGTATATTATATTTGCACATTTAATTGAAATTTACAGTTATTTCTTTGGTAAAACATACTTCCAAACAACATACTTTATTTTTAAAGTGAATCTTTTTCTCTCTCTCTGTCATTTAACATTCTGTTTTGCTGTGCTTGAGGACTTCTACTTTTATAAAAACAAAACTTTAAATATGTAGGGGCTCCCTTGGAATGCATCTAATGAATTTTCAATAACCACTAACTGGGTTGTGTCTCTGCTCTATGATAACTTGGCATATAACCCCATTAATTAAATAATTTTGAAGAAATCAGAAAAGCTTATTTCAAATCTAAAGTTCTGGTAGTTGCATATATGTATAGTCAAGGCAGAATGAAATTCCTTGAAGCTTAACCATGTTTTAACAGCAGAGCCATAGAACTTATATGCTGCAGATCACAACTTACTTTCTGCAAAAGTCTATTTATTTGGAAATAAATTATTTCATGTAGTATTTTAATTGCAGGAAAGGTCTCAAAGAAAGACAGACAGGAGCAATGAAATGACCCAGAATTAAAAAAAAAACTCACATAAAATGTTGTATTTGTGCTTGGGAAAATAATAGATTTCAAAAAAGAAAGCTCCTTGGGCATTATTATCTTTCCATCAGGACATGTAGTTGTCAGCAAAGAACAGACTTTTTTGAAAAATGCTACTTATGAGCAAAGAAAAAGATAAAACAGAGATAGAACAAGCAAAGATTCTTAGGAGGAAATGTTCTGGAGAACCAGAACCCTATTACACAGAAGATGGGAACATTAACAAAAGTGCTAAAATTATAAAATGTGTTTACACCATTTGTGGGTTCATTAAGAACCCTGTAGTTTCACGAACAAATCCTCCCCCACCCCATTTACTAGCATATAAGTACTACATCATCCTTTCCCCTCCCTACAATGAAGCTGCACTGAACAGGGCAGAAGTCTATAGCTTTCTCCCTCAGGTGCTGAAGTGTAAAGAAGGCCTACGGCTGCTTTCAGATGTCACATGTATTTCATCTCAAAGCACTGGAATCACCTCACCAGGAAGTCTTGTTCCTTCTCAGTTATATCCAGGGGTAGCAGTGTGGGCTAAACAGCAAAAATACAACAAAATCCAAAACACACAGTACAGTGAAAGCTTTATTAGGCCAACAGAAAGGCACAAAGTATATTATGCAGGGTTTCTAATCTCATAGGCTTCTTCATCAGGCATAGTTGTCTAAAATCATTTTTATGGGAAAAATGTATATTTATGTTTTGACTGCTTGTGTCCTTGGCTGCCTCATGGCCAGCAAGGGGTTGGTGTAGGCCTCTACCTGCACTAACTCGCCTTCCAAGGCCATCAAACAAAGCCATTAACTTCTCAAGAAAGATGAAGCACTTTGACTCTCCATCATCATATTTTCCCCCTTCTTGTTGTATTTTATAGGGTTGCCATATCCCACTACATTTCCATATGATGAGCCCTTGAGATGTGTCTCTCTTTCACTTCTTAAATACCACTGCTCACATTGCTCATTCCTTTTCTCTCTCCATACCTCACCTCGCCTCACCCCCTTTCAGTGCACCTCTCCATTGTCCTTACATACTGCTGCTCACACCACTGACTTCCCTTTCGCTACTATACCTTCTCTTACCACACCTCAAGTGCCCCTCCACTGCCTTCAGGGCTTATTCTCCCTTTCCACATACCTGAAAGACCAGGTCAATTTATTTCTTGCAGAAAAAATTCAAATTTTGACTCATATCTAAGCTCCTTAAAGGGCTAGAGACTTCAAAGAAAGAAAAGAAAAGCAGTTTGGAGTACAGCCCAGATAATAATCCAAGTGAGCACTGGGCAACATGCCTAGAATCTGAGTAAAATCCAGGGAAACTAGGGGTATGGCAACCCTAATCTTAGCTGAGTGGGCATTCTATGATAATTTTGGGCCAGTAATATCAGAATACATAGAACTAGAAATGGAAGAGTGAAACTCAACAGCACTTGCAAAAGATGGCTACTACACTGTAACAGCAAACACTGGAGGTTTGTGTAAGGCACATTCTAAAACTTCTGTAGCTTCAAATCACTTCAACTTATTTTTGATATCCTAAAGCAACAGCTCTTGTCTGCAACAAGAATGGAGTAAATAATATATCTTAATATTTATTCCTTGATCTAAAGAGCCTGTGTGTGATTCGAGAGTTAGACTATAGCTCTGGAGTCCAGGGTTCAAACCCCCAATTAGTTTCCAATGGAAACCCATTGGATGACTTTGGGCAATTCAATCTCTCTCAGCCTTGGAGGAAGACAAAGGCAACTCTGCTCTGAACAAATCTTGCCAAAAAACTTCATAATACAGTAGCCTTAGGGTGGCCATAAGTTGGAAATGACTTGAAGGCACACATCAACAACAGTTCCTTGATTAAGACAGCAGATGATTCTCATCACATACTAATAGAACAATGTGAGAATCCAAAATGATTCTAATTGTGTTGTTAAATACCATTTCAATCTCAACTTTTGTATGTTTTTAACTATGTATGTTTTTATTGTGAAGTTATCTCTTTTGTAAGTTACCTTGAATCCCAGTCTTGGAAATAGACAAGGTATAAATAAAGATATGGATGGGTGGATGAATGGTATGTAGAAAAGTAAAATGTGGTAACCTAAACAGCCCAAATTTATGTTAACTGTGGTTTGAAATTCATTATAGCCTTGCTCTGCAAGCTTTTTCTTCTATACAACTCATTTTGCAGATGATATTCACCTATTGTGGGAGTATATAATTCTTCCCTCATTCTTTTCATGATCATGTAGCTAAAGATCTTCAGCCTCCCACCTGCAGCTTTTAAGGACAGCTTTAAAATCTGTTATATTTACTTAGCTGAATAAAGACACAGCTACATTATCACATCAGAAACATAATTTTCTTTTCTGTTTATTGTACTATTTTGAAAAATAAGAGGTGTTCATTTGTATCTTCTGTGGCCATGGGAAAACTTATGAATTTCACTTTTTCCTCCATTTGCATTTTTAATGTAAGTTCTTTTTTGTCCCTGATACAGTGTTGCCAGGTTTTCAGACCAACAATAAAGGACAGTCCAAAGACAGACATGCAGTTGATGACAACTATGACATAGATTTTAACAAATTTGTTTTCAATCTAAATACCAAATGAAAGTATTAAGTTCAGATGAGTATTTTACACATTATGTAAAATACCTCAAAATACAGGAATTATAGGTCTCTTATTCAGTCTATACAAAAGGAAAAGCTTTCCCACCATCATATAGGGTACATCTCATATAACAAGGGACACCTTCCTGGACCTCAAGTAAGGGGCATCTGTTATAATAAGAGACACCTGGCAAACTTAGCCACATATGAAGGAAATTTGCAATGTTGGCTAACTTGATCAAGAAGAGGCTTAAACAAAATTATTCCCTCCTTGCACCAAGTATATTCAGTAAGTAGAACTATTCCCAGGGTAGAAAGGGCCATCATATACCTGCTTGTTAAGTACATTACAAAAAAGTCTCTGGAAAAAAAGAGATGGTCACCATAATTCAGCACTAACATGTTTGAAAATACAGTGATTGAAACCCAGACAGTGAAACTCTTAAGTGCTTAAACAGAAATCTGTTAGGGGTTTTCCAATTCTTCGAATTCTTTGAAAAATCTCAAGGTCTTTCCAAACAGAATGTGAAGAAATCTGTGGATATTGCTGAGTTCTTCTCAAAAAGTACCTAAAGCTATATTGTCACCCATTCCTAGATTTCGGCATAATGTATTTCCTAGCCCAATGGTATGTTGCCTCTTTTCTCACTATCATTTCCCTGCAAAGGCAATATAATACAAAGGCAATACAATCAAATTTCATCTATATTTCAGGAAATTCAACTTGCCAAATTTTACAGCATAGTTGTGCAGCCTTGTACTGTCTTCAAAGTCTTGTTTATAGAAGAAAAGGGAACTATGATGCAGAGTTAAAAAGCCTGTGTACTTTCACACAGACTTCCATCCAGCACATTTCCTCTCAAGAGGTGATTTGTTATTCCAGTTTCAGGAATGCCCATCACATTAACTGTTTGACAGAATTTCCCTGCCTTAGAATGTATATATTTTTTTAAATGCCTGTAACACACCACTTTAGAAATTCCCAGGAGTGGTAGTTAATTGTACTTTGGTTTGCTGGCTTTTACTTGATAGATTTATTTCCCCTAGAGCTGACTCAGAACAGAAAAATTATCTTTGAGAGCCAATATTCTGACAGTCAGAACAAAAATACATTTAATCTATATCAATGATAGAGAACCTGTGGCCCTCCAGATATCATTGGATTACACCTCAAATCTCACTGTTGGCCATGCTGGATAGGATTGATGGGAAATGAAGTCCAAGAACATCTGGAAGGCCAAAAGTGTATCACCCACAATCTGTAACTAACTTAAGTATGAGTAAAATCTTCAGTATTATTGCAGAGCTATAACACCTGCTTGAATTAATCATTTCCTTTTAAAAAAATTGAATGAAACCATGAAGAAGGCATTTTTATAATCTGTGTTAAAAACTGCACTGTTATTTGTTTAATAAGCAATTTTGTCCTCAACTCTGTTCTAGTCTGAGAGACATTATCAGCTGTAAGTCTTCATCTTAAAAATATATATAAATGAGCTGCCTCACAGGTCTGAAGTAAGGATTACTGAAATCTATAATGGGTTGGATCCAAATGTAGTAATCCTTAGGGAAGATCCACTGAAATCAAGGGGACTTAAATTAATGACAGCAAATCCTGAATCTACCACATGTTTCATAAGCTTTTGTGTACTCTTTCTTTATCATTTGTGGTGCTGTAGCAAACTGACACTGTTGACACTCTGGAATTTTAGATCACTTTGCAAATAAAAGATACTGGATAAATATAGACAATAGTAAGTCTGTAAAGGAATTTATTTTAGGATTGTTTCATTGGTGTACCATGACTGAAAAGTAGAATTTCCCTCAGGAATGTTCATATGTCATATATGTACAAGTGGCATGTAACTGGATTATCTGAATTTAAACAAGTGGCGACATCACAGGCTGGGTATCTTGGTAAACATATATGATGATAATCCAAGATACACTACAGGATATAAATCAAGGGGAGAAATACATGGCCACTGATTTCATGTTGCCTCCAACTGTTCAGTAGCAATACAAATTATTGCCAGGAGGAGGAGGAGGCGTTACCCTAGAAATCTTTGAGAGATAAAATTCTCCATTTAAAGAAGATGCAACTCTCTGTGCCTTATACTGCTCCAAACTACCTTTAAAAAAAAAAAAATTACAAACCAAAAGTGGCTTTCCAACAAATTCTGGGGTTGGCAAGACATCTGGTGTCTCCCAGTGCAGAAAACTGGAGCATGGGCTCCTAGATCTTGCCCACTCCCAGGGTGGATTCATGAGATTGTGCTTTCTGTTTGAACTCCTCCTAGTTTTTGACCTGGAAGACATTCTTGAAGGAGTGTGGGCAACACTGCTCAGCACCAATGTCAAACTATTTTGTCCTGTACTTACTGTTACCACACCATACACTCCCATTCTGCAGGATGTGCTATGTTCATAATTGGACACATCTACGGCTGGAACACATTTGAAAGTGCGCTGCCTGTAAGCAGGTTGCTAGGTCAGGATGACGTCAGATATTATCAGGTCATAAATTCAGAGAGGATTAGGAAGGAAAATCCAGTGCTAATGGGCTTGTGATAATCCTTTCAAAAATTGTAAATTGTGAGTACTCTCAAAAACAACAGAAGGCGAAACAGCTCAGGTGAAGCAATCAGGGAACCCTACTGTTAGCATATCCTACAGAGACCTTCCCTATTCACATTACATGACCAAAACATTAAGAAATTATCAGGACTCCCATCAATGTTTTGTCACCTAGAGTTAAGAT
Organism: Ctenosaura bakeri; assembly: GCA_948474755.1. Classification (NCBI taxonomy): domain Eukaryota; kingdom Metazoa; phylum Chordata; class Lepidosauria; order Squamata; family Iguanidae; genus Ctenosaura; species Ctenosaura bakeri. The sequence goes on from CAOLHI010000866.1 coordinate 176,823, forward strand.
AGTCAGTCTATCCCAGACTCCTTTGTCAACTCCATGAAAAAGCCATTACAACTTTGTCCATACACCTTCCTTCAAGACAGGAAATAGAGTGTAAAAGCCCTAGCCCCAACTTCAGTAATTTGTAGTACTTTGGATGTAGTGCATGGTGCTCAGATCTCTATTCTTCTGTGCTACCCTCAGAAATGTTGTCTTAACCATTCCACTTGGACCTTCCACTTCAGGACCAGTAACTTCATCCTTTCCACCCAATCTCTCTCTCTATCCAACCTTACTTGACTCATTTTCCAATAGCTTTGTATGGTTCTTGACAGTGTCTGATTTCCTGTATGCTTGTTAATTCCCAATAAAATACTCTGTTTAACTTTTTAACTGGAATCCTCTCTACAGGTAGTACTGGTATACACAGGTGAAAAGATCCAGACGTATCCTCCTGTTGCAGGCCTCCTTTGAGCTATAATTCCCTGAATTTCTAAGGAGGCACTGGCATTATGGGTCGACCTTAAAGTCCCCCATCTCTTAGGGTAACACTACCAATATTGTATCCCCAAGTGCTAGGAGTTACTTCACTGATGCGAAGACTATCCTTCCTTGAGGTACAAGAGCTTTGCAGCAAGTGTAGTCATCAGGAAAGCAAAGATGTACATGTACACACAAAATTCATATGTCCAAGTCCCTTTTGTGTTGCTTTTTTTGTTCGTCCCTGTTTTCTGCATGTAGATACATCATAACATCAACATGAATCCTGCTCTGTTGCAGTGGCAACACAACTTTGCCACCCCATCTTGAACAGAGCTCTTCAATTACAATAGGAAGAGAGAACAATTATATATATATGACATATTTTCTCAGAATGCAATTTTAGCACATTTAAATGCAGTACAAAAGGGTGGGGGTGATTGTAGTTACTTGAAGCATTCTAGGATGCCTAAGGTTTTCTGTTCCTCTTGGGCCACTGGTGGAAAAGATGCAGTTATTAATAGACATACATAAAACAGAATAAAAAAGAAATGAAAAGGTATGAGGAGAAGCAATATGGTCCATCAGAAAATATCAGATTTATTTGTGAAAGCTATTCATAGCCTTTGCTACGTTAGGCATGGCAGATGTATGAGTGTTATGTTTGTTTATTTGAAATGGGAGTCCTGAACTCAACAACAAGGAAACTATTTTTGGATACATGAAATGAAAAGTTAAGGGTGTTTTTCCTGGTGCAAATACAATCATGAGCTGTCTCCATTTCTTTACTGCTGCATTAAAATAACAAATTCAGGTTGTCCCCTCAAGTAATCATAAGAATTCTGGAAGATGGCAAGATTCCATTTCCTGCTGGGATTAATAGTTTTCAAACAATAGCTAGATGCTTAAAAAGTAACACCCAAGTTGCTACACTGCTGGTAATGAACAAGCTGAAATAATAAACATGATGGCAAAGAGTTTACAAAGACACTCAGCTTTTCAGTGCTCAGACAGAAAAATGTCCCTAACCAAGAAATATTTGCCTCACATTTCAAGGCAAATACAGTCAGTCCTCCACATGTGCAGGTTTAACTTTCATGGATTTGATTATTGGTGAGTTTCTCCAACCGCTGCCACCTCACCTCAAGTGCTTCTTTTCTGAGGAAGCCTTCTGTCTTGGTAGCTCTGATCAGGCCACGAAGTCCTTTAAAAACCCACCTCTGGTTGTCCTGCTCCTCCTTCACCAGCTGCTGAGTGGCCAGCTAAGGACGGATGGCAGCCCAATTTCTCAGCATCATAATCCCTCTCCCAATGCCCCCCCCACACACACCCAAGAAAGAAGATGGGGCCACCATGCAGACTTATCCCCTTTTCCTTGCCTTTCCCCATCCTGGTTCAGACCCTGGGCCCCCTTCCCTCTCACACACATTTTGATATTTGTAGTTTTCCCACTTTTGCAAGAGTCCTGCACCCCTAACCCTAATGAACGTGGAGAGCCAACTAATCCAAATATTGCAAACAAACGTATAAAACAGAATAGCTTTCCTTCAGATTTCATATTTGTTTGAATTTAGAGAATCATAGAATCATAGAATCATAGAAATGTAGAGTTGGAAGAGACCACACGGGCCATCCAGTCCAACTCCCTGTCATGCAGGAACACCCTCAAAGCACTCCCGACAGATGGCCATCAAGCCTCTGCTTAAAAACCTCCAAGGTAGGAGACTCCACTACTCTCCGAGGCAGCAGATTCCACTGCCGGACAGCCCTGACTGTCAGGAAGTTCTTCCTGAGGTTCAGGTGGAATCTCCTTTCCTGCAGCTTGAATCCATTGCTCCTTGTCCTGGTTTCTGGAGCAGCAGAAAACAAGCCCCCTCCTTCCTCTACGTGGCATCCCTTCAAATATTTAAACATGGCTATCATGTCCCCTCTTAACCTCCTTTTCTGCAGACTAAACATACCCAGCTCTCTCAGTCTATCCTCATAGGGCATGTTTTCCAGGCCTCTCACCATTTTGGTCACCCTCCTCTGGACTTGCTCCAGCTTGTCAATATCCTTCTTGAATTGGGGTGCCCAGAACTGGACACAGTATTCAAGATGGGGTCTAACCAAAGCAGAGTAGAGTGGTACCAGTACCTCCCTCGATCTAGACACCATACTCCTGTTGATGCAGACGAGAATTGCCGAGAATTGCATTGGCTTTCTTGGCTGCCGCATCACACTGCTGACTCATGTTCAGCTTGTGGTCTATGAAGACTCCTAGATCCCTTTCACACGTACTGCTATCCAGCCACGTGTCCCCCATCCTATATTTCTGTATTCCATTATTTCTGCCTAAGTGTAGGACCTTACATTTCTCTCTGTTGAATTTCATTTTGTTCGCCCTGGCCCAGCTCTCCAATCTATCCAGGTCATTTTGAATTTTGATCCTGTCCTCTGGCATATTAGCAACCCCTCCCAATTTGGTGTCATCTGCAAATTTGATGAGCATGCCCTCTATTCCTTCATCTAAGTCATTGATAAAAATATTGAACAGCACTGGGCCCAGGACAGAACCTTGTGGCACCCCACTAGTCACTCAGCAACTTACCCCATGCATAGAAAACACATAATTTAAAAGTGAGATGGAAAGAATGGAAAAGGATAGAAATTTGCACCTTGTGAAAAAATAGGTTTTATAATTGGTATTCAAATCTGCATGAACTATAATGCTGTTTTCTTTATTTACAAAAATCACAGATTTAATGCAGAAACAGGATTTAATGTGAAACTGATAAGAGACTGAAAGTGGACTGATTTGCCCATGCCTATCCTTGTCCTTACATTTAAAAAGAATATCTTCCAGACATGTAAGGGATAGCTAACACATTCCTTAAGCCAGGGAAAGGTAATTGTGCACCTTGAGATTTATTTTTTTTTAATTTTCATAATTTTACTAATTTTCAAAAAAAAGAAATAATAAATAAAAACAAATATGTACATCTTTTAGTAATACAACATATAGTGGTAATATCTTCTTACAACAGTTTCACATATTTACAATATTTCTTCCTAGCTTTTTTTTGTAAGAGCTAATAAATATTATTATTCATTTTATAACACTAACCCTCTATTTGTCATCAATTACCTCTTATATATTGATCCAGCATTCCATTTATCTTGTCAATTAACTGTATTCTTACATCTTATGCTCCTAAATTAATCTAGTTTTTAATTTACATTAGAAATATTTACTTTTATTATATTTATTTGTTTGTTTGATGTTTACTTTTTGTCATTTTTTTCTTATTTCTTTTATGTAGATAAGATAGCTTATATTACTCTCTGGTTCAGAAAATAAGAGTTTACAGGACCCCAGTCTTTCGCAATCTTCTTGTCAGTTTGCTCTCTAAGTCTCTGTGTTAAGTTATCTTCTAACCTAATTTCGTATAAGCTTTGTGTCTATTGCTCAATGTTTGGTATTTTTTCCTTCTTCCAAAGCTTTGCGTACTCAACTCTAGCTATTGTTATCATGTATAGTAGAATCTTTGAGTACTTTTTCTGCGTGCTTTGATCTAGTGTATGCAGCATATTCAACAGATAGCTTTCTGGTTCTTTTGAGAATTTCACTTGAAGAATTTCTTCAATCTTATTATGTATTATGTATAGTATTCCAGTATCTCTTTGCCAACTTACACATCCACCATAGGTGGTAGGTTGTACCTACCTCCTCTTGGCATTTCCAACATTTCCCGGATCCTGTTTTATAGATGTTCTGAAGCTTACAAGGGGTCATATACCATCTATTAAAGATCTTCAAGTAATTCTCTTTTAGGTTTTGGGCCACTGTAAATTTTTGTGTGAACTTCCAACTTTGTTCCCAATGTTCCAATCTTATTGGGTGACCACTATTCTGTGCCCATTTGATCATTACATGTTTTACCGTTTCATCTTCTCTCTTGTATATCAAAAGTTTTTTATATAATTTGGCACCTTGAGATTTTGAGGAGTTAGAATTCTCCTTCTCCTTTGACTAAGAATGCCATGAAGGCTGGAACTTTTTAAAGCACTTTTTTGAAATTATATAAAGATAGGCCTGATCCCCCTCCCCAATATCAGAGTTTAAGAGACTGAAAAAACAATACCAACAGTTGATCTGTGAAAAATGAAAGGAATAATATGTGAGCATCCTAGGAACACCTGATAGCAGTGGCCAGTGTAATTAATCCTGCCTTTTTTTTTTTTTGAAGATGATAGCACCAAAATATTTACAGTCCCTCATTCCAGATACCAGCCAGTATTTGGGAAGACTATTTGCAACCATGGCCATTTCCGCACTAGACTGTTATAGGGGCTGGCCAGCCCCTCCATAAACTGCAAACCCCAGGATTCCATAGGATGTTGAAAGTGGAGTCATAGCACTATAACAGTCTAGTGTGGAAATGGCCCATGTATGCTCAAATGGAGAATTCCCTGGCAGACTTGTAGCTGGATATAACTTCTCTCCCCTACTGGTCTCCAGTCTCTTGTCTAGAAATTAGGAATCTAATTAAACAGCTTAAACCAGATTATGGAATAAATTTAAAAATACAATAGATAACTGTTTACTTCTGCTGCTTATCAAAATTTGTGAGAACACTAGATTGAAGGTTAGGTGTAGCAATTGAGGACATGTCACCAAGGAAATACAAGTAAAGAAGGGAGTTAAACAGGGATGTGCAATTGGTCCTAATTTTATTCAATTACGGTATAAACTCATTAATTCCTTATTTAAGTAACTCTACTTTCCATCTCCCTAAACTAGCTCATAGGCATGCTAATCTATTATTATATGCCTATGATGCAGTAATTTTGTCACTGACTCCCACTGGCCTTAAGAGAGCCCTAAGACTGCACATTCACTATTGGGCTGAAGAGGAACTAATTATAAATTATTCCAAGACTAAGATCCTTACCTTTTCAAAACATCCTAAGTAGAGAAGTTGGATTTTAGGATGGCAACCAATTGAGCAGGTTATGATTTTTAAATATTTTGGGCTAGTTTTCCAAGCCTCAGGATGCAGAAATGCCCATTTAGACAATGTTTCTCATAATGCACATATAATTTCTACAGTCATTAAAAATGATTATTTCACTAAAGGAGCACAGTTCATCACTGCTGCAATCAAGTTATTTACAGTTAAAGCTTGGGCTCAACTGTTATATAGGGCTCAATTGGTATTATAATACAACATCTCTAGAAAGAGGTCAAACAAACTTTTTGAGAAATATATTTTAGGTTGCTCTATGTGTTCCAAATGTAGTACCTCAAAGGGAAGCAGGAGTTAGTAAACTGGAATCAAATATTTGGCTAAACATCTTTGCTTACTGGTTAAAGTTACATAATAACCCTGGTGGATTAACCCAGTTAATATTAGCAGATAATTATAAATCCTCATGGGAAACAGCTATACACCAGAAACTGAGCATTTGTGGACTTTCCAGTGACACTATTCTAAGGTTAGATCGAACGAAATCAGTTGTAAGGCAAAGGATTTTAGATGTAGAACGTCAGACAGAAATTGCTACCTTTTCTAACTACACATCTGGGAACAATCAAATACGGTACTGGTTTCCAAACTAGCCACATACTTATACTATGTTACAGTATCCAAAATTAAGAGAGCTTATATGGGAAAATTCCCTATGAAACTCAATTTTTCCCTTGTGATACCAGTGTTATAGAAACTATAGTTCATGTACTTCTGTATTGTTAATTTTATAAGGATATTCACCCAACAGCTGATTACCCCTCTTCTTACCAAATTCCTGGGACATTCTATTTTTTTTTTTTTTTTACTAATGCTATCTGTTGGATAATCAGGAACAAATTGTTATAGTTAAAGTAGCTAAATTTTGCTACATTATGTGTAAGATACGCCTTCAAATGGTTAATAGTCATTGATGTAAGATATTACAATTTAATTTTGTTGCTTGCTTTCATGACTGTACTCATTATTTTTATTGGTCAATGAAGTATCTGTCTGTCTTCTTCTCCGTTGGTTATGTTGACTAGGATAGACAGATATGGAGGGCAACGTATGTCCTGCATCTGCTTATGGAAAGTTTTGATACCTATCTTGGTACATAAGCATTCTCTTAGGAGACAGCCACATAGTGTAGTAGTCTAAGTATTGAACTAGGACTCTAGGAGACTCTTTGAATCCCCCACTGAGCCCTGGAAGCCCATTGGGTGAACTTGGACAAATCACAATCTCTCAGCCTTAGAGGAAAGCAGTTGCAAATCCACTCTGAATAAATTTTGCTAAGAAAACCATACAATAGGGTTGCCAGAAGTCAAAGTTGACCTGAGGGAACATTACAACAAGGGTCACATAAGAAGCACAGATAACAAAATAAGACACTGGAAGAGGAGGAATGGTAGTAGTAGCAGCTGGATGCAGATTGACAAGCATGCAGTTTCGCTGGACTTCCTTTCCATATCCTGCCCTGATATGGTGGGAAAGAAGATCCTAGATAACCTGGGTGGAGAAAAGTTCTGCATAGGAAGCCCCTCCTTCCACAGAAGGTAGCTCCTAAGTTCAATGCATCTATGAAGAAATCTAAAAGCATGTAAACGTAATTTAAAGGAAACAGATACATAGGGCTTTGGAGGGAACTTGAGGCACACTGTGCAGCTTTTGAGTATTTCAATTTCTCAGACTCCCAACTTTCTCTCCTCCTACAACTCCTCAATAAAATAAAAAAAAGTAAAATAAAATCTCTCATCAGTTTTTCGAGAAGAATTGATGCCTGATGAGATGTTGTAGTATTTTAAAAAAGACCAAAAAAAGCAGGGAGGTGAAGAAGGCCTGTCCTGCACATACAGAACACTTTGGGTTGCAATCAGTGTTACTGTCCTTCTCTCTGCACACAAATTCTGCTTAGTAACTTTTGTGTATCATTTCTGTTTATATGATCACTAAGATTATGCACTGCAAGACAGAAATTGTTCTCTACAGGTATTGTAATGATGCTGCTTTCTGAAGAAAGAGGCCAGTATGGTGAATGGAAAAAAAAGAAACCGTTGTCTTGAAATGTCTGCTCGAGTAATCATCAAACATAAAAATCTACTGTATACAACTTCAGAATCCATGGTCCATTTATATACATCATTCTTAGATCAGCATTTCTAAGTCATTTCTAGAAGGTTCTTTAAGAACCAACTGAGAATAAAACCTTATGGATTTGTATGTATTTTTTAAAATCATAACAATTAATATATGTGAAGAGGCGTGTGTCACGGTGCTAGCAACCATTCCACATTAATTAACAAGGCAATTAAAAAAAAAAACCTCTCAAAACTCAAAAGAGGTATTGCCTGAACAGTTCAGTAGAGAATATATATTTAGTTCCAAATATAGTTTTTCTAAAGCTCCTAGTAAGCAAAGCCAGACCTAAGGTGAGAATTTCAACTGTACTTGCTACAAAATCTTTGCATATCTACTGTTAATATATCTGCTGCATGATTGTAAATCTGTATAAAGAGATGACAAGCAATAATTATTCTACGCTATTTTTTACCAGAACCTTGAGGGCAATGATCTTGGTTGTAGGGCTACCCTAGAAGTTTCTGGGGCTGTCTAAAAGAACACAAGAAATGGAGCCAAAGAAATGAGTGAAAACTGCTGCACCGTTCCAATCCTTCTAACATACAGTCTCCCCTGGATCCCACTTCTATAAAGTGGAATTAAGTCCCCTGTTTGTACATATGTATCTCTTTACTTAGCCCAGATCCTCTGTATGCTTAATATAGACACTGCTTATAGCTGGTGTAGTATACTGTCAATATAGTATAGTATCACCAGAAAAAATACAGCATTGTGATAGATGCTGCTGCTGTGATTGAGGAGCAACTGATTGTGCCTGGGACCGAGCCAGTGTGTGGAATAGATGATGCCTCTGAGATCAAGGAGCAACTGACTGTGCCAAGGACTGGGCCAGTGAGTGAGCAAATCAACTTGCAAACATCCCCAGGACTGGAAGGTCAGACAGAGACAGAGTTGCCCCAGCCAGCTCAGGATGGAGAGAGAACCAGTAGTAATGCAGAGGACTTGCAGTCAGCTGTGCTCATCAGCCCTCAATCACAAAGAAGGCTGAAACAGGCTGCTCAGAGGGAGGCTGCATGGAGTAGGTTGAGGAAACAATAACAAGCAGCACCTGCTCACAGTGGCTACTTAAGTGGCGTGGCTGCTCTTTGCTTGCAGCAAATAACTATGAAGCCCCCATGACCTTTGTGTCACCTGCTCTCTGAAACCCTCTGGATGGATCTCTGCCTCCTGAACCTTTGGATTTGAACTTGACCTGGCTTGGCTTGCATTTTCCTGGTGTTTGGTATATTTGGATTCTCCCTGAAAGTATTCCTGATGTCCCTTTACCCTTGCTGGCTGAGGCTTGGCAGGGAGAGATTCCTGACAAGCATGCTCATAAAAGGCTTTTCCTTCTAAAACAGTCTTCTTTCTAAACAAATTCCTTTTATGGTTGGAATAAAAAGCTTTTCACCTTTAAACAGGACAACAACAATGGAGCCAGTCTAGTCTCCTTAGGGAGAGAGATTCAGAGCCTGAGAAGACCTTTAGCTATGCTCCCATCATAGATGCCTGTAGGATAAAAGAATTATTCCTGCACCTTATGGATGAACAATAAAAGGTCCAAATCTAGGTTTGACTAAAATCTGCGCTAGACAATGCTCTTGTTTGGATGCATTTGTAAATGGTTCACTGGCCAAACCCAAAGGATACTTACAATGGCTCTTCCTCATCCTGAAGAGAAGTGACTGGTAGGGTACCACAGGGTTTGATCCTGGGCCCAGTGCAATTCAAAAAGTGAAATGCACAGATATAAGGTTTTTGGCACCTGGCTTCACCACAGTGCTTGTGAAAGGGATCGAGAAGTCAAGTGGAACATGAGTTAGCAGTGTGATGCAGCAGTTAAGAAAACCAATGTGATTCTGGGTTGCATCAATAGGAGTATAGTGTCTAGGCCAAGAGAAGTGACAAATCCACTCTATCCTGTCCGGCTGTTTGTTATACCTTATTTGGATAAAAAAAATGGCTGGCCAGTCATTTTGAGTGAAAAACAGGCTGCAGGAAAGCTTTAAGCTGCTCATCCTTCCCAGTTTGTCTGCTTAAACTAAGACTTTCTTCAAGTCCCCTTTGGTTAACACATACATACACAGAGAGAGAGAGAAAGGAAAAGAAGGAGGGAATAACTTTTCACAATTAGCTTCAACTAGAGCTGTGAAGCAGGAAGAGCATCATTCAACTCTTGCTTGGGCTATTAAATCACAAGGTGACCTGTATGTCAGTCTAGTATACAACTTAATTTGAAGTGTTGTTGTCCATGGCCATTTTTGCACTAGCCTGTTATAGTGCTATTATTCCACTTTCAACATCCTATTGAATCCTGGGGTTTGCAGTTTAGGGAGGGTCTGGCTGGCCTCTCCCTAAACTGCAACCCCAGGATTCCATAGGATGTTGAAAGTGGAATAATAGTGCTATAACAGGCTAGTGCAGAAATGGCCCAGGATGGCTTGAAGAGCACACGAAAAAAGCTCTGAATACTTCAAGCATTTATATATACTGCAACAGTGTTCCTGAACTCAGGAGTTCATAACTGGGGTAGCAAGCAAGGCTTATTATTTATAATCACCTCAAGAGTCATGTTAGGATAGCTTCTCTTGAACTGAAGCACTTCCGTGGATTTCTCTTTCTTTTGCAGCAAGCAGTCACCAGTGACATCAGCTTGACTTGGTTATCCTAGTGGTAGCATTATCACATCAGAAGTATTGCCACTACAGATAACAATATCATAACCACAGGTATGAAGTAACCTGAGGGTTTAAAATACACACACTTTCTAAAGCATCTGTTGGATGTAGCTTGTACAGAACTTGTCACAGCATTCTCTGAAGCTTTCGGCAATGTGCATTTCATAGGACTGTCTTTCTAAACAGAGCCTTTTTTTCATTCCATAAAAAAACTCCACTCAGAGTGAAACACATGAATGTGTTCCATAATCTGGCAAGCATTTCCATACAACCATGAGACGCTGGCTTTCTAAAAGAGGACAGACAACACTCTCTTCAAGCATCCAATACTGAAATGTCTGTGTCACTTGCTGAAGAGAAACAAGAAACATGGAGTGTTCTTTCTTCCTTGAACTACAGTGTTTAGCAACAAAATACTAAACAATAAAATCAAACACATAAAAAGAAGTCAATATTTATTGTGTGTGAGTGAACTCTTGCAGGTGAGATTCTCTCTTGATTTACACAAAAGATACATTAAGGAATTGTGCCTACGTGGTATATTTCTGGTACATGAATGTACAAATATTCCTCCAGTCCTGTGAAGCTGCTATACAAGTCATTGAACAACACCTCTTCCAAAAAGGGCCATTCCTGCACCAGTGTTATCAGTGATTGTTGTGAGTAGAGAACCATAAGTTTCTCTATTAGACCTAACCAACATTCGCTAATTTCAAATTACTCCTGCTTTTCTCACCACAGAAGTCAGAATGGCTGTCACGTGCATTCACTTCAAAAACCTCTGCTCTGAATTTATTTCACTTTATTTATTTCGTACAGTAAAGAATGAAAGCAAAAGATATATCTGATGTGCTGAAATTTGTTTTCAAGCACGTGTTTTCTGTGACATAGCCTTCCCTACATAAAAGTGTGAGATTAACTACACTGTAACTCCTACTAGTATCAGTTGGTTGGCTTATGAGCAAGAATGCTGAAGATCCAAACTACGTTTAACATACTGATTAATACAAAATCGAATCTTTAAAAACTTAAATATTCAAATCCCAAGTTAACTCACAGCTCTGTTATTTTGGAGTTTTGTTTCTGGCAAATTTTATAATTATTTCCCGTTCTTGTTATCCTGTATTTGTATGTGTGAAAAAGGGAACAAATTATTATGAGTTTGCAGAGGTAAACAAACTGGATACCAGTTTTCTGCAATGACTAACACTATTGTCACAGAAGTTAGATATACTGGCTGACAGATTCTGTGAGTTGTAGTCCAAAAAGTAGTTTTACCAAGCTCTTTATTACCACACTGCACTTTAACTTTCTTTAAAAAAAATTCCAAGAATTTTATGAAGTCTTTATATGTTCTACTGTTTTTATATATGTTCTAGTTTTTCTTCTCTAACTCTGGTCCCAAATGGTACTGAAGCTTAGAAATTAGCAAAGCCCACTAAACAGGTGGGAACAGAAACCCTTAATGCAGGAGTAAGCAAGCTTCAGAGGTCCAGAGATCATTTTTTTTGGCTCCCAGGATCCACAGTGAACTGTATTAAACAGGTCAGATTGGAACTTTTTATTCAGATGTGCTGCATTTAACATGCGGGAGGTGCAGGGGTTGATACATGGCAGAACTTTTGAAAAATTCTCTCCCCTGAAGATCTTATTCATGCATTCAGTTCAGATGAGGTCCCAATGTTTGCTTTGAAGGCGATTTGAGAGGAATCTCTCACACACCTGATTCCCTTTCCCACATTCCACTTACACCATCTATCTTTGTTACTGATTTCCTTGTTTTTTATGCTACACTTGTGGCAAAGGTTACATGGAAATAATACCTGCATTGTATTTATCTATGACATACACTGATTGAAATACTAAAAAATTCTATGCATTTTCCCCAAACACCTGTTTTATGTACACCCAGAATTTATGCTGTGAAGTTTCAAAAGAGAGAGAGAGATTGAGAGAGAGTGCGAGCTGCTATACAGAAACACCCTTGAGAAGGATTTGGTGGAGAGAGCAGCAAATGAGTCTATCAAACTATGAGTTCAGTTAAAGTTATTGACTGTCACAACTCAAGAGTCCAGCAAAGAAGCTACTAGCCTCAAGCACCACTGAAGAGCTTGAGGATCACCATGTCCCAAATCTATGAATTCAAACCAGCATTAGTATCTCCAAAGCCTAGTTCCAGCACATCGTAAGCCCTCCATAATCCACTGAGGTAGTGTAACAGTAGCAGCAGTGTTCCTGATATGAGCAGCTGGAGTGAAAAAGTGCTATGTTTCAGGACAAGGTCCTTTAAGGCTTCGCACTTTCTGAGAAGGGGCGAAGTCTGATAAGAGTTGTTTGGGCCAAGAAGTATAAAAGGCCTCAGCTGAACTCAAAATCTTTTCTGGGCAAGGAGCTTGCTTGCAGCTCTTCTATCTACCTGAGTTGCTTGTAGGCTCAAATTACTTGCTTATCACAACTAATATCCTGCCTTTCTGCTATCATAGATTAAAATGAAATATAGATTTTTACAAAATCAATGATGATGATAAAAGTTCATTTTTTTAAGAAAGTAAACTATCATATTAGAAACAGTACTACTATAAAGCAACTTAAAACATTTTAAATTAATTTTTATATACCAAACATTCCAGTATTACATATTTCAGTAGTACTTTAACAAATTCCATTTTTCTTTTCATAAAATATATAGGAAAAAAGAGGAAATATGTATGTACAGTAATTTTTAACAGTTACAGGTTTTTTTTTCATTATATGTTATAAAACCCCAACTACCCTCCCTCCCATTCCATATTGAAGCATTATATTGCTATCCCTCCCTCTTGCCCTCCCCATCTTTCCCTTTTTACTCCACCCTTCTCCCTTCCCTACTATCCTTATTTTACATTTTTCTCATTTGAAAGCAGTTCAGACTTGAGGAAAATGTGGTATAAGGATAATTTAAAGCATAATAAGTACAGCTTCTACTTTTCACTAAAAGATGATTCTGCAACAAACAGTTAATAGCCACATGGCTGTCTAAATTTGAAAAGAAAAAAAAATACCTTTCAGGACTGTAGCGAGGGGCTAGCCTAGCTGCTTTGGGAGAGAGTTCTACAACCTGGGAGAAGGAAGCCCTTTTCTGAGGATCTTAAACTTGGCTATGCTTGTATAGAGAGAGAGGTGTTTCAGATAGCCTGGACCCAAGCCTTATAGAACTGTATAGATCATAGTTATTACTTTGAATTGGGCCCAGGAATGAACTAGTAGCTCTAGCAAAAAGGGAATTAATCTGTACATGTTTGTTTCCCTTGTTAATTTAAATGGAACATTGATATTGTACAGTTCGACTCTAATCTTTTCCTCAATTTCTCTCACAATGCCCAAACACAATCTCTTCTCCTCTACACACAATTTTTCCTGTCTGTATCTCTGTCACACAGAAAAACACGCTCTCTCCATCTCTCATCTAGATCTTTGCCTCTGTCTCCATACAAGCTCCAGAGGTTTCTCCAGTGAGCATAGCAGCCTCTCACCATTGTTCTCAGCCTACATAATATCTTAGGTTCTTCTATAACAGGTCCCATGCTCACTTGCTTAAAGGGCTCACAGCACTGCCTTTCTCTCTTTCTGGACAGTACCTTGTCTTGGTTTCTGCCCTTGCCTCTAACAGTTTGTAACTTCATACAACAGTTAAAGGCTAACCAGGTACACATACACACACTTTTAATAGAAAGTGCTGCATAGCACTTTGCCTTTCTATTAAATCTATTAAATTCTTTTTCCAGGACAATGATTGGGGTGGTATCCATTGGCTTCCCAATGGCATTCTGGGGGCGGGGGGAATGGGCTATTATAGGGTATGATATGCTATAACATCCTAGAATTTGTAGTTTAGGGATGGGTATTTAGAATTTGTAGCCAGAGATCCTACTTCCTTACCAGTACATTGACAGCTATGCATGTTTAAAGGACATAGGGGTTTTGGTCTCCATTTCTTGGCTATCAGCTCTGAGTGTATGTCACCAAGGTCATTGTTAGAAGAGTGATCTTTACAGAATATAGAAAATGACACATTCAAGAATTTAGACACGTGGAACAAGAAATTAGATTGTCTCATATAACATAATCAATGAAGCACTGCTTCAGCTTCTATTTGTAACAATTCTCTAGATTCAAAATTGAGATAAGTTCAGCAAAAATCAATGCTTGCAACATATTCAACACCACTGTAGCTTCTAGGTGGAACATGGTTAGTTCAGCCAGGTGCTGGTTGATATAATATGAGTAATGTTTGTCTAAGGCAAGGCTTTCCAAATAATGTGTGATGGCACATTAGTGTGTCACCTGTAGTGTGTTGGTGTGTCGACGCCCTGGCCAAGAGAGACCCCCCCGAGCCTGGCCCGCTGCCGCCACTCTTGCTGGGACCTTTCCCTGGCAAGAACGATGGCAGCGGGCAAGGACTGGGTGGGAGGGGACTGTCTTTCCCTCTGCCACCACTCTCGCTGGGGCCTTTCCTGGTAAGGGTGATGGCAGTGGGCCAGGATTGTGGGGGGCTGCCATTCCTCACCTTAGATACACCTCTGGGTACCTCCGGTTTGCTAGTAAAACTGAATTACTGTGCTGCGAAATGATGCATGTTGAAAAAGTGTGTCACCAATATGAAAAGTTTGGAAAGCTCTGGTCTCAGACAAATGAGATGGTAGTGCCCTATATAGGTTAATCTTTTCTTTGCTCAGAAGTTATTATTCATATTAATTTTGTCTTAGAAAAATCTTTGATGTTTGCAGATGTCAATGGAATCTTAAATTCAGAAAAAAAAGTGGTGGCAACTGTAATTCAGCACCACAAACACAGTTGAATATACAGAGATTAAAACTCAGGTTTTGATGAGTTACGCACCCAAAGTCCTAAAATTAGATGAACAAATGTAATGTTTGGGTTTTTCCACTGATTTTTATTTAACTCCTCAAGTTTTTTACTATCCAACTGAAGAAATTTACAAATGTTGTTAAGTGGACTGAACTAAATTTTTTACCTTTATTCTGTAACTATCCCATCTTAAAGTAAATGGAGAAGACCTTGTGGCTTAAAGGATTTTCTGTGTATGCCAAGACTCCTGTGCCTGTAAAGAATCACTGGATTGAGCAGTTGAGTTTTAATGTTTAGTACAATATTGTATCCCAAATTGCAATGTGTTCACAACTGCCAGGAAGCCATGCTTTGCTAATTACATTCGAAACTATATTTGCTTTTTTAAATGACACTTGATTGCTTTCTCCATAGCCGCAAGTTATTTTGAAATATAAAAATTACCACGACATGTACAAAAAAACCCTCAACAATAGTAGCCCTCTCTATTAAATCAGACATTACCTCATTAAACAACCAGCTTGAAAAGGTGTTAATGTTACTAACTACTTCAAACGGGGCAAGTTGGCACCTGTTTATTCCCTTATATATTTTTAAAAAGCTTCAAACTCCAGCTGCAAGTGACTAATGTTTGTTGCACCTGTAAAAATTCCTTTTGATAATAAAAATAGCCCCAACTCATTAAAGCATCAATGAAAGATTTAATTCCTCTTGGATGACAAAGACAATAAAATAAAGCTCTGCTGCACACAGAGCCATTTTTATAACTCCTGACGGTGCATATTGTTTTCAGTGTACAAAACTGAATGTTGTTTTTATTTTGAGCAAGTACAATGTGCCTTTCATGAAGGCAGTGAGTGTGGGTATGAAAGAGTATCTCCTAAGCATCTTCCTAATTCCTTCTACCAGTTAACTTCAGTCATCCCACTACATTCACTAAGGATACACAGGACCCCTGTGAAAGTGAACGATTGTGAATAACCCTCCCAAACCATATTTAACACACACAAAAATATGATCACCATATTCAACCCACCATGGATTCCTTTGAGGCATCAGGGTTCCTTCACAAGGCAGAAGTAGGTGGCTTGTGGGACTTACTGCTACCTCCACTGCTGCCCCAGACCATTTTTAATAGGGACTTACAAGCCTTGTCCACTGTTTCTCAGTCTCACGAGGCTTGAAGTCCCTATTAAAAATGGCATAGGGAGGCAGCAGAGGTGACAAGAAATAATCCATGAATAATTAAATCTGCAAAGGTGAGATTCGCAAATGTGGAGGGCTGACTGTATAGGTAAGTACAGTGACCCAATAGGGCCTTGAGAAACTTGCTAATTCTCACACTTTCCTAGGACTATCTGCCTGTAGTAGTTGTTAAGCAGCCTACAATACATGGCTCCTTGTCCTGGATAACCCTGCTATAGGACAGATTTATATTTACTGTTATACTGAAATGGCATTAGAATCATGGACACATAGAAGCTTAGAGTTGGAAGGGCCCACAAAGGCCATCTACTCTAACTCCCTGCCATACAGGAATAAGCAACTAAAGCACTTCTGAAAGGTGCCCATTCAACCTTTGAAGATGGAGTCCACTGTCTGTTCCACTGTCAAACAGCTCTTATGGTCAAGAAGTTCTTCCTAATGTTTAAGTGGAATCTGTCTTCTCGTAATTTGATTCCTTTAGTTCATGTCCTAGTTTCTGAAGCAGCAGCAAATAAGCTGTTTCCATCTTCTGCATAACATCCCTTCAGATCTATAAAGACGCCCATTAGAGAAACTCTGGTCTGCAAAATACTGTCTATCGTAGCACCTCAGTATAAATCATAGGCATTTAGAATTTATATTTAGAATTTATCTTCTAATACGTGTGTATACACACACACACAAACACACACACACCTTGCCTTGTTTCCCTGATTCTTTCTTCTCAACTTCACTTGCCAAAGAGCACAGCATCAGAGCTACAAAAACTAACACTGTCAGAGAAAATGAGTGCTGACATGACCACTGACCACCAGATGGCAGCAATGTGTTTTATGAATAATGCAGTAAGGCAGCACAATTCTATTCTATTATATATTAAAATTACAAATTAATAATTACTTTTCAAATGTGATGAGTGCGTTTTTTTTAAAAAAGGAAGAAGAATAGAAAGGCTGCGTTCTTAAACTGGCATGTCTGGGTACCTGGGATCTTTCATTTACACTGCAGAGGGGAATCCATCCTTGCTTTTAGCCTCATTGCTTTTTAGTGCTTCCCCCCTCTAAGCAAATTTTTGTATATATTAAGCATTAAATATATTTAAGCTTAAAGACATTTTTCAAGCATTCTTGACTTTACAGCTAAGTGGGACACTAGGAGATAGAGTGAAGCATACTATAAATAAGACACCTAGGCCAGTGATATAGGAAATTGGAAGGTTTTTTTCCAAATGTGCCAGAAATAGCACAAAGCATGGGCTAAAACTTTTTTCGCTCTTTCCTGGAAACTTGCTGCTGACCACTTTCAAATGACTAATAGATTGGCACCTGTCCACAGACTACCACTTTGATTACCATTGACCAAGACTAGACTGCCCCCAACTGATACCTATTCAGTTTTGCACATGCAACAGAAATACTTGTTTTCCGAAACTCATCCCATTATTGCTCCATCCAAATCTTCCATTATGAAGAAGGATCATTGATACAGGGCCTATATATTTTCAGCTTCTAGCTTGCTATTCTCAGCATGCAATCGAAAGCTCTACCTGTATCCTATTGTTCACGGGGATTTTCCCTGCTGACATTAAGCGCTTACTGGGGAAAGTTTTGAAAAATGTTATTGCCACTGATCACAGATTGGCTTAAGTTCTGAAGCACAATGAATACTTACTTTCTCCTCCTATATCTTTTATCTGGTAATCTGATACATCTCTCTACCTCTCCTCCCATACTAACTAAAGTTATCAGTCTATTTTCTGTTTCAGACTAATGGTATGACTGGTTTCATTAACTCCCACATGTATTAAATAAATCAAAAGCATGTTCACCTCAAATGTCCTATCACATGAAATGTCCAGTGATATCTGGAGAAACATCTGAGAAGATATGTTTCTATTTTCCATTTGTAACTTAAAAACAGATAAATGGATAAGATAATTTCCTGCCTTGAATCGCTGAAATGATGTGTATTTTCTAGCAAATTAAATGATAACTAGGGCACAGTTGAGCTCATTCAAGAAAGCCTGGGATATAAATACAACTAACAGGGCCTAAATACCCCAAAGACACCAGATCTTATCTAATCTTGGAAGCTAAGGAGGGTCAGCCCTGGTTAATACTTGGAAGGGAGACCACCAACAAACATCAGGTTACATTTCAGAGGAAGGACTGGGCAAACCACCTCTGAGTATTCCTTGCCTAAGAAAACCCTATCAAATACATGTGGTCTCCATCAGTTTATAAGTGACTGGAAGGCACAGACATGCATACACACAAAGGAAATATAGTCACTGTTGGATCTGTTTCTTCTCTATGTCATTGACAGAAAATGGGTATAATGGAAAATTTAGAAGGATTTTGCTACCAAGGTTCCCAAGGCCTATTGTTTGATATCATGCAGGCCTCTGGCAGCTCCATAAAGATGTAGTGCTCAACTACTTAAAGCATGTGTCACAAGAGAAGATTCCACTGACAGTGTTTGGACATCCTCTGGGGTGTGTATCATTGCTTTCAGATAACAGAGCTCTAGAGGGGGTACTTCCTTTGTATATCATGAAGAAAGGCCTTCTTAGGCAATAGCTTGTGCTCTCTTAAAGGGCTTATAAACTGTTTTACGGCTTAATATTGATTGAATGGTTTTATTTGATTTACATCCCACTTTTCTTTAAATAAATACAACTCAAATGGCCAGCTTCAGTACTTACATAGGTGTACATTATTATCTGCATTACACATACATATCTGTCTTGAAAACGGTTATGTAGTTGACATTGTTTCCTCTTCTTGCACCATCTGTTAATGTGTATAAGATGCTACATCTAGGCAATAGAAGTGCATCAACACTCCTGACAACACTTGAAGAAACTTCTTCTTGCATAACTTTTCACTCACAATGACTTTTCTAGAATTCCACTTTCCCAATTGAAAACACACACTAAACAACAATAAATCATACAAAAACTTATTCCAGACATTTCATCTAGACAGCTAATGAGCGTAGCATTATTCTTTGGTACACATACATATTTCCACCTGAACTTCCTGACAGTCAGGGCTGTCCGGCAGTGGAATCTGCTGCCTCGGAGTGTAGTGGAGTCTCCTTCCTTGGAGGTTTTTAAGCAGAGGCTTGATAGCCATCTGTCGGGATTGATTTGACGGTGTTCCTGCATGGCAGGAGGTTGGACTGGATGGCCTGTGTGGTCTCTTCCAACTCTGAATTTCTATGATTCTATGATTCCCTGACTTATTTTGCTTACCACTGGTCATGTTTTTCAGTAGTATTTCTCAATCTTTGCTGTATTGAAGGTCTCAAAATCAAGAATTCTCAGTTTGGATAATAAATAATTGGTCTATATACAGCTAACACACACATAAAAGCCTGGCCGATTTTGCTTCTGTGCATATGCAGATAGACATCTCTACACAAAGAAAATGCTAGGATACTTCATGGAGTTCTAATCACCTTGTGGCAAAAAGAAAGTTGTTTAGTTGGGAAAAGTACAGAAAAGGAGAACCAAAATGGTCAACAGACTAGAACATAGATCTTACAAAAACACAAATACCAAATGCTACAGAAATGTAACCATATATTGGTTATTAGGAGAAAAGAATCACAAATAACTAGTTATTTTTCACTAATTACTTTCATGCTCTGCTTTATCATAAATATAGTACAGAGAGATAAGGACTTACCAATATTCATATTTTAATATGGTCTAACTGTAGCTGTTCCAATAATATTTCTATCCCTAATTGCATATACATATCACCAAAGTTTTTCAAAGTTGCATTCATACTGGAAATTTTTATACTATGTGACTGGAAAAACTGGTTAAGGACACTGAAGAATAAAATCTAGAATTTGGCATGTGAGTGATAATCTGTGACAATAAAAAATACACAAATACTGAATAGCTTCTTGTAAAAATGAGCATTTTGACTGACAAAGAATTCTCCATCATGATATTAAGATTTCAAAAGTAAGTTGTCCATATAAGTGCTTCATTCATTCAGCTTATTCTCTGAAAACCTTGTAGACTTACAATACAGGAAGCCTCCACATTTTGACACCCCATTATCTGGTGTCTTGCTCTTTCTACGCATCCACATAAAGGACAAGTTCCATTAATTCAACAGGGGTTCTGCTTTTTCATCAGTTCTTGCCTATAGAGGCTCACTTGGAATAGTTCGCATGTGCATGCTGCTTGCTGAGAGGGGGAAAAGGTGCTAAACCGGTTGAGAGACTTTGCAAGCAGTAGCCTGAGTTCGGTCCCAAGTAAGCCTCAGAAAGTCCTTCACACTCTCTACAGTACACAGCACAGTACATGGGCTCCACTTTTCGACCGGCTCCATTTTGTGACAGTGCTCCAGTCCCTAACTTGTCAGATGAACGGAGGAAGCCTGTAGATATTACTATGTTTTCATTTACAAAATGTCCTAAACATGTTAAAAACCTCTTTACACTAAGCAGGTTAATGAAAAAGGGATTGAGTAAGCTCATCAACAGAAGCAGGGGGAACAAGGTAACTCCCCCACCTGAAGCAATACACAATGAATTTAGTTAATAAAACACACATTTGCAGTAATGGCCACCTACAGAATTGGTCAACACTATAGGAAGCAAAGTATACAACTACGACATACAAATACGCATAGCAATATATGTGTATGACTGGGCTGGGCTCACGAGCAAAAGTACACCTCTTCCGGATCCAAGCCAATGTAACAAGAACTGGAATTTACATACACACATAGTGCACTCATTGCATAGGATATGCATTATCTCTCTGCTCTGAATACCACAAAGCACACTGTAGGTGCTCAACAAATGCTTAGTGTAGCAGCAGCTGTATCTATAAGTAACATTCCTGATCCCACTGGATAATCTCCATGTGAACTGAAACTAAGGTGAAACATGTTCAGCACTTTTCTCAGGCAGAGTCTTACTGGAATGCTAAATTCAGAAGAGATTGACTGACGTTAATGTTAGGGGAAACAAATGTAAGAGGGAAATAGGAGAAACAGATAAGCCCTTGCTGGAAAAAAAAGTTGTTCCACTAGCATGAAACACTGAACCTTGAGATGGTTTTAAGAAACTAATCTAGTTACTAATGCTTCGGTAACCATATTAGCACTGACTGCAAAGCATTCTGGCGTGTCTCTGCTTTCCTCAGCCACGGACGCTCCCATCAAGATGTACCTATCCAACGTAAAATTGAAGTCAATAAAAAGAAGAGGATGGAGCGAGAGAATGCTGGGGCAACAGAGACATGGTTTCAGTTGCTGACTGACAACACTGCCATCCTTTAACATGGTTTTATTTAGTTATTACAACCATCTCTCTGTAAATGACACTTAGGATTATTTAAGATTATGTTGTAATCCTTTTAATCCCCAGTGCTTTAAATTTCAGGCTCAACACCAAAGAGCAAACTAGCACTTAGCGGAAATGTTTAAAGCATGTGATTTGAACATAAATCTTCTTTTATTCACTACTCCTCTGATGAAGACCTAGTGTAACGTGTCAGTTTGCTGGAGAGACGAAAACGATATCTGGCTGCAAATAGCTCCATGTATTCACAAGGTCCTGTGAAGCTGCTTCAAACCACATTCTGCTTTCAATTTCTCTTTTATCAACAAAAACAGGCATTCACCAAGGCAAAAAGGTTGCAAATTCTAGAAGGTGTGGTGGTGGGTCACAATGGCATTGGTGACGGAAATGGCTCAGGAACAGCTACCATCTGAGATCCCACAAACAGTTATAGAATGTACAGTTCATTCCCTTTTATTCCTAGGAAATCTGGAAGCAACCAACGCTCTCATCTCATAATTTCTTAACAGCTAGCTACAGATAATATTGGCCTGATTATGACAGAGCATATAAGAAGGCCCCATATCAGAGGGTGAATTTGGCATAAAAATTAAAAGCATATTATTTCCTTGTTCATGATTCCACTTTAGGAATCTCTCAGGTCTGCTGTCTTTTAATTTTCAAATTCATGGTCCTCCTTAATTCATCCACTAAACATGTTGTTTTGTTACTTCTTTCTCGCTTGCAATATATTTTTGTAGCTTCGTACCAGAAAGTTTAATAAAGCTATTTGGTTAGTTTTAACTAGTAGAATGGTAGGACTCATCACCAGTTACTGATCAGGTCCTTTTAAGAAAAGAAAACCAAAACAGCTCCTACCAGCAGCAGGAAGCTCACAACTACCATATTTGCTTATGACTTTAGCTTAGATATTATTATTCCAGGGCACTGCTGGAGACAAAAGTGTGGCAGCCTCCATGGACGGATACAATGCTCTTTTGTAATTATGGCAACTCCTCCCTCCCACAATACACACATACTGTGTCCCAAAACAATATATATTTCAGGGTATGATAGAAAACAAATATGGTGGCTATAAAGAATCCGTTTATCACCAATGTGAGTCTCTTAGACCTTCCTCAAACCTACAGGGCCACCTTGTAGATTCCCACTGCTCTATTGTCAGATCAATGGTTATTTACACTTACATGAGAGTAGACCCCAGTAATGTATGTGCCATTAAATCCATTACTTCTGCTTCAGCATGTAAAGCATTGTGGCAAAAAATTCCATCTGCGCTAGACTTATGGAAATCAACTCCATTGTGATCACTGTGTTTGGTTATCAGTCTATAAGCAACTTCATTAAACTACCTGCATTCATTAAAATTATTTGACTGTAGAAAATGCATAGCCTTTTGAACTGGCTCTGAGAGATTCAGGGATTTGCTCCCCCCCTTTCCCCATCCTTATACCTCTTTCCTCTGGAATGAACTTGTCATTAAAGCTGTAAGAAATAATAAAAATAAACAGGCAAATTCCACTCAGTTGGGAGTACAGCTTATGTAAGCAGCATGTGAAAGTCCTGTTTTCAGGAGTTCATGAGGTCAAGGATCCCAGTCTTAAACCCAAAACAAATTACCTAGCAACTTTTAAAAATAAATTGAATGTGGCACATTAATCAGCAAATCAACAGGTTCTTAAGGGTTTTCAGTCAATTCAATCATCAAGACACTTTACCCCAGAAGAAAGAAATAGGAGAGTGAATAAAATGTTATGCTTTTCAATGGCCTTAATAAACAAAATACAAACAGTGTCTTGGCACAGTGTACAGTTATTAAACAGCTACACAAGGAAAGTAACCACAGAGTGTTTTTTTAATGGCCTTACAGTCAAAGAATAATGGTATCACTGTAAGTTATCTCTTACCTGGAAGACATTCTTTTTGCTAGATTTCTCTTTAGTCCATTCAATGCGAGCTCCACACAGGTCCACCCATTCAGGTTTATATCCTGGTTTCTTAGAACAACAGCAGCAACAACAAAATTTAGCATGAACTGAACATAAAGAAGTAGAGACATTCATCAGATAAAATGAGAGTAGGATGAGTTTGGCCAGGACAACTGCTATCACCAAATGTCTGATGCAAATTTTCCTGTACAAGATAAGCCTGTTTTTAAGATCAGGATCAGAAACATTTCCACTGGCATTGGAGCCACTGTGTTTGGTAGGACAAAAGCTTCTAAATAAAGTGGCTGCTTTGCTCACTCAAAAGCCAGGTCCTAATTCCTTTGAAACTAGTAATATGCCTCATGAGACTTATGCATTCTTGGAAGAAGGAAATGGCTATGCTCCTTCCCCCAAGTTTGTGAAACAATACTGAGGATTGAAGTACAGTGGCCTCTTGACTTTCATGCGGGCCTGGGGCACAGAACCCTCATGAAAGTAAAATAAAAGCAAATGAGTTAATCCACACAATATAATTTTTGTCCATGCAAGTAGTCTAAATATCACTATGCATACAACAGTCCACACACATTCAGATTTTCCCCCCTCTATTGATAGGTTTGGGTTATGTTCCAGATTATGCTCATGACTACTGGCAGCCCATGAAAGGATGAGCTTCTCCCTCTTCACTCAGTTCATGGATCACTAGTATTCATTTAAAACAAAAACAAAAAACCCTTTAAGCCCGATGAAGCCTAAATCTGCTAAAGCAACACATCATCATACCGTTCTAGTTACATGAATCCAAATTTACTCTATCAACACACTGCATGTTAGTGGTAGAGGTCAATCTTAATGTGAAAGAAATCCCAAGTCTGATCCCTAGTATCTTTAGATAGGACAAGGAAAGACTCCTATCTGAAATCTTGGGGAACCACTGCCAATTAGTAGCAGCAACACTAATCTAGATGGTTCAGTGATAGTGCTCAGTGCAAGACAGATTCCTATGTTCCTAACTCAAGTATTGAACAAATGTATGTACAGAAGAACCTCTGAAATGTTAAAAACTGAACACTGAGAAAGTTTTGTTGCTCATATCTGACAATTCTTGAGATCATACATGAATTCTTTCAATTCCCCACACCCTTAACCAAAAATGGGCAACTATTGTTCTCCAACTGTTTATTGATCCCAATCCCCAATCCCTAGTGAGATTAACTAATGGCAAGAGATCGTAAGAGATGAAATTTAATATTATTGGGATGATCAGCTTTACCACACCTGTTCTTAACAGTTAGCATACATGGCAACTCATTATATACACCAAGAAAGCCAGCACGCCCACATTTCTCCCAATGTCCCTCTACACTAATGGTAAGAAACATGTAGCCCTCCAGATTATTGGAATGCAGCCATAGCCAGCAGAAAAAATAATGGGGCAAGGGGATGCTGCCATCAGACAACAAACAGAAGCTCAGATATACCTTGTTCCTGTTCTGTCCACCCAACCATTCCCTTTCCAACTAGAAGTGCATACTGATGAATCCTCACTTGCCATATCACTATAGCCTCATAGAATGTGTGTATAAACAGCATATTGTATAAATAGTATCACAAAGCAACTGCTTGGGTAGTTGGTTCATTTGTCAGATTTGGAGGTTCTTCAACAGTCATTGTCCATTGCTGGGGATAAGAAGCACCACTCAAACATTAGACACCATCTGCTCTTTCTCTGTCTTATAAAGTCTACCAGAATTACTCATACATTCTGCAGAAAGGACTCCTTCGTACATTTGGTGTCCTTGGTTTGTGTTCCTCAGTCAGGCTAATTATGTTCTATCAAAGCCAATGGAAGAGGCTGTGCTTGTAAATTGCTACAAGTGCCTGTTAAAATGGAAACTTGCACTACATGAATATGGATTCAAAAGCCATTTTCACTTAGCAAATTAATTTTCAGAAGAGCTAATAACCTGAAGTAACATACCCTCTTCTGAATACATTCTCTGGAGGGTGAAAAAATGCATAGTGGACTCACACTTTATGTCAAAATGCAGATTCGTTCAAAAAGACATTTTCCTTACAGACAATTGCTGACAACTTAATCTAAAGGATGCATAACAGCAGAGCTCTTCATACCCAAGTAAGCTTAGTTTAAGATAAAATGAAAGGATACAGAGATGAAATAAGTGTAAAATTCCATGTTTATTGTATTTGTTTCTGCGGCCTTGACTGGCAAACATAGTATGCACCATTTTATTTTAGATATCTGCGATCTGATCCTGAAAGCTGCTCCATTAGGAAACCAGGGCACAATACTGTTGAACTCAAGGGATGTCAAACCTATGGCCTTGTGTTCCAGCCAAGAGCAGACCTGTTGGGTCAATGTTATTATGACAGGAATAGTCAACATCGCCAGATACAAAAGAATAACTGTGCACAGCCTTTTCATAAGAGCCAAACACAAGGAGAAAGAATAAATGGCAGGAATGAGGCAGATACATTTTTTTTAAAGTACATTTTTTTCTTAGAGCCCATCTGCCAGCGCTGCCCAGATATCACTAGGTATATTAGGACAACCCTGATGTAACTACCTATCAGATTTGTCCTGGGATGGCAATCTGAAGATACCATGATAGACTGGTATCACCCATCTTGTAGCCCAAAGATGTATCAGTGCAAGGAACTCTTTTATCTTCTTTTGCCTTGGAAAGATATCAAATCCTTTTAAGACGTTCCACCACTTTCCTCCACTCCTCTTCCTCCAAGACTTCCTTTACTGTCTATTTATCACAGCCAGAATTTAAACGTCTTCAAGCCTACTGATTCCTTTCCTCCATTCGTCTTTCCCCCAAGCCTCATTTACTCTCTTTGTGCCTCAGGCAAATATTAAACATGTTAAAGCCCATCAACCACTTCCCTCCACTCCTCTTCCTCCCAATCCTTGCTTATTCTCCTTGTGCTTCAAACAAATATTAAACCCTTTCAACTCCACCTACTCCTTCATTCCGCTCCTTATCCTCACAAGTCTCCTTTACTCTTCTTCCACCCCAGCCAGATTTTAAACCTCCTCAAGACCACCATCTCCTTCCTTCCATTCCTCTTTCTTCCAAACCTCCTTTTATCTCCTTTTACCTACGCCAATTTTAAAGCTGTTTAAAATCCACCTTCTAAACCACCTTCTCCTTCTCTCCACTTCTCTTCCTCCCAATCTTCCTTTATCTTTTTGCCTAAGCCAGATTTTAAACCCATTCAAGACTATCAACCCCTTACTTCTACTCTTGTTCCTCTCAAGTCTCCTTTAATTTTCTTTTGTCTCAGTGAAATTTTAAACCCCTTCCCTCTACTCTTGTTCCTCTCAAGGTGCCTTTAATCTCCTGTCTCAGGCCATTTCCACACTACACTCTTATAACGTGATTATTCCACTTTCAACATCCTATGGAATCCTGGGGTTTGCAGTTTTGGGAGGGAATGGCCCCTCCCAAAACTGCAAACCCCAGGATTCCATAGGATGTTGAAAGTGGAATAATCGTGCTATAAGAGTGTGGTGCGGAAATGGCCTCAGTGAAATTTTAAACCTCTTTAAATGCACTGTTTCAGTCCACTCCTCTTCCTCCCAAACCTCCCAAACAAAGTGGGCGGGGGGCGGAGTAGCCTTGGTTTACAAAGACAATCTTATGCTGACCAGGATACCTGTCCGGAAAACAGACCACTTCGAGTGTATCTACCTGAGCCTGAAGGCAAGGGATAGTCTAGGAATTCTGTTAGTGTACCGACCACCCCGCTGCCTAACAGACTCCCTGGCCGAGCTGACAGAGCTGGTGTCGGAGTTGGTGTTGGAATCACCCAGACTTTTGGTTCTGGGCGACTTCAATGTCCCATTTGAGACCAGTTTAACAGGTGCAGCTCGGGAGTTCGTAGCATCCATGACAAACATGGGCCTATCCCAATTAGCCTCTGGGCCAACACATTGTGCAGGTCATACCCTTGATGCGGTCTTTAGTACGGAACGGGCACAGCCATGGGTGGAGATAACAAATACTACCACCTTGTCATGGACAGATCATTTCCTGGTCAGGGTTAGACTAATGGTTGCTATCCGCCCCTGCAGGGGTGGTGGACCTATTAGAATGGTCCGCCCTCGAAGGTTAATGGAACCTATTGGATTCCAGAAAGCCCTCGAGGGTCTTATGGTTGGTATCGCCGGTGATCCTGTCGAAGTCCTGGTTAATACCTGGAATTGTGATCTTACCAGGGCTATCGACACGATTGCTCCCAAGTGTCCTTTCCAGCCTGCTGCAAACCGTAATCCTTGGTATACAGTAGAACTTAGGAATATGAAGCAGGCTGGACAACGACTAGAGCGCAATTGGCGGAAATCTCGACTCTTATCTGACAGGACACGCTATAGAGAATTCCTTCATTCCTATGGAGTGGCAATAAATGCAGCGAAGAAGACCTTCTTCTCTGCACGTATTGCGTCTGCGATTTCTCGTCCAGCAGAGCTGTTTAGGGTGGTAAGGGATCTGACTCAGATACCCACTCCCCTGAACTCGTTGTTAGAACCTAACGTAGCTTGCTGTGACGCCTTGAATAATCATTTCGCAGATAAAATCTCTCAGATAAGAGCCGATTTGGATGCCGGTGTTATAGCAGAGGTCACAAATGGAGCGTCCAACAACCCCGTGAACAAGATTATACTGGATCAGTTCCAGTCAGTGAGTACCGAGGACGTAAACAAGCTCCTTGGAAAGGTAAGAAGGACAACTTGCCCTCTTGATCCCTGCCCTTCATGGCTGGTCGTCCAGGGAGGAGTTGCAATTAAGACGTACTTAAGACATATTATTAATGCATCCTTCAGGGAGGGCAATTTTCCAGCTTGTTTAAAAGAAGCGATTATACGGCCGCTTCTAAAAAAGCCCTCCCTAGATCCCCTGGATATGAATAATTACAGACCAGTCTCCCATCTTCCATTTTTAAGCAAGGTGATCGAGAGGGCTGTTGCCCTTCAGCTCCAAGCTGTCTTGGATGAAACAGATTATCTAGATCCATTTCAAACTGGCTTTAGGGCAGGATATGGAGTTGAGACTGCCATGGTCGCCTTAGTGGATGATCTACACCTAGGTATCGACAGGGGAAGTGTGACCCTGCTGGTACTCCTGGACCTCTCAGCGGCTTTCGATACCATAGACCACGGTATCCTTCTGGAACGCCTGAGAGGGCTGGGGATCGGAGGCACTGCACTTAAGTGGTTCCGGTCCTATCTCTCAGGTAGATACCAGATGGTGATGCTTGGGGACAGCTGCTCCTCGAAAAAGGAGCTTAAATCTGGCGTCCCTCAGGGCGCCGTCCTGTCCCCAATGCTATTTAACATCTACATGAAACCACTGGGAGAGATCATCAGGAGGCATGGAGCAAGGTGCTATCAGTATGCTGATGACACCCAGATATATCTCTCCATGCCTCGGATAACAGCATCAACTAAGGATGGCATCTCACCTCTAAATGAATGCCTAGAAGCAGTAATGGACTGGATGAGGAAAAACAGACTGAAGCTGAATCCAGATAAGACGGAGGTACTTGCTGTTAGGGGCCCCAGCCCAGGTATAGAGGTTTGTCAACCAGTTCTAGACGGGGTCACACTTCCCCTGAAAGACTGTGTCCGCAGCTTGGGAGTGCTCCTGGACTCGCCGCTTCAGATGACAGCTCAAATTGATGCGGCAGCCAGGAGTGCCTGCTATCAGCTTCGGCTGATACGCCAGCTGCGCCCCTTCCTGGACTTGGAACACCTAAAAACAGTGGTACATGCGCTGGTAACTTCACGGCTTGACTTCTGTAATGCGCTCTACATAGGGCTACCCATGTGCTTAGTCCGGAAACTTCAATTAATTCAGAATATGGCAGCCAGGTTGGTCACCGGAACATCTAAAAGTGACCACATAACACCAATTCTGAAGTCTTTACACTGGCTGCCTATTCGTTTCCGGGCACAGTACAAGGTGTTGGTTTTTACCTTTAAAGCCCTTCATGGCTTGGGGCCAGCCTACCTGCGGGATCGCCTTCTCCCATACAATCCGCCCCGCACACTAAGGTCCTCTGGGAGGAATTTACTGCAGCCAATCAGAACTAGGTTGGCTGCGGTTACCCAGAGGACCTTTTCTTCTGTCGCTCCCAAGTTATGGAATGGCCTGCCGGAGGAGACCCGGCACATTACCAGTCTTGACTGCTTTAAAAAAGCAGTCAAGACCGTTCTCTTCCGACAGGCCTTCCCAGATTAGTGTTCCACCGCCTCTCATCATTGTCTTCTGTGTTAATCTTGTTTTTAATTTGTTTTAATTAACTAATATGTTTTAGGGGGATAGAAGGGTTGGAGGGTGGGGAGGATAGGGTGCGTTTTAATGTTTTAATGTTTTTATATATTTTTGTAATGCCGCCTCGATCCATTGGGAGAGGCGGATGAAATAAATTTTATTATTATTATTATTATTATTATTATTATTATTATTATTATTATTATTATTATTATTCTGTACTCTCCTTTCATTGCAGACAGATTTTAAATACATTCAAGACCATCAACTCTTTCCTTCCAGTCCTCTTCTTCCAATGCCTTCTTTATTCTTCTTGCACGTCAGACATATTTTGAACCCTTTTAGGACTATTAGCTCCTTCCCTTGTCTCCTGTTCTTCCTAAGCATTCCTTACTCCCCTATTTTCCTCACCCAGATTTTGAATCCTCTAAATGCCATTGACTCTTTCCCAACCCCTCTTCCTTTCAAGCCTCCTTTACTCTCTTTTCACCTCAGCCACATTTCAAAACTGCTGAAGACCATCAACTCCTTCTCTCTACTCTTCTTCCTCCAAAGCCTCCTTTATCCTTCTTTTATCTTTGCTAGAGTTGAATTTACTTTACAACCAGATTCCTTCACTAAATTCCTCTTCCTCCCAGGCCTCCCATACTCTTTTCACTCCAGCCTGATTTTAAACCCCATCAAGACCATGAATTCCTTCACTCCAGTCCTCTTCCTCCAAAGACTTCTTAGTTCTCCTTTTGCCTCAGACAGATGTAAAACTCCTTCAAGACCATCATCTCCATTCCTCCACTCCTTTTCCTAACAACCCCCCTTTTATTCTCCTTTTTTCTTAG
This sequence comes from Ctenosaura bakeri, assembly GCA_948474755.1. NCBI lineage: Eukaryota > Metazoa > Chordata > Lepidosauria > Squamata > Iguanidae > Ctenosaura > Ctenosaura bakeri. The sequence goes on from CAOLHI010000866.1 coordinate 207,520, forward strand.
CCAGATATTAAACCCCTTCTGTCCCTTCAACACCTTCCCTCAAATCCACTTCCTCCCAAGCCTCCTGTCCTCTCCTTTCACCCCTGCCAGATTTAAAAATCCTCCAAGTCCACTGACTCATTCCTCCCACTACTTTTCCTACCAAGCCTCCTTTATTCTCCATTTGCCCCAGACAGATTTTAAACCCCTCCAACGCCATTGTCTCCTTTTCTCTACTAATCTTCCTCCCAAGTCTACTGTACTCTCCTTTCACCTCAGCCAGATTTTAAAAAACTTGAAAGACCATTGTCTCCTTTCCTCCACTCCTCTTCCTTCCAAGCCTTCTTTGTTATCCTTTTGTCCTAGCAAGATTTTAAACCTGTTCAACACCACAATCAGTCTTCTTGCCTCTACTCCTCTTCCTATCATTTGCAGAATTGTTGCCTCAGCTGGATTTTAAAAACTTTCAAGAGGATCAACTCCTTCCGTCCACTCTTGCTCCTCTCAAGCCTAGTTTAATCTCCTTTCCTCTAGGTGAAATTTTAAACCCTTTCAAATGCATTGACTCCTTCAGTCTGCTCCTCTTCCTCCCAAGATTCCTGTATTCTCCTTTCACCTCAGCAAGATTTTGAACCCTTCCAAGACCATCGACTCTTTGCTTGACTTCTGTTCCTCCTAAGCATTCCTTACTCTCCTTTATCCTCACACAGATTTTGAACCCCTTCAAAACCACCTTCTCCTTCTCTCCACTTCTCTTCTTCCCAATCTTCCTTTATCTTTTTTCCTAAGCCAGATTTTAAACCCATTCAAGACTATCAACCCCTTATTTCTACTCTTGTTCCTCTCAAGTCTCCTTTAATCTTCTTTTGTCTCAGTGAAATTTTAAACCCCTTCAAATGAATTGACTGCTTCAGTCCACTCCTTTTCCTTCCAAGTCTTATTTCTCTCTCTTTTTACCTCAGCTATATTTTAAATGTCTTCAAGGCCATCAACTCTTTCCCTCCACTCTTCTTCTCTCCAAGCCTCCTTTATTCTTCTTTCACCTCAGCCAGATTTTAAACCACTGCAAGACCATTGAGTCCTTCCCTCCCACTCTCTTGTTTCCAAGGCTCCTTTGTTTTCCTCTTGACTCAACCAGATTTTAAGCTGCTTTGAACATATCACCTCCTTCAGTCCACTCTTCTCCCTCCCAAGCATCCTTTACTCTTCTTTCACCTGCGCCAGATATTAAATCCCATCAGTCCAATTTTTGCCTTCCTTTCATTTCTCCTGCTACCAAGCCTATTTTCATCTCCTTTCATCTCAGCCAGATTTTAAACCTAGCATCTTCTTCCTTCCACTCCCTTTCCTCCTAGGCTTCCTTTTAACTCTTTTAGTCTTGGCCAGATTTTAAACTCCTCGGAGCCCAGGAAGTTCTTTTCTTCCACTCTAACTCCTCAAAAGCTTCCTTTATTCTGCTTTTGCCCCAGGTGATTTCATACCACTTTAAGACCATCCACTTCTTCCTTCCATCCTTGTTACTCCAAAGACTCCTTTTATTTCTTTTTGCCTCAGTCAGATTTTTAAAACTTTAAGACCATTGTTGTATTTCCTCCATTTGTCTTCTTCCCAAGCCACATTTACCTCCCCCCTTTACTTCAGCCAGATTTTAATCATCTGCAAGAACTCCTTCCCTGACTTTCCTCTTTTGTTCTCCACCTCTTTTGTTCTCTTTTTGCTTCAGCTCTCAGTCCACTCCTCCTCCTCTCAAGCATTGGGTACTCTCCTTTCACCTCAGCCAGATTTTACACCCCTTCAAAACTCCTTCTTCATCCTTCTTCCTCCCAATCCTTGTTTGTTATCCTTTTAATTCAGTCAGATTTTAGACCCTTGCAAGAGGATTGACTCCATCCCTCCATTCCTCTTCTTCCAAAGTCTCTTTTGTTCTTATTTTGCCTCAGTCAGATTTTAAACTCTTTCAAGACCATTGTCTCCATTCCTCCATTCCTCTTCCTAACAAATCTCTTTTACTCTCCTTTCACCTCAGCCAGATATTAAACCCTTTCAGTCCCATCAACCCATCCCTCATCTCCACTTCCTCCTGAGCTTCCTGTTACCTCCTTTCACATCAGCCAGATTTTAAACTCTGTCAAGATGATCAACCCCTTCCCTCCACATCTGTTCATCCTAAGCCTCCTTTACTTTCCTTTTGCCTCAGCCAGATTTTAAAATCCTTACTTTTTCCTTCCACTCCCAAAGCCTCCTTCATCCTCCTTTTGTCTCACCAAAAACTGAAGTCCCTTGACAACCATGGAGTCCTTCATTCAACTCCTCTTCCTCCCGAGTCTCCTTTATTTTCCTTTCACCTCAGCCTGATTTTAAACACTTTAAAGCCCACCAACCCATTCCTGCCACTCCTTTTCCTCCCAATCTCATTTCACCTCAACTAGATTTTAAACTTGTTCAAGATAATTGACTCCTCCCCTTGACTCCTATTCCTCCTAAGCATTCTTTAGTCTCCATTTGCCTCTACCGGATTTTAAACCCTGTCGAGCGCATCACCACCTTCCATCTACTCCACTTCCTCCAAAGTCTCTTTTCATTTCATTTCACTCAGCTAGATTTTAAAACCGTTCAACCTCATCAACCCTTTCCTTCTAATCCTCTTCCTCCTAAGGCTGCTTTTATTTCCTATTGTCTCACCCAGATTTTAAACCCCTTTGAGCCCAGTGACCCCTTCCCTCCACATTTATTACTCCCAAGCCTCCTTTACTCTTCTTTTCCATTAGCCAGCTTTCTTTTTCTCAGACTTCTTTTCCATCAGCCAGATTTCTTCACAACCATGGATTCCTTCCCTTTACTCTTCTTCTTTCCTCCTTTTATCTCCTTTCACCTCAGCCAGAGTTTAAAACACCTTTAAGAGCATCCATCCCTTTCTTCTACTCCTCTTCCTCCCAAGCCTCATTTGTTCCTCAGCCAGACATTAAACTCCTTCAAGACCATCAACCCCTTCCCTTGACTTGTCTTCCTCACAAGCCTTTTATCTTCTTTTATCTAAGCCAGATTCTAACCTCATTCAAGACCTTCAGCACCTTTCATCCAGTACCCTTCCTCACAAGCCTCCTCTTCTCCTCATTCATTTCAGACAGATTTTCGACCCCTTCAAACTATCAACTCCTTCCTTCCACTTCTCTTCCTCCAAAGCCTTATTTACTTTCCGTTTGCCTCAGCCAGATTTTAAGCCACTTCAAATGCATATACTCCTTAAGTCCAATCTTCTTCTTCCCAAGCCTCCTATATTCTCGTTTCACATCCACCAGATTTTAAATCTTTTCAAGACAACCAATTCCTTCCTTCCACTCCTATTTCTCTGAAGCATCCTTTACTCTTCTTTTTCCTCAGTGAGATTTTATGTCCCTTCATGACCATTGATTCCTTCCCTCCATTTCTCCTCCCCCAACACTCTTTTTATCTCCTTTCACATCAGCATGATATTAAACACCTTTAAGATCATCCATCCCTCCACTCTCCTTCCTCCCTACCCTCCTTTACTGTCCTTTTGTCACAGCTGGAATTTAAACCCCTTCAAGCCTACTGACTCTTTCCCTTCACTTCTCTTCCTCCCAAGCCTCATTTAATCTTCTTGCACCTGAGCCAGGTGTCAAACCTGTTTAAGTCCAATGACTTCTTCCCTCCACTTCTCTTTCTTCCAAGCCTCAGTTACTCTCCTTCTGCCTCAAACAGATATTAAACCCTTTCACCAAGCTCTTCCCCTGCACCAACCCCTTCCTTCCATTCCTCTTCCTCCCAATCCTCCTGTACTCTCCTTTCACCTCAGTAAGATTTAAAACCCTTTCAAGTCCATCATTTCCTTTACTTTACTTTCGCCTCAGCCAGATTAACCCTGCAAGACCATCAATTCCTTCCCACCACTCCTCTTCTTCCCATGCATGCTTTCTTCTCCTTTTTCTTCAACCAGATTTTGAACCCCTTCAAAACCACCTTCTCCTTCTCTCCACTCCTCTTCCTCCCAATCTTCCTTTATCTCTTTTTGTCTAAGACAGATTTTAAATCTGTTCAAGACCATCAACCCCTTACCTCTACTCTTGTTCCTCTCAAGTCTCCTTTTGTCTCAGTGAAATTTTCAACCCCTTCAAATGAACTGACTGCTTCAGTCCACTCCTCTTCCTCCCAAGCCTTGTGTACTCTCCTTTTACCTTAACCAGATCTTAAACTCCTTAAAGACCATCAGCTCCTTCCCACCACTTCTTTTCCTCCAAAGCCTACTTTATCCTCCTTTTTTCTCAACCAGAATTGAAGTCCCTTGACAACCATGAATTCCTTCATTTGACTCCTCTTCCTCTCAAGCCTCCTTCATTCTTCTTTCACCTCAGCCAGATTTTAAATCCCTTCAAGACCACTGTCTCCTTCATGCCATTCCTCTTCCTCCCAATCCTCCTCTATCTCCTTTTGCCTTAGCCAGGTTTTAAACCTGTTCAAGACCATCAACTCCTTCCCTCTACTCTTGTTCCTCTCAAGGTGCCTCTAATCTCCTGTCCTCTCAGTGAAATTTTAAATTCCTCTAAATGTACTGACTGCTTTAGTCCACTCCTATTCCTCCTAAGCCTTCTCAGACATATTTTAAACACCTTCAAGAACATCAACTCTTTCCCTCTACTTTTCTTCTTTCAAAGAATCCTTTATTCTTCTTTGACCTCAGACAGATTTTAAACTCTTTCAAGATAGTTGATTCCATCCCCAACCTCCTATTCCTCCTAAATATTCCTTACTCCCCTATTTTCCTCACCCAGATTTTGAACCCCTTCAAGGCCATCAACTTCTATTCTTTTCAAGCTTCCATTCCTCTCTTTTCACCCTGGAGAGATTTTAAGTGCCTTCAATATCATCAACTCCTTCCTTCCACTCCTCTTCCTCCAAAGCCTCCTTTATTCTTCTTTTCTCTCAAAGTCCCTTGACAGCAATGGATTCCTTCACTCAACTCGTCTTCCTCCCAAGCATCCTGGATTCTATTTTTTCTCTAGCCAAGTTTTAAACCCATTAAAAACCATCAACAATCAACCCTCTACTCCTCTTCCCAAGCCTCTTGGACTCTCTTTTTGTCTCAGCCAGATTTTAAACTTCTTGAAGACCATAAACTCCTTCCTTCCACTTCACTTTCTCCAAATCCTCAGTTACTTTCCTTTTACTCCAGCCAGAGTTTAAACCCCTTCAAAACCATTGACTTCTTCTCTCCATTCCTCTTCCCTTTTTCTCAGCCAGATTTTAAACCCCTTAAAGACCATCAATTCCTTCCCTCTACTCCTCTTCCTCCCCAGCCTCCTTTATTCTCCTTTCACCTCAGTCAGATTTAAAACCCCATAAAGACCATCGACTCCTCCACTCAACTCCTATTTTTCCTAAGTAGTGATGGGTCAACCGAATCCTTGGCAAGGATTCGAAATTTGCGGATCTGAATCCCAAGAGCAAAATAGGCAAACAGAATCCTTCGAATCTGGAAGTGCCCACTGCACCCCCCCATTTCCCCCTCACATTCCACCCCTTTGCAAGGAGCAGTGTGCAGAGCACACCAGAGCCTGTGCTTGTTCGAGTGCCTGGGATCGGGCTCACAGGGATGAGTAGGACTGACAATGGCTGCTTTTCTGCAAGCCCTGGGGCCTGCACTCATGTGAGCGCCCGGTATCAGACCTGCAGGGGCGAGTAGGACCAGCCATGGCCACTTTCCTGCAAGCCCCGGGGCCTGAGCTTGAGTAGGCACAGCCATGGCTGCTTTCCTGCAAGCCCCGAGGTCTGCACTCATGCGAGAACCTGGGATCGGGCTCGCAGAGATGAGTAGATTCTGGCATACCCCATAGCCTAAGCTTGCTGTGGCAAGGGTGTAAAATGAGGGCCATCACCCCTTGTCTGCACCCTCACCCCCACTGTTAATGCAGAGGCTTTGGAGGCAGCCTGCAGGGATATGCAGAGTGGATGATCACTTTTTAAACTCTTTTTTTAAAAAGGATTCAAAAGATTCAAGATTCATGAGATTCCTGGATTCCCAAAACTTTCCAGAGATTCGGATCCAGATTTGGATTCAGAAAATTCTGGAATCGGTGCATCCCTAACTCTTAAGCATCCTTTACTCTCCTTTTCCCTCAGCCAGATTTTAAACCCCTTTAAGACAATGGATTCTTTCCCTCCATTCCCTCTCAAGCCTTCTTTTATCTCTTCTCACCTCAGCCAGATTTTAAACACCTTAAAGACCATCCATCCCTTCACTCCACTCTTCTTCCTCCCAAATCGCCTTTTATCTCCTTCACCTCAGGAAGATTTTAAACCTCTGCAAAAGCATCCACCCATTCCCTCTACTCCTCTTCCTCTCAAGCTTCCTTTAGTCTCCTTTTGCCTCAACCAGATTTCAAATCCCTTCAAGACCAGTGACTCCTTCCTTCCACTCCTCTTCCTCCAAAACCTCTTTTTATCTTCTTTTGCCTCAACTAGATTTCACGCCCCTTGAAGACCATTGGATTTTCCCCTCCACTCATCTTCTGCCCAAGTCTCCTTTACTCTTTTTGCCTTAGCCAGATTTTAAATTCCTTCAATGCATTGAATTTTTCAGTCCACTTTCCTTCCCAAACCTCCTTTACTCTCCTTTCAGGTCAGCCATATTTTAACCTCCTTTAAGACCACTGACTCCTTCCCTCCACTCCTATTCCTCTTAAGCATCCCTTACTCTCCTTTTGCCTCAGCCAGATTATATGTTCCTTCAGAAGCCTTGATTCCTTCGCTGTACTTCTCTTCCTCCAAGCCTCCTTTTATCTCCCAGCATGATATTAAACCCCTTCAAGCCTATTATCTCCTTCCCTCTACTCTTCTTCCTTCCAATCCTAATTTACTCTCCTTGTTCCTTAGCCAGACATTAAACTCCAGACATTAAAGATGATAAACTCCTTCCCTTGACTTCTCTTCCTCACAATCCTCCTTTTATCTCCTTTCACCTGTGCCAGCTCATTAAAGACCATCATCTTCTTTCCTCTAGTCCTCTTCCACACCAGCCTCCTTTTCTCCCCATTTGCCTCAGCCAGATTTTGGACTTTCAAGACCACCAACTCCTTCCCTCCATTCCTCTTCCTCCCAAGCCTCCTGTATTCTCCTTTCACCTCACGCCATCAACTCTGCAAATGAGAAGGGTGGACTATAGTGTTACTGTTTGCCATCCATGAGTTCACCCACATATGAAAAATTCTATATTTTGCATCTAAAGCACCATGCTGGATCGAATCCATTGGCTCCTTATTTACCAGTAAGTGCAAACAGTTCAACGAGATAACACCAACCAACTGACTGGGAATGTGGACTCCATAAAGGCATCTTTCCCTCCAAGAAATAGTTGTGCTTTCAAATCTGATCATGCTCTTTCTGTGTTCAGTGGGTATGAATATGGAGGCCCAGCCCCGGAGAAGGGGTCATTCCTCGGATCTTCCTGATACTGTTTTCACTGATATACTTGTGGACACAAGCTTAATATTTGTTCATACGAAGTTCATATACTACTCCTGCATAGCAATACATGTGTGTTATGGGTAGAGTTTGCTTTCTCAGTGTTAACAACCTGAAATGCACCTCTGCCACTTGATTATTTAAATAATCCTGACTTTACAACATTTTAAAATGCTACATTGGAAAACAATAAGAAACAAGATTGGATCAAATTGCTGGAGTTTGTAAATAAAAACATTTTATTATGTTCTTTTATTATAATTCTATATATTAAAATATTTATCAGAATATACTTCCCTCCATAATGCTGGAATGAGAGTATTCATGCAGTTTGGTTTCATATTCTGCATCCTTTAAAAAAGATCATTTTCTATGCAACTCTTAATCAAGAATTAATGAATTAATATGTTTATGTATTAAGAATATATCCATCTTTTTGGTAAATCACATCATTTGCTTGTTAAAATAAGTTTGCTATGTTATTAAATTCATACTAGAGTGAACGAACATTGGTTTCATTACATTACTGGATTAATGGTTGAATTCTTTCATTCTCTAAAGTAAACAATACTTGAAAGTAAAATCAGTAAACAAATAATTTTTAATGAAATCACATGTGTGCATGTACTTCTGTTGCTGCTGTCAACAATTATAGCAGGGTGAATGGTTTGTTGAAAACATCACATTAGTTGCATCAGAAACAAATTAGCTTTCTTCCATAGAATTTTCTTGACTAAAGAACTTTTTCCCCCTGATTGTTATGCTTTTAGGGGGAAGGAGTTCTGTATTTTAAATTATTAACAGGGATACTTGGTCAATGGGAGAATTCAGCCATTAATGAAATAATATAATGAACCCATGTTTTCCAGTAAAGACTCAGCCCTGTAGCACAGTACTCAGAGATTTCATTTATTGATAGATCTACAACTGATGGAACACTGTATATCTTTGATTCTAAAAATTAAAGTGGTCAATGAGGTCCATGCCCATGTCCAAATTTTTGTACGTACTGGTACTGTTCCAGTTTTCTGTTTCAATGGCAACTGTTTGTACTATATAAGAGCAGTTCTCTACCTCTGGCCCTCCAGATGTTTTGGATTTTAATCTCCAGAACCCCTAAACATCAGCCATGCTGACTGATACTTATGGGAACTGAAGCCCAGATCCCCTCCTTCCAAAATCATTTCCTTCTGCCAAATCTCTTATCTTCAAGAAAGAGCCTGGGACATGTCTCAAGAGGCTGCTATCTCTCTTCAGAACCTCCTATTCTGGTACATTGGATCCTTTTCAGCTTTTATTTATGGTTGCTGCTATGGTGAAAAATGTTGTCCCATCATTGAACCAACCCTCCTCAGTTCAACCTAGAAAGAGGCAACAGCAAATTCAGCTTATTCTGAAAGCAGAATATGTGAGTGTGCCTTGCGAGTGTAACATCTGAATCATCTTCAGCTAAAGAATATGTTTTGAATGTAGAAAAGTGGGGAATATTTAATTTTCCTTCCTTCAGGAGTTTTGTGCTTCTTGGGGCACAAGACTATCTAATCTCTAAGTCCTGCTCCTTTAAGCCTGTGAAAGGAACAGATTACTGTTCTATGAGTGGAAAAATAATAGCACTCTGTATGCACTTAGAGGCACTTCCACATTATTATTGCCAGCTAGAAAATAAAATTGGTGGCTGCTAAGTCTTGATATAGTTTTTGGACCTTAACCACCAGTTTTCAAGCCTTACATCCATCCATCCATCCATCCATACATATATGTTCTGATTATGTCCAGTTTTATATGCCTATCCAAACCTTCCAGAAATAAAAGAGTCTTTACAAGGGCCCCCTGAGCACAAGATTCTAGGATATTTCCAGTTCAATACATATTTAATTAATATCCTTGTTTAAAAATTAAAGGAACATACATCTTACCATTGTAACATATTATCAGTAAGAGATATGTGACATGTTTCCCCCTATTCTTTTCCTCAATAAACCATTAAAGGAGATGGACAAGTTGCCCTATGGCTAACAATACCAAAGGCACAAACTAATAACAAAAAGAAACAAACAGTATGTATGGGGGGGCAGGGGACAGAGCTCCATATCACCTACCATATCGAAATTTATTTATTGTTTCTGACTCCTGTCACATAGTGCACCTTTTTGGTCACCCATCAAACCAATATAGTTTGGCAGGTTTGATCAAGCCTTGGGATGCCATCACGATAGGACTCTGTCAAACCTGTCCCTGTTCAGTGTAGAGTGTCACAAATTTATAGATTTCTGTTTTTCGGACTCCAGAGATGCGGAAGCTCCATCTCTGCAGTAACTAGCACTAAAGGAAAACATGCCATGATCATTTGTACAACGTATCTGTCACATCTGTGAAGCCTATAGTCGGTGGCCTTTCCTTGAGGCACTTTAAAAAAAAAAGTATAGTGAATTCTGCTTTGAGGTGCATTAACCATATTAGATAGCGTCATAAGGAATATTCAGGAAATGTTAGGCAGCCATAGAAGATGTCTGTTTATATAAAGATAAAAATCACTTTGTTAACTTACAGTGGTTTACTCTTTGGTTACACCCCATATTAAGGTGCCATTTATAACTACTTTATTATTATTTATGATATGCAAGCCACTTTATTGCAAGCTCAATAGCAACTTAAATTCATGTATTAAAGATGCACACACAGGGTTTAATACAATTTACATCTTATAATACCCTTTGTAACAGATTCTCATCGCATCATCTGTTAAGCATTTATTACTAATGCATTTTATAACATACTTTATAATACATTATTTGAGGAAGTAGTTGCATTTACAGATCATTTCATAAATAAGAATAAAGCATTTATAACTGGCACCTTAATTTAAAGTGTTACCTCTACATTACTGGAGAGCCACTCACCATCCGTCTCACTTTGCAATTATTCTCAAAAAGCACCTCTTAATAAAAGATATGCTGAGTTCTATTTCCCCTCCTCTCTCATCTGATTAAAAGTTTATTGAGTCATTTTCGTACATCTGCTCTCAGAAGTCAAAGCTTTAACAGCACTATGGACTTTTTTTTTTTTTGATGATGCCAAACTTTTTATTCAATAACATTTCTGAATAGATGAGACATGAGAAAGATAGCTGCTTACCAGATTGGCCACAGCTGGCTGTTTGGATTCTTTATAAAATTCTATTTTCTGACCCGTGAGAACAAGCCAAGAAGTAGTCCAATTTTTCCTTTGAAGAAACAACAACATAAAAATGAATGGACCCATTAAACAAATACCAATTGTTTTGTTGTGAATGGTGTCACTTTTTCAGGCTAAGGTTCCAAGCTGTTTATGAATTGTATAAGTAGTATGTGTCATTCCTATGTGTCTTCAGGTTGATTTCAACTTATGCCAACCCTACCACAGGGTTTTCTTGGCCAGATTAAGAGAAGTCTTATCACTGACTTCATCTAAGGCTGAGAGTGTGTGACTTGCCCAAGGTTACTCAGTGGGCTCGGAAGGGATTGAAACCCTGGTCTCTTGGGGTCCTAGTTCAACATTCAAGCCACAACATCATGCTGGCTCAGAAACTCATTCATCCCAGGCTCTACAAGGCAGAGACATGGACAGAAGAGAAGCATACGAAAGAAAATGTACAGGAACATTTTTGACAGGGAGGATTCTGCTGGAACTCTAAGTAATGTGTTGGACTTATTACCATAAGTCTACCAGAAAGAGTTTTCAATAGGATACTGTCCAATTTTCAGAACTAGAGAGGGTCTGAAAATGTGGGTAAGAGTATTACTAAAATTCATAATATGTTTAGTAGTACTTGTCTAATATGGAATGATGATGGAATTCAAAGTGTTAAACAAACTGATATGGAGACCTGAAGAATCCTATCTTCCATATGAAGCTGCTCATCTTCCGAGAACTTTGAGGAAGGGCCTTTTCTTAATTCCACCACATTCACAAACAAGTCTTTGAGAACACAGGAGAGGAACTTCTCAGTGGCTACTCCAAGGCTTCGGAACTTTCTCTCTATGGAGGCTAGGATGGCTCCCTTCTTGGTCTCATTTTGCTGGCAAAAGAAAATCCTGTCTTCTTAGTGGATTATTTTAATTGATCTTAATTCTATGAACAATTTAACTGCATTAACTGCATAATTTAACAATTTAACTACAATAACTTATTATATGTTCTAATTTATGTCTCTGTATATGCATTTATCTGTATTTTTAAAAAATAATCCCAATTTTGGTGGGGGGTGGGATAGAAATGAAAAGATGGATGATGACAACAACAACAACTTGAGGGGCATCCGTTGAAACTGAATGGTGGGAGATCTGGAAGAGATTAGAGAATTAAAGCACTTCGACTGTGAAGCCTTATATGTTTCGCTGAATCATGGCCTCAAATGAATTTTGCCTTTTTGTAAACTGAGGCATCTTTTTTCTTGTTTGTTTTGTGGAAAGCTATAGAATAAAAGTATAAGAAAGTTGGAACAATCCAAAAGACTTAGCCTGTCATGTTACTTCTGGTGTATATTCACAGGATTAATAATAAACACAAAATAGATATAAGTTGTCTTATCAAAATCACTTCATCAAAGTGGAAAGGCAAAGATAGAATCCTAATATTAGATGCATTTACCATCCAATTTATACATCGTTGCTGTGGAATGCTCTCTTCTGAAAATTTTAATCATTCCAGCTGACCTAACTGGATCAAATCAATTATATAAGGATGGTAGACAACAGTGTTGGACAGTGTCCAGTTTATTTGTCTTCTCAATGCATCGGGGCCCCATTCACACCATAAAATGGGAGGAGGAGAAAAAGAAAAGAAATGTAGCAGTACCTTTAAGACTAACTGGTTTTGGCATGAACTTTTGTGGATATGCACTCACGTCTTTGGATGCAGTGTCTAGTGGTCCTAAGGCCTCAGGGATAAAGCATATTTAAACAGTTGTGGGAATGAGAGAGAGTGTAATAGAATCCAGAAAGATGCACATCATGACCCTTGTCCTAAGTTTTCAAATGTAATGCGATGCAAGTCTTTCAGATTTTTACAGTGGTCAGTTAGAATCATAAATCTGTTTATCGAAAATAAATGTACATCCTGCATTGTGAGTGATATTATTGGTCCATATACTATTGCTCCAAGTGGGGACAGAGCTGGCACCTGGGTTTGTGACAGGATCTTCTCCCAGTTTACCATCCATGTTATATGAGTCAGTAGTTGTTTTAAGATTTAGATACTATCTGTATGCCAATAAGGGCCTACAGGCCTCTCAGATCTTATAAGAAGGCTGTGTTAATCTCTAGAACTGGTTGTAGGTCACTGATTATGTGTTTGAATGGTCTCAGCTAGGGACTGTAGGTGACCACTAGGGGTATTCTGCCTTTTTGTGTTATTGGTCTGTCTTTTAGTAAATGGTTCTTAGATATTAATCTTGCCTTGTTCATTTGTTTCCTTAGGTAGGTAGTGTGGTTTGAGAAGAATACCCACCTAAGGATTTGAAGAAACAAATCTGAAAGTTCATGCAAAAATTAAAACTAATTAGTCTTAAAGGTGCTGCCACATTTCTTTTTCTTTTTTCTTTCTCTCCTTCTTCCTCCACCCCCCCACCTTTATGCTGCAAGATACCAACATGGCTACTCCTTCGAAACCTTTCACCCCATGCAATTATAGTGCTATGATTCTATTTTAACCATCATGGCAACATTCTATGGAATACAATTTAGAGAGGAGTATTTAGACTTCTCATTCAGAGACCTCTAGTACCTACAGAATCTACAAACCCCAGGTTTCCACTGGTTAGAGCCACAGAAATTAATAATAGTGTTATAATTGGATAATATGAAAGGGCTCAATGTCAGTCAGTCAAATGGACATTCCTCCTTGGGCTCATGAAAACACAGGAGCCCTCAAAAAACACTCCAGCTGAATTCTTGGTAACAGGTGGAACTGTGGGGAGAAGAAGAGGAGGAGGGGATGGGGTTGCCTATTGCATAGTCAAAATTAGATATTAGATTGATTGTTAAAATCTATGCCAGCATAACTCCCATCATCTAGCTACTGATCCTAGGATGATTGTATGGGAATGATCTCACCCACCTTCTATATGGTAGTATATGTTAATAAGGACATTTTAGACCAAGAAGCAGTGGATTTTTCATGATGAAACAATGTGTATATTCTGTACTTCCAGCTTTCAGACTTCTGTTTGACAAGCATCATTTTTTTCGTGTTTTAAACTTGATTACCCATAAACTAACAAACCATAGAATTATTCCTTCTTGTTGTCTGAAATCCCAACATATATAAGTAGACACACATATCAGAGAAGAAGGATATAGAGCACTGGTGTGCAGATATGCATTGCAGACTCATCCTAAGTTAAGTTAATTGCATCAAGGGAGCACCACCTTCTTATTTGTTTCTTTATATATATATATATTAAAAAACAAAGCTAAGGAGAAAAAAAATCAAATTAAAAGGTTAGTTGTAGTTGTTATTGTGTGCCTTCAAGTCATTTCTGATTTATGGTGACCCTAATGCAAACCTATTGTGGGGTTTTCTGGGGCTGAGAGTGTATGATGTGGCCAGTGTCACCCAATGGGTTTCCATGTCTAAGCAGGGGATTAAACCCTGGTCTCCAGGGCCATAGTCCAATGCTCAAAGTGCTATGATACGCTGGCTTGCAAAGGTCAATAGGGGCCCTTTATTTAATTATTTTCATGTCAAAAAGGGACATTTTGCTAGATGTAGCTTATTATACATAGATTAAAAAACTGAGAAACATCAGAAGGGCTTCATCTCCAAGAGTCTTGTCTTCCTTTACAATTCATTTTTTTTTTTTTTGTGCGGGGGGATGGCTCTGATGTTGCCAGTCTGGATTAGAAGTAGGTCCTGGGTCTGAAAGAAGTGGAAGCTACAGATCCAGAGCATTATGAGAGAAAACAACATATAGAGAAAGGTATTACGCACACTTATATTCTTCAGTATTGCAAAGATTGCTCAGTTGCTGGTAAGTTTTATTTGAGGAAAAAGAAAACCCAGTGATATGGATTAAACTCTTCCCAAGAATGAGATAATGTTGCTGTTTGCTTTGTGTTCCAAAAAGAAAAAATGTAATAATATATTTATAAGAAATGAACAAAAAAACACAAAAAGCTGCACAAAAATGATGCAAAAGAAAAGCAAAATAATGATACCATCATTTTTTAAAAATCTATAAACTGTGGGTTTGATTGAACATTTTAAAAATTGGCCTACATAGCTGTATCAGCATTCCAGCAGTTCTGCAAATGAAAGCAATGACTTCTACTATAGCTTGCCTGGCCATTGTATTTGCATTCTAGCAAATGGACACCGGATGGCAGCACACTATAAGACCAATGTGGTATATATTACTGTAATGTCCTTAAAGAAGAAGGTAGTTAAAGTCCAAATAGAGAGATTCTGGTTTATAAGAATAATGATTTGATCTCCCCATGTTTGAGCACATGAGCAGAAAATACAGGCATTTAATTCACAAAGGAGATGTGAACAACTGCTAACAGATTTTACATCTTTGATGGCTATATGGGTGGGTGACTTAAAAAACATGATTAAAGAAGGTTTTTGGAAAGACAGATTTAGGTTACATTTTGCAAATATGTCCTTCTGCTTCATGCAATACCATGAAGTTTTTAGTTATGATTGTGTAACTGAGTTGATTCCAAACATCTAATCAACTATGACATTCAATGAGAACTTGAGTAAAGTTCCTTTTCTGTTGTTCATTCTCTTTTCCCTCAGCCCAGCCTATTTTGCAGGATTCTTGTGAGGAAAAGAGAGAACAACAGTTCGTCACCTTGAGTTTTCCTTGGAGAAAGGATAGGGCTAAAAGCAGAATAAACAACCAAAGAGAAATAATGGCATCTGATATTTTAGACAGAGTACAGGTCATTCTCTCCCCCACCCTCCTATCTGAAATATTTTAATCCAGGCCCACATGAAGATCCAAGGATATGGCATATGGAGAAGTACGCTATACTGCTGTGTATGCTGTAGTATTACAGTCTTCTCAGTGATCTGTGTATCGATGTTATTCAACTAAATGTCTGCTGTATTTATTATAATCTTCTATAGTCTGTCTTTATTCCATTCCTCTAACTGGACTACAGTCTTTCAGTCTTTCTCCTGCAGAGTTTACTGTCTAACTGCTGACTGCCTCTCAGCATACCAACTGTGTTCCCTACACCAAAATGTAACACTTTAGAACAGGGCTAAACAACTCCAGTTGTTCTGGATAGACTATCTCCCATCCCCCAGGACTCACTGTAGGCAGAACTCCTCCATCACTGTGTTGCTGAAATTTGGCTGCAAATCCCATTGTTGAATTTCATTGGCAAACCAGAAAAGCCCATCACAACAATCAGAAAATGCTTGTTGTAATCGCTTTTAACAGTTTGCCACCAAAACTCAGCATCACAATTTGATGCCAAATTTCCATGGCACAGTATTGGGAGGGGGGGTTGGGAGCCACCAAAAGGGCCTTGGGCCACACGTGGCATCTGGACTGCATATAGTCCATTCCTCCTTTAGAGAGATGGCAAGATTTTCACTCTCTGGGTAAAACCTGAGGTGATAAGACTCTCTTGAGACTATATCATTACCAATAGTGTATCCTAGGACTTGTTTTAAGTGTGGGAGCAACTATAAGGGAATACAGGTATATGTAGCCAAACACTGAAAAGCAGAGCTGAGACTGCCATTTTAAAAATCTGCTAATCCATTTCTGAGATCTCTTGATGTATTTTCTACATTTAAAAATCACTAATTACAAATGACATTTTCAGCTTCAGTTTGAAAAGCAACAATTTCCCTTCCTCTCAAATTAGGATCTGGGCAAAATGATCCATGTCTTTGCCACTGCCAGTTTTAAGTCCTCTGCCGCAGGCTGAGAGCAGAAGTGGCACAAGAACTACAGCTTGCTAATACAGCACCTATTATAAAACTTATGAAAAAGGAGGGCAATGTAACAAATCTCTAGAATGTTCCCCAGTTAGCTTATTTTAAAAATACTTTAAAAGAGGCTTCCTTAGTCCTTAATATCTTTCTCCAGGGGTATTAGACTTACATTGCCAAACAGCTCCCAGTCAGTATAACCTTTAACATAGCTGGCTGATGTCTATGGGAATTGTAGTCCTACAGATCTTCAGGCCTGGGTGATGACTAACATAATGATTTAGCGATTCTTTTTACATGGGTATTTGCTAAATTTTAATGTTCTCTATATCCCTAAAATAAATATCTTTAAAAAGAAAAATTGTATCAGGAAAAGTGCAATGTTATCTTTAAAAAGAAAAATTGTATCAGGAAAAGTTCAATGTTTCTACTCCAACTGATGTCACTGGAGGGGAGGACTTTCCTATGAATTAACAATTCTGGTTTGTAAAAGTCTTAATATCCTTTGCTGTACATTGTGCAGCTCAATTATTGCACTGTGATGCATTATTTTTTGTCACTACTCTCTCAACAGATAATGAATAACAGTATTTCTGTGTATACTGAAAAATGGCCCCATCATACCTTAGCTTCTTGCCTCCGTCTGCAATTTTTGCTTTTAGAAGACACCCTTCTTTAATCACCTGAAATTTTAAAAGAGAACAAGAATATGCAAAATTCTTATTTTTGCTTCCACAGTTTTATCAATTGACATACTACTAAAATAAAGCACTTTACACTCTATTTTACATATGTTCAAATGTATTTTAAGATATGTTCAGAATTGTAATTAAGTTCTAGATATTCTGTGGTTGATAGCACAACTAGGTGTGATAAAGTATCTCACTGGTTCCAGAGTCTGAAAAGATATAAATGTCGCAATAAAAGGTATCAAATGAATGGCTCCTCCAAGGCTGGCATCAGCACCAGGCATCCTCTGGACTCATGTATTTTAGGGATGGAAAGAATATTTGAGAATACTTACATAATGGATTTTCTGTTTTCTGCACAAAAAATATGCAAATTTTGCACAGCATTTTCTGTGCAGGAAACAGACTTTCTTACAGTGGTAGAAAATTTCTAAAAATTGCTCATTGCTTCCTTTGAGAATAAAATTAATGAAGCATTACATCTCTAACCCTAGCAGGATTCAGCAATGGACATGCCTGCCCTGGGACTTGATGGCAGGTAATTCAAACTGCTATTTTACGTGCTCCACATGACCTGGAACAATGCTATCACAGAAAATTTCAAACAACATAAAAAGCGACTTTATTAGGGGGGATAACACATTCTGTTTGGTAAACAGATGTACTTAATTTTCCAATACGTATTGGGGAAGGCATGTCCAGTCTTAGAATGGACTTAATATCTGATGCTCTCTGCCCATGCTCATTCTTGGTTGGAAGCTAGAAGATTGTAACCATTGTATTCACATATCCAGGACAGCTTACATATCCTCCAATATTTCACATATGAAAACTGGCACATGTGTAGCCAAGTTGCATCAGTGTGTGGTCAAGATGGTACAAGTCATTAATAGTGATGATGCTAGGTAATACAAGATTTCAAGGTGAATGATCAAGAGGCTCCTTCCCACTTAATTCCTTAAGGGACTGCAAAAACAACCACTCTACAAGGAAGCACCAGAACAAAGGTGTTCATTAGCAAAGGCGGAAAATGCTTCTCATCATGGTGACTTGCCAAAGCAAAACAGGTGTTCAATTGCCCCAGTCCACACATTTCTACTCAAGGGAACAAGATCCCACTCAGGTAGGGATGACTGAAAAGGTAACTCTGTATGTTTGATTCTGTAGACTGAAATGTATAGCCAAATATATTTTGAGACCAGAAATCCATACACTTCTGATCTTGTGGTTAACTCCCTAATGAAAAAAGAAGGCATTTGACAATATACAAACATTTGTGGGTCTAATTTCACTACATTTTCAGCTGCTCAGTGGATTTTGAGTTCAGGAGATATCTTTCTTCAAAAATCAAAGTACCAAAGTCACTTAAAATTTTGAAGGAAAAAAAGACCTCTCCCTTGAACACAGATACACAGAGTGAATTGTAGCAGAATTGTTCCAAGGTCCTCTTCTAAGATGCGAGGGGTCTTTTTCACTAAAAATGTTTTAGAGCTGGTACCTCCTTCTCACTCTCTAAGGGATGCCAGCAGCAATTTTGAGTGCTTGGAGGCTCTACTGGGACCCTAGGAGTGGCAAGCAGTTCACAGTCTGTATTTTTCCTCACCCCATTTCAGTGAAATTTTTCCTCACCCCATTTCAGTGAAATGGGGAAATGGGGAGTACTTAAAAAACTTGTGCACAAAAAAATGTGTTTGTGAAAAAAATCACACAATAATGCATATACATCTCTGTGTGGAAAGGAAAATTGTATAGAACTGAGGCCATAATCAGCTTTCTGGTGGAGAAACAGAGACTGAACTTGACAGATCCACCATTTCTGCATCTAGTTGAGCTGGTCTCATTGTATTATCCGCAATGTCAACTGCTCTCCATTGGGCATGAACTAGTCCCAAAGCAATTGCGCAGTAGAAAGTGTGGCAATAGAGAGCAGATAAGATTAAAGAAATAAAGGGTGTAGCTTTCCACTTTTGACTGAAGGAAAAAACTGAAAGAGAAAGTCTGTCAAATGCAATTGCTGTGGCTGTCATGGATGAAGTAAGCAAGGTCTTTATCTCCTCACAGAAACCCATATTCGGGACTACAAAGAAACTATACAAGAAAAGAGACCGAGATAAATTCACTACTGATACCACTAGTTGGACTATGAACCCACTTGCATACAGGCTTGCACAATTTATGACCACAGGATAAATGTAGCTACAGATATGTTTTTGCTGCTTCCTGGGACTGCCAAAAACAAGGAACTTGTAGTCAGTCAGAGTACCACACTGTGCTGGTGGGTTGCATTCAGTTTGCTCAATTTGAGTAGAACTGGCTTGGACAAGCAGGATGTTGCTACTCTGTCACCCAATTTCATTTAAAGTTAACTGTAGCAACAAAATGTAAAGCTTAAAATACTTATTTGAATTAAGATATGAAAGTAGCTCATAATACAAGATTCATAATCATATTGTTTGCTTTTGTTACAATCTGAGCCAAATTTTTAAATATGAGCAGAAGTATGCAATAGTCTAAAGAGTGTACCCTGTATTTTCATGAACAAGCCATTGGGAATATTTTGGGCAATCTATATGTGGCATCATACACAGTCATCATGGGTTCCTGAGAGCTCTGAAGCCCTTACAGTATTACATACATACTATACATCGATTCATGTTAGCCATTCAAAATGAGTAAAGAAAGAAAAATATGTATTATGCGTCAAAGTATATGTATCAGGATCTGACTGTTGTTCCAGACAGCAATTGCAAGGATATTTTCATTATGATTGCACAAATCACTCAGCCCTCCCTCACCACATGGCATGAAGGTTATAATAAACATTTGCTTCTTCCCCCTTTCATTTTCCGCCTCACATATCTGTCATGCTCTTGCCCCAATATGTACAAGGAAGCTATTCTCCCCTGACTAAAAACTAAGCTGGAGGAGGCTTCTATTTACCATCTAAGCTTCAGAGTAGTTTCTCCAAAACAGATCCCAGTTTTAGTAATCTTCCCTCTCCTTGCCTAAGTATTTTATTCCACTGGAAAAAGGCAGCAACTTGGCTGGCTAGGAAGTGACCTTTAGGGTATAAACCCTATCTCCAATCCCTTCCTTTTGACCCACAGTCAATGATTGGGGTTTGGAGACAAGAAAAGCTGTTTCTGAAACTGAGATATCATTCTGTTGCATTGGTTGAAATGCTTTCATCACAGTCTCTCTAAGAGAAGTCAGGTTATCCTTCCAGTCCTCCCCCAGATAGATGACATGAAATGTCCTTACAGCACTTGCTATCTTTTCTGCCTCAATAAATATATGTCATTTTTCTGTGTGTTGCCCTTCCTGCACCTTTCCAGCTGAGGAAAGGTTGAGGGAAGAGTAGCCCTGAACAAAAATGAGCACAGAAATAAGGCAAAAGAGTCAAGGTCTCTAGTTAGTTTCGTTTGAGAAGGAAAGGTCGAACAAGTATATTCTTACTAGATGTACATTTTAATATTTTATATATACATGGTTGTGCCATGTGATATCTCAATGTCAATCTGTGAGATTGCATTTTACATAATAAAAAGAAAAAGAATTAAATGAATATGAAAAACTCTTCAAAATTTTTATTGAGGCTACGAGGGCATTGCTTCACTGAAGAAGTAAATTGGAAAACCAAGCACTAGCAATCAGGCTCATGGGCACATGGAATAAATTGTTGTTGTGGTGGTGGTTATTGTTGTTGTTGAAGGACTGAGGGTTCTGTGCACACATGATGTACTTCTGTTGACAAGGGCTTTCTTAGTCCAGTCCATACATTAGTACACTGATACTGCGATCAGTAGCAGGGTGTCTTCAAGGTCTCTCATTTCTTGGGTCACTGTAAGTCAAAGTTGACTTGACCGAAATTAACTACAACAAACTGCATGGACATTTACCTATGATCTGTTCCCATAATGTCTTCAGGTGAAAGGTACATGGAGAAAGGGTGTAGATGCAGAAAACAGCATGATAACTGGGAACAGGCAATATTCAAACGGGGAATATTTTTCAACATGTGTTTTTCTAGTACAAATGTTACCAGAAAGTCATAAAAGTGGGCTGTGGTTACACAATTTGGTAACATCTGATTGTGCCTCTGCTTACATGGGTAAATAGGGGGCACTCCTTCTCTTGGAGTGAATGGAGAAGACTTCAATTATTACTTGCAAATACACTAAGAAATTGACAAATAAAAGTTGGAAAAGAAGAGGTTTTTCGCATAACACATGAATGACTCAAGGGAACAATGTATAACTTTATACAGAAAAGAAGCAAATATGTGGTATATGAGTTCATTGGGTGTCATTAGTCAAGACAATCATGCAGTTAGGCTTCTTGACAACTGCCTGTTACAGACTTTGAACTTCTTGTAAAGCTATTGCCAAGAAAAGAGATCATGTTTGGAATCCTGTTTAGTGCTAGCTAAAGTAGACCCACTAAACCAACTGTTGGATAGCGTGAACATAATGATATAACAGCTCTTCTCTAGTTGGGATTAACAATAGGATTTAGGTCCATAGGTCAGATGTTTCTTACAACATAGCATACAAAAAGACGTTGTAAAGAAGCAGTAATATAAAAAATAATGCTAGGTTAAACAGTTAATGGGATTTTGTAAATATCCTATGGCCAACTTTACTGGCAATGAGCCCAATAGAGAAGGGGACAAGTTCCATGCTATGTGGAACAGGAACAAAAATGCTGGAATTGCTGTGGATCAAACTTCAGCATTGTTGCACCAATTACTTCCTGATATTGCATGAAAGCATCATAACAGACAGGAAGAAAGTAGAAACACTTAAGCCTTATGTACAGTAGCCTAAGAGAAATATGTGCTGTATGCTATATTTCCTCTGAAATTTAGCATAGAGCATATAGTATTTGTTGGTGGTGTCTCATCCAAGTAATACTGAAGCTGGCCCTGCTTAGCATTCCAAACCCATACATTCTACAAAATTCTGATTAAGCTATCATTCCTCACTGTGGTATAACGCTTTCCTCTCATGACCTCTGGAAAGTAGGAGAATTAAAATCTGCTCCCTACCTTTCCTGCCTCCCAAAAGTCTCCCCCCTTCACTTTAACAGTGAACATTCCCTGTTCAGTGGATTCTAACTGGTAAATTCAGCTTCTACTTTCAAATTTCACTAACTCAATAAGGTAGCAGTCTGTAATTTGGAGGGGCCCTTTTGACAAAGAACTTTGATGAAAGCAATGGGCCCCCTCTCCAGGGAAAAAAAATTGAACATAATTATCAAACTAACAGGAAACAAATGAAAGCAAAAAAATCATTGTCTTTTGTGCTCAATTTACAGATCCTTTGGGGTCCTTGGAGGGATCTAGGGAATCTAGGTTCAGAAGACCTGATTTAAGAGTTTCCTAGTGACTTAAACATAACTCAAGTGGCAAATAGGGCACCAGGACCAATTTATTTCTTTATTCTAAAATAATGTGTTCCTTTCATTGCGCAGCAAACTCTTTTTAAAAATCAAGTTCACACCTAGCATTTTATTTAATTGTACTTTATTTGCTAAACACAGCCACTCATTTTTGTAAAATCCAAAACCATCCTAAAATAAATATCTGCTAGTATTACTGAAATGTCACCTTTAATTCTCTTGACTTAATGGGTAATTGAAATTGTATATCATTCACTGCAATGGCTTGTAGCTTTCAAAATTAGTATTTTCACTGTTTAACCAACCTTCCTCCAAATCTTTGGTTCTCTTTACCCTATTAATATATTGAGGCATCTGCAGCCATAAATACTTATCTTTCAAAAACCATGCATTACATTTTGATTAATGAAATATAAAGTAAAGAACTAAATCAGTAAATCTTAAATTCTGTAATACAGTTGCTTACCGTTTGCTCCAGTGGTCTAATGAACTCAGTAAGTGTTAAATTATGTTGGGAATGATTCCTTCTGTGACGGGATATCTGAAAATACATCCATTTACAAGTCAGAATCCACTTGTATCAAATCAAACAAAGCTGTTACATAGAACGATAGACTGAAAATAATTTGACAGAACATATACAGTTTTCATGACACTAAGTGAGGAAAGTCTGCATGTTAATAAAATTGATATGTGTTAATTATAATACTCAACATCTAGACAGAACTTTAGAATGCTCTGTATGAATTACTCAAGCATGAGCTCATGAATAATTATACAACAGTCCTGTAAGGAAGGTCAATACTGTTTTAACCAGGCAGGCTCCTCTGAGCGCTACTTGTTTTTGTGTGCCTTCAAGTAATTTCTCACTTATGGCAAACATAAGGTAAACCCAGCATGGGGTTTTCTGGGGCTGAGAGTGCCTGACGCTTCCAAAGTCACCCGGTGGGTTTCCATGCCTTGAGCAGGGAACTGAACTCTGTTCTCCAAAGTTGCAATCCAATACTCAAACCACACACCACAGTGGCTCTACCTGAGTGCTCATGGGCTTGACCAATGGATCTATTTTGCAAAATAAAATGAAAAATAGATAAGTTTCCAAGCCCAATGCCAAGCTCTGTGGTTGCTGGAAACCACAGATCTGGAGATTTGGAGGGTCCATTGTAATTTTGGAAACTAAAATAATATTTACAGCTACAGTAGATCCATTGAATCAATTGCTGAATGGTTACCAACATTTATGTAACTCCTGTTAACTTAATGGGTTGACATTAGTTTAGGCTAGTAATTGCCTCTAGTCTCTATCTGTAGAATCCCTGTATTTTCCTGGATTATTTCCCATCTCCTTTTTCCCCAGCCACATTTCACTCTTGCTTCTAATGTTGCTAATTCAAGTCCAAACTATACAGAAAATATAGCCAAATCCTGACATAGTCAGCTCATTGTTTTTTTCCCTCATGGAAACCACAATAGTGATAGCTTCATAACCCACCCCCCAAAAGCATACAGTTACCACACTGTCCCACTTTCTAAACTTGAATATTGTTCACTGGTTTTATTAATACTTTCACTGGTTTTGTTGAGTTTAGTTGGCTGTCAGTTCCTAGAGCTGTGACATGATGCAATACACATGGAAATGGCTTAGGCTTTTGCTTCCTTATAATGAGGTGCACGTTCTAATTAATTTTTGGAAGGTTATTTCTGTAAATAGATGTCAACAATCATAATGAGAATAAGAACAATGAACACAACTAGAAAAGTACTGCCTAAGGGACCCATTAACTAGAATAGCATTTATCTGATTTCTTTTCAGATCCTATAAATTTGTTTGTGAGAATGGAGCCAAGTTAAAAATCTGTAGTGTAGATAAACTCTTATGGAATGCTCTTCAGTGAATTCACTTGGCAAACTTCCTCAAGGAAGAGGCCCACAACTATGGTGTCCTGCCATTAACATTCATCAATCTCATGGCAACAAGGCCTCATTTGAAGATCTCAACAAGCAAGAAAACTTGTGACGCAGAATACTTAAACATTCTAGGTCCAGTCCATCAAACATACATATTTGAGGAGAAAATGCAGAATAAGGTAGAAATGTTGAAATGTAAATGTGCATGGAGAAATATGGGTAGCGCACAGTCATACATGGTTCTGAAGGTCTGTACACCTTCTCTTTGATCATATGTTTGGTTTTAGAGCTTGTTTGCCTTGGCAGCATTGAAGAACAGGCACAAACCAATACTAAGGCTGCAGTCTTAGACAGACTTACCGCTTGTGATTATTTGTTTTGATTTAGTCACTTTTATGTTGACTATCCACCAATCTCAGTCTCTCTGTCTCTAATTTCAGATACAAAGATATGATTAAAACAAATGTGGAGAGTGGTTCTCCATTCAGGATGTGTGATGAAGTATCAGTGGGCCTTGAAATAGATACTTTCTACAGGAAGCCCCTGCCTTTTGATGCTCTGTTATCTGATGACTGACTTTCAAATTAAAGACAAGTTCCATTAATTCAACATGGGATCTGCTCTTTTTGTCAGCTTTTCTTGCTTATGGAGGCTTGCTTGGGACCACTCACATGTGCACATGGTCCCAAGTCTTCCCTATCGAAAGAGGGGATCCCTTGGCTTAATTAACTGGCAGAACTAGCTTCTGCCAGTTCTTTTTGCCTACAGAGGCTTACTTGGGACCATGTATGTGCTACTTTCAAAGCAAGTTAGGTAGGGGGAAGGAGAGGCACCCAACCCAACTGAGACACTTTACAAGCAGGGTGCGTGTGCAGCCAGTCCCAAGTGAACCTCTGTAAGTCCATCCTTATAGTAGATGGGTTCTACTTTTCAACCATTTCTACTTTCTGACAGTGCTCCAGTCCCTAACCTGTCAGATAAGCAGGGGGAAGTTGTATAGGTTCACTGTTTTCTATCACTGGGGTAAAAAGAGTCAGACCTTAATTTAGTGTCTTTCATCATGGAGAAAAAAAATGCCAAACTTTTTACTGGCGGAAACAGTACAAATAAATATCTCATTGTTATTCAAATAGAATTGGAATGGCCACATAACTTATTCAAATGGAATTGGAATGGCCACATAAATTCCATCATTTGTCAGATGGAAACCAGGACATATATGGCCAAGCAAAATCAGAATGTAGTCAAGATGACAAAAGTTATGAGTGAGGAAGGACATGCATGCTATGTGAGACCACAGCAGCTTGCTTTTGCCTGAGTCTACTGGAAAGTGCAGGATTCTGGCCCCTTCCTCTCCTCCCTGCTGAGCTAGATGAGAACAAAACTTTTGCACTTTGAACTCAGTTCAAAACAACTGAAGAAAGCTGAGGACAAAGGGGGAAAGTGGGAGTAGAAAAAAACCTAGGACATTTTAAAAGCAGCTGAAAACACGGGATGGCAGAGACAGTTGAAGGATATGATCATAGGAAAACACAGATGTTTGGTTTTCATTCATTCAGTAATATTCATTTATTATTACAGTGGTATTTCATCTCCTTTCCCCTGCATGGTGAAACCTAAGATGTTTCACATAGTGTTCCCAGTCTCCCACACACAATGTTCCCAATCTCCCAGACACTGACCTGCCTGATGCCAGTGGGTGAAATGATGCTCCTGATCTTAACATTTCACCTTGGTGAAGATATCACTACTTTTGGTAGATTTTAATTGTGCTTTATTTTTAAAAGATTGCTGAAACATATAAAAGCATTTCTTATCTTAGTTCCAAACAGAAAGATCAGTAAATGTGGACTCATTTTTAACTACGCGCCCTGCTTTCTTCCCTAGTAAAGCACATTTAATATATTCTGTTTATATCTTAATGTCGGACTCTACAAAATGTTCATAATTAATCCAGAGGGCCTCCCTCAAAATATACTTTAAAATATTATGATCCCATATTTTATGGCACACACAGCTTTCATGTTTATTTGTAAGCACTAATATTTTACGCCCTGAAACCTACATCTTAGAAAGTGCTCTACTCTTCCAGTGATAGCTAATGAGCTTAATGAATTACCCATTCTAAATTTAATACCATTTCACAGAGAAAACAGAGAAAACAGTCTCTGTGATTCAAAAGTTTCACTGACCTATTTATGAGGAATATCACTTAACAATTTCATTAGAAATGAGTAACAGCTGGTGACATGGCTGTGTCCTAAAGTGTTTTTCTCTCTTAATATTCTGCATCTTAAGCAATCGAGCCTTCATAAGAAATACTTTCGTTAGCGGCAGTCCCTCCTTTGGGGAGAAAAAAAATGTCAGACCACATTTTCTGTATTTTGCAATCTTGTTTTCAGGAGTGTCATGCTCCTGTTTTATTAGCATGTAGGGTAAACAAGAATGATTTGCTGATGCTGTTGAGAGAACTTCTAAGATTTTAGACTTTCCATTTAGATTTTGGATAGAACTTTAATATTAATGCAAGCAGAGCCATGTGTGTAAATTCAAAGTAAATTAGTTCCATTTATCTTTTTCTCCTCCATATCTTTTAATGTTCTACAGATCTGGCGCACATATTCATGTTCACAACATCCATAGCTAAACTGTTAGGTCTACATCGTTTTATGCCCACTTAAAGAGTCGCACTCTTAATTATATTTTACATATAGCCTAGCAAAATTGTTCTTAAATATTATTTTCTCTTTCCAGAATTAATGAAAATGACCTCTTATTTTGTGAACAAAACTTCACCAGTGATTCCTAGAGAATAAATAGGAAGTAATAAAGCCAAAATGATGCACCTTAAAGTGGTGATTCTAAGCATAGGAAGAGTGGGATGTTCTTTGTCACCACACAGAAGAATGTGCTTGATCTCAGGAAAGAGACTGAAATCCATTGTAATATGTGTGGACTCAAATGTACTTGAGTTTAGCTTGAGCACATCTACAGTGGGTAGAAACTTGAAGTCAGCTAAGAGAAGTTTCCTCCATGTTGACCTAAAACCTATTGATCACCACAGCTACAGCACACCTATTCAGTCTATCTACAAGTTTACTCACCATTCCTTCCACAGAAGGAACGGCCTCCATACTCATTTCTATGTACCATTGTGATCCTATCAGCAGCAACTTCTTTATAATGGTTCACATCATTTTCTATTGTATAGAGTCCATGGAATTATATGCTTTCTGTTGATCATGCAACATCTGAAAATACAATGCACACATCATTTTGCAAAGAAGAAGGAAGAATTCCCTTTCCATATTAACAACAGTAATGTGAAAAGTTCTGTGGCAAGTATCAAAGTTTCTCTCTGTGGAGTGAAATGTGTGTGTGTGTGTGTGTGTGTAGGGAAGTTTTCCCTAATGTTTAAGAGGCGTCTCTTTTCTTGCAATTTGATTCCATTGATTTGTGTCTCAAGAGCGACTGAAAACAAGTTAACTTTATCTTTCACATGACAACACATATTTAAATATGTTATCACTTCTATCTTCTCTTCTCCATGCTAAATATATCCTAAGCTGTTCCTCATAGGTTTCCAGATCTTTGATCATCTTGGTTGCCTGCTTCTGGAGATGTTTCAGCATGTCAATATCTTTCTTGAACTGTGGTGTCCAGAACTGGACACAATATTCTATATGAGTTCTGATGAAAGCAGAACAGAGTTGCAATATTACTTCTCTACATCTATATACTATACTCCTGTTGATGCAGTCTAGAATTGCATAGGCTTTTTTGGCCACTGCATCACATTATCAACTCATGTTTAACTTGTGGTCTACAAAGCACCCTAGATCCTTTTCACATGTACCGTTATCAAGCCAGATGTCATCCTATACCTGTTCATTTCATTTTTTCTGTATAAATGTTGTACTATATATTTATACATGTTGAAATCTATTTTGTTAGTTTTGGCCCAGCTCTCCAGTCTCTCAACATCATTTTGAATTCTGATCCTCTCCCCTTGGGGTATTTACTACCTTCCCCAATTTGGTGCCATCTGTTAATTTGATAAGCATGCCCTCTATACCATCATCCAAATCATTTATCAAGATGTTGAAGAACACCCATCCAGGACAGAACTTGTAGCACTCTATTAGTTACTACTCTCCAGGATGAAGTTGGACCACTGGTGAGTACTGTTCACATTGGGTTCATCAACTAGTTACAAATTCATCTCTAGCCCACTGTTCACTGTCCTTCTGCAAAAATATCACAGGCAGCCTTTTCAAAAGCCTTACTGAAATAAACATTCCTCTGATCTAACAAGCTTGCAACAAAAGAGGGGGAGGAGAAGATTAACCCGGCATGATTTGTTTTTGAGAAGCCTATGCTGGTTCTTAGTCATTCCTTTCCAAATGCTCACATACAGACTGTTTAATGGTCTTTTGTTAAACCTTTCTTGATATTGACTTCAATCTGACTGGTTAGTAGTTGCTTAGTTCCACTTTTTTCTTGTTTTTGATGATGGGGACATTTACCATCCTCTAGTCTGTTGGGGCTTCTCCTGTTCTCCAAGAATTCTATAGGATTTTAATAATGACTCTAAGGTGACATCAGCAAGTTCCTTTAAAACTGCTGGACACAATTCAATGGGCCCTAAAAACCTGTATTTAGTTAGAGTAGCTGGTATTTCTATACTATCTTTTCTATCTATTATGGGCCGAATTCCTCTTGATGGA
Source organism: Ctenosaura bakeri (assembly GCA_948474755.1). Taxonomy (NCBI): domain Eukaryota; kingdom Metazoa; phylum Chordata; class Lepidosauria; order Squamata; family Iguanidae; genus Ctenosaura; species Ctenosaura bakeri. Next base: position 236,636 of record CAOLHI010000866.1, read on the forward strand.
TGCATCTGCATGTGCATGCACACACACACACACATACATGTATGCACACACATGGAGGGCATGCATTTCAGAACTTAATATGTGAAAACCTGTTCTTCATTCAAAAATACATATTTTGGCTTAAACTCAATTTTTCTGAATTTTTTTTCCATGAAAAAGTCTAAGAATATATAAAAAAAATCTTCTGGCAGTAACATCTCAAATGTCAGAGAAGGCAAGCTTTGCTATGTTTACATCAAGCTACAATATCATGTACAACCATCACGGTGGCTGGGAATTGATAACAAAAATCAATCAATCAATCAATCAATCAATCACAGGATTCAAGACAGCTTGTAGCTATTCAGAACAAAGTGCAACTAAAAACTATTAATACAAAAGTGAAAAGTGCAATTATATTTTAAAACACATATTAAAAACAATTTTAAAAATACATTAAAGCACAACAAAATACAGATATAGTAAAACCCATCCCAATTAAAAGCTCCATTTGCTATAATGACTTAGAAACCAAAGGTCTACCTAAATCAGAAGGTCTTTGCCTGCTGGCACAAAACAAGAGAGTGGTCCAACTGAATCTACCATTGAAGGGAGTTCCAGAACCTGGGAGAAGCCACCAAGGTGGCTCTCTTCTGTGACATTACTAAATGCAGTTGTGGTGATAGTAGTGGGAGCAAGATAAAATCTTCCCTCAAAGATCTTAATTGTGGGATAGATTCATAGAAGGAGATATAGCCTTTCAGACAGTCTGGACCCAAGCTGTATCTTTTGCAAGCTCTGGTGCTGATTTGTTGCTGTTGTGTGCCTTCAAGTCACTTCTGACTTATGGTGACTCGATAAGATGAACTTATCACAGAGCTTTCCTAGCAAGATTTGTTCAGAGGGAGTTTTCCTTTGCCTTCCTCTGAGGCTGAGAGAGTTTGACTTGCCCTCAAAATGTTATATAGATCTGGAGTTGATACTAGACACACACACACACACACACACACACATATATAACAATTCCCTCAGACTAATAACCTGATCTGAAAAATTCCATTCCAGTATATGAGTTCTTATGATGGAGCCCACAAATAACTATTTCACCGCAATCTCTCTCTCTCTCTCTGTCTCTCACACACACACAACATGATATCCCTGTTAACAGCCATGTTGCACTGTTAAAACTTGAAGGAAGAATACTGGAACAATGTTTTAAATTGGGGCATAACAGCTAATGTGGACTTCTTCAAATTAGCATCCTCCATGTGTGCTGAACTATACCTCCCATGATCCCAGGCCCCTGTAGCCAGTGGTCAGAGATGATGAGAGCTGCAGTTCAACATATCTGGAGGATGCTGGGTTGGGGAATACTGAGCAACTTCATGTATAAACCACATCTTAGTATACGAGCACAACAACGAGCATAACAAACCACATCTTGATGTGATTTCTCTCATTTTCTACTGTACAACTAACATAAACAACAATTCCAACCATGTCTCTTTCAAGTAATAAAAAAGTCAGATAAACCTTCGGAAGATTCCTTTCTGGGAAAGCTAGCTCATCAGCAAGTTTTTGATTTGAAGAACATTCTTCAGTCAGCAACAATGTCACCTGGAGCATTAAAGAGTCCACTCACTAAGTGCTTGCAAGTCTGTGGGCAAATCTAGTTTCGTTAAATTCAAGCTCAGCAACTTTCCCCTCTGTCCTCCCTCCCTAAAGTTAGCTAAAGGGTATCTCAGTATAGCTAGGGCTCTTCTAGCATCTAGGAATGAAGTCATTGTCAATTTCTGCAAAGCCAGAGCTTCTGAAAAAAGAAAAAAAAAAAGCCTGTTATCGTGCCATAAACCAAGGTCTGACAGTGTAATTTTATGCTGAACAGGTTTTTATGAAATAAAATAAAACAAACTTATGTCATTTAAGATCACCATGATATACCAAAAACAAACATTAAAGTTTCCAAATTCCAAGAAGGAAGTCATTCGTGGACACCAAACTGAATAATGCACATAGTTCTAGTAGTAGAACTATGTAGAAGACAGTGGTATTTCACTGTAAATCCCAGAGTCTCTTAAATTGGACATATAACAGGGAGTTGTTTCATATGTGATTCTAGCCTGTTCTTTAAGATAGGCATTGATTAACCAAAAACAAAAACAAAAACCCTCTATTGTGTCCTTACTTTCTGAGTACTATCTTTCACACTTCTTTGTTAGAATCAGCAGACAAATGTCAAATAAGGGGAAAAAAAACAGATCTATGTTATATTTTCTCTCCTTACATCTCCTTTTAAGTACAACTGCCCTTTGTACACAGTTCAGTTCCCTAGAGTGTGTAAGAATGATGATAATGGCTTTGCTTGCCTTGACCCTTGGTTCAGTTGTAAATCAAAATCTTATAGACCTTTTAGCAGAATAAGAGAGCCCTCCTTCACACTCACACCTCTGTAGGTACAGTCTCAGATATCAAGACAATTTATTATAATTAGAGGCATCCAGTATATTCACAGCTCAACCTACTGGGAAAAAAAAATAGTATGACATCTGATGTAAAGTTAAATCAAGACATTTTATTCCTTAAGCATTTCTCCCAGGTCCTGCTTCAAAGATAGTCCTGTGCAAATGGACTGCATAATAAAAAATCCTGTGCAACTAAGGGATAAAAGAATCCTGTGCAACTAGTGGTGCAATACATTGTACACAACTACACATCCTCAGACACATATTCTGTGCACCTTTTTCTTGAACCATGGAATATAGGGTTACATTGCTGGGACATGATGTAAAACAGCATATGTTTTCTTGTTGATTTGCATCTGTTGATTACAATTGAATCAACTGTATAGATATTGAAGCCAAACTTGCCTTTTGTCTAGCAATCTCAGAAATGACTCCAAGGGGAAAAACAGGCCTGGGCATGCCATGCTACACTTTACTTCCGTTATACAACCCCTCTATGTCAGCTAAGAACTGCAGAAATCATCTGGACAGCATTCTTCCAAGGCTATTGATTTTTCAGTTGGATTGACTTTCTTTGGGAGCTGCTTAAAATCTATGGAAGCAACTAATTTTATCTTTGTGTGGGCAGCAGAATGGGCAACACCAGCCTAAGCCAGAGAATTTCACATTTCCTCTCCTATAACAAGCTTTTTTGAGTTATTCTTAGATTCTGGATAAATTTAGTTTGGTAATGTCTATTTTTGAATGTGAAAAGCAACTGTTTCTGAACATCTGCTTGCCTGGTTCTTTAATTAGTATGATGCCTATGATGCCTCTGGAAACTAGAATTTATTTCACTCTCTAGCCTGGGCTGAGAGTTGACTTTACCATGTGCTGGACTGCTTGGCAGAGATATAATAACCTGGATATTAAGGAGTTCAATGGAAGCTCTGGGAAAGGTGTCCATCCTTCTTCTCTTAACCTGGATTCTTGGTTATCAAAGATATAAGAGACATTAAAAATGCAAAAAGCAGAAGAATAGCTCTGCAACATATAGACATGTGGTATCTTGCAGCCCAGCCAAATATTTTGTCTCACATGGAGGAGAAATTAATGAGCACAAGCAGATTTATGGCACATACCCCTAGCTAAATTGAGAACTCCAGGCATAATCAATATATATATACAAAGTATTCACATTCTCATGCAAATAACCACTGATCAATACCTTTTTGTTTGCATATACCTAGAATAGATTTGGGGACTAATTTTTTTTCTTCAAAATAGCAAGTTTTCTCCAGTGTTTTACAGCGCATTTAAAATTATACTGATAAGAAAGAGAAATACACTTCAATCAGAAGAGCCTTTCATTTGTGTCGGATATGTTGTTGCAGACACTGAAAGTTCTGTTCTTGTTCTGGGACCTGCAGAGTTAATAAGAATGCTGCAAGCTGCCAGCTAATATCTACTCAGAGATGCCCTTGTGTAAGTGGTATTTTTAATACTCCTTGCTCTATATTTATTCCCCTCTAGCGGATGCTTCATTAGTGCTTCTTTTTATCTTGCCTGCCTAATTCATTCTCCCAGATTTAAACAAGCCAAAAGCTCACCTTATGCTACTGCAGAAGCAATTTTTATTTTTTGAAGGTTAATCCAACTCAGCAGGATTTAGGGATGGCACTATTCCTTGGTCGTAGGCATGTTGGCTCAGGCCAGACAGCTGTTTGGACACTCTCCATTGGGAATCTTGCCCTCAACACCCACAGTTGATGCACATACATGGTCTACTGGCTGCCTACTTCTATGCCCATCTGTTCAGATGGCATTCTGCCCACTCACAAGTTCGCTGGAACCTTGCCCTTAGTGTGTAGGTGCCAGGCAATGATGGGTTTAGATGGGCAGCCTGCAAAATATTGTAAGTGATCACTTTCCGTCCTGCAGGAAGTCCTTCCTCTCTGCTAACTATTGTGTGCTATGCCACAATTAATCAAACCTGTGTATACTTCATATGCCAAGTAAAAACTGTGATTTATTATTTAAAGTATTAAGATTCCATTTTTCTTCTTGTAAAAACCTTGTTGTTGTGGCTCTTTTAAAAAGATTATATCTGGGACAATCGCATGACTGTTAAAAATGGGAATATTAACTGATTAGAAAAATAACTGCCTAATACTAAGGTGATGGAGATTGTGTATGTGTGGAGGAGGTGGCCGGGGGTGGGGGGAGGTAAGAAACTAAAGTGTTAGTGTGGAAATGAAACTATAATTTAAATTATCATCATGCATGTACAGCTGCAGCTAGCCTCTATACAGCCCAGAAATACTCGTAAGTCAAAGTTATAGCATCAATAAACAAAGTGATTAGCAGAAGAGGTTTATTTGCAAAATGCACATTTTAAATTAAGTCCCTACCCCAGTACTGATAAAGTACTGATCTTTCTTCTTAAAAAGAAAAAGAAAACCCAAGGTATCTTGCTTAAATAGATCCAGCTAAATAATTTAAAATGGTGATGATGTTTTTAAAGCAGATCTGGAATAAAGGGTGATTGACTTTGTATTTTATACTGAAGAGGAACTCCTGATGCAAAGGGCAAGGTGGAATTCAGATCAGAGGTACAGGACTTATTCCATGGACTGAGTCTGCAGTGGGAGAGCAGCTGAGAGCTAATTTTGTCTTAAGATAGATAACTCAAAAGAGAAAAGCTATCCCTAAGCTGATTTCAGAGCAATATATATATAACCTTATTATTGTTGTTATTGTTGTTGTGGATTCTAAAGTTTTTAAAGTATTTCAGAAGACAGCAAATGAGTGGTAGAGGATTGGGTAACCACAACAAAACTAAACCTCAACTTGAGGAGCAACCTTCTCTCCATTTACTTGTATGGTACAGGATGAATAAGAAAAGCAAATATAACCAGTAAATTAGGAACTCTAGAAATCACACTAGGGAGATCATAATTTCAATTCTGGCGTACTGCTGTAATCTAGGATCCCGATGGTGGTTCAGACTGCAGTTCAAACTAGACATTAAGGGGGAATAAATATTTCCCATGAGTAACTTGTTTTCCCTCTCATGACTGGATTTCCGTAGAGACCTGTGTCTCAGCTATCAGATTTGCAAATTAAGTCCATGTTTAGCTCTGCATGATCAGTCATAAAAAGATATACTGAATGTAAATATATTAGCAAAATCACTTGCTATGATAAACAGATGTCTTTCACCACTTGAGGGAGTACCTTTGAAAAGCAAAAGCTGCAAATAACATATCCTCTTGTTTGGCCCTGAGACAGCTTGTTTGGAGACTGCAATGAATATGTGCTTCAAAATTGCTTAGCAAGCACCCAATGACTGTAGTGGTCAATTTAGAAGTGGTGTAAATAGGTCAGGAACCATGGCAAGTTTATACTAGGCTTTTTCCCTTTCACATAGCTGGTATAATCTCTATGATATCAGGATAAAATCCCCAGTTATGGCTCTTCTAGGATTTTGTTACATAAGAAGATAAGAAAGATAATAAGAAGATAAGAAAGCTGCCTTACAGTTAGTCCAGCTATAATCACTGTGGCCCAGTGTAGCTGACTTTGACTGCCAGCAACAGTTTTCTAGGGCTTCAAGTAGGATTCTTTGCTAGCCCTACTTGGAGAGCTCTGATTCTTCTCCTATTCCAGTACTAAGCAGGCCTGGCCTTTAGCTCCTGAAATCAGATGAAATCAGTTGTAATCCTGTTGTTGGTGAGTACCTCATAAAAGGGACATTTCTCCAGCTTTCCTTGTTTCTTTAGATAGTAACAAGCTGAGAATAACTGATATCTAGAACAGCAAGCATAGGGTTTATAGAAGGAGGCTGGCATGCTGCATTGCAGTTCTGGAGTCATAACTTAGAGTTATGAATCAATAACTGGTCTGTATTCAGTCAGTTTTGATACATATTCACAATTATTGCACTGCTTCCATGATCACAAATGCCATTCACAACCCACCTTAAAGTCCAGGGAACCACTCTGAGCATCAGTGACATGACTGAGTAGAGCACTTCAGGATGATACATGTGGCTTTGGGGTGGGAGGGGGCTGGAAGTGCCCCACTTGATCACACTGCAGACCTCCGTCACCTGGAGCTGCTCCCTGGAGCTTAAGGTGGGTTTCAGGGATTTATTCCTTCAGTCATTCCTAGCTACATTTAAGAATCTTCATGTACCATCTGATAATGTTCCAACATAATGGGGCTGCTGCTTTCGGGAGATTAAGCCAGAAGAAAAACAAGGAAGGCCATTTCAATGTTCTTGGCTATTCAATTTCTCACATACAAATAGTTGTCTGGGGGGGGGGAATTAAATAAAAGAAGATTGGAAATAAAAAGATCTAAATTGGGATAGATCTATTCTTATCTATTAGCGGAGGTGCCAGCATGGTGTAGTGGTCTGAACATTGAAGTATGACCCTGGAGACCAGGGTTCGATTCATTGCTTGGCCATGCAAACCAGCTGGGTGATTTTGGGTGTGTCACACATTCTCACAACCAGAAACCCCATAATAGGTCCACCTTAGTATTGGTATAAGTCTGAAAAAAACTGGAAGACACATAACAACAGCAGAGGAATGAACAGATTATAGTTCTTTGGCATACTCTCTCTCTCTCTCAATATATATATTAATTTACAGCAGAGCTTTCCAAACTTGTCATGTAGGTGGCACACTTTTCTAGACATGCATCATTTCACAACACAATAATTCAGTTTTACTAGCAAACCGGAGGTTAAACTAACCCCATTATAAGAGATATGGACACATACATAAATTGTAATAATGATATGTATGGGGACACAACACATCTCATGAAAACCTTTCATATATTTTTAAAAATATATGATTTATAAGTAATAACATACATTTCCAAGATTGTAGTCGACGCACCTACACACTTCGGGCGACACACTAATGTGTCGCGGCACACCATTTGGAAAGCCCTGATTTACAGGTTTTACGTCAGTTGTTAACATCAGTTACACATGTAACAAAGAATTGCTCTGCAAAAATGATCCTATTTCAAGGGAATAAACTTTCAAGTAAACACATTTTATTGCTTTCATGCCTCAGTACTAATGTACTAGCTTCTTGAAAGACCTGTATCATCTTACACAACACAAATGTTTGAAGGTGTATAGCTAGTGTGCCAATTTACACTTTTTTCACCCCATTCCTCCTACACAACTAGCCAACAGGACTTAAATACCTGTGGTTTTAATACCACTCCATCAGTACATCTGTAGAACTGGAATGACTCAGTGAAATGCTAAAGAAATGCTAGATTCTTTCTCTTTAAAATTCTGGCTTCCTTGTTTTAAAAATTTTATTGTTAGGGTTTAGTTTATTCTTTTTGTGAGCCATCTTGGGTCCCACTCTGGGAACAAGGAGACATATAAATGAAATATATTAATAAATAATCTCTCCTATTCCCCTGCCACTTTACTTTCTATGGTGTAATAGATTAACATGGCTACTTCCTTGAAAAGAAAGAGGTATATAGCCAACAGGAGCTTCACCTTCTTATCCTGCCATGCTAACCTGATTCTGCTTGGTGGACTTGGAGGCAGCATTTGTGACCTGTCAGCTCATGTGTCCCTATCTTTCAAGGTACCACGTTGTCATCTATTTATTGGCTCTTACATGTGCAAGACACCTTCTGCCCCCTTTACTGGCTTCCAGGCTGCTCATACCGCTGTATTCAGGCTGTCTCTGTACAACTTCAGGGGGCCCTATCCTGACTTCCTCTTTGACCCAGACAGCCAAAGCCCACCACCAATCAAGATTTGACTACTGTTGCCTAATATGGATCTGGATAGACAAATTTCTTCAAGTTACACCAGCCCCCAGAGTGTGCCACAAAACATTTTCTCCTTAGAAAACTTGCAGGTAGATTCCAGTCTAGGCAGTTTCTTGTTGGGGTGAGAAAGAGGGAAACATCTTCCATATTAGTGTATGTGGTAGCTGTCACTTGTGAAATCTAATCAAGAGGAAAACATTCAACCTTTAAAGTTTCTGGGGAGTCAACAATAATTTAATCATCAATAAGTCTCCCTGTTTGCCACTCAAAAGTTATTCTGAGTTTTTAATGCCTGTAAACTGCAAAAAAGAGCCAGTGTAATATAATGATTTGGGTGTTGGATTACTCTGGAGACTACCGGTAGTGTTCCCCAGTCAGGCATGGAAATTCACTGGCTGACTTTGGATAAAGTCACACACTCTCAGCCTCAGAGGAAGGCAAAGGCAATTCCCTTCTAAACAAATCTCACCAAACCCCGTTCACCTTAGGGTCACCATAAGTCAAAAAAGACTTGAAAGCACAGAACAAAACAAAAAACAAGACTGTATAAAAGGCAGCTCAGGAGCTTACTGGTACACAGATGAGTCTCAAGAGAAAGAGTTGGTATATAAAGAGCCTTAATAAGATCTGAATTTAATTCTCAAACTCTACCATTCTAATACTGTAACTGCATGTTTCAACAAACAAGACATTTCCAACTGTGGAATACACTTTCCATGTCATGAGGCAGGTGAGAAATTATTTTTAGGGCCAAGTGTACATTACACAGCATTGTAGGTACACTATGTAACGTACAAGCGTATGTTATTTATTCTAATAGCTGAAACTAAATTTGTTTGCAAAACAGTTATGTTGACTTTACTTTTAAACCTGATACTCTTCTTTCAGCACTCTTGATGAGCTCTGTGATTTGTATTTTTGTTAAGTCAATATCTTCACCCTTTTAAGCTAGAAGGATAGAATCTGACTGTAAGGACACCAAAGGCACTCTGTCCTTTGGCCTTCTGCCTCACTATGTGACTGAGCATCCATATATCTTAAAACCATCCACCCCGTCGAGTGTTATTCACGTACATATCACAATTTACCTCCCATTCGCTCCTCAAACATGCAACCCAGATGAGCAACAAGACGCTTCAGCTGCCATGTCGTTTTAATCTTTGCACATCTTCTCCTTTATGCGTGCTCTACATCTCAGCTGATGCCTCCTCTCCCCCACTCTACTGCCATGGGCTACAAAGTCCACAACAGAGCTGAGTCTCAGGGTCACTGAGAATGAGGCACATGAAGAAAAACCATATGAGAGAAAATCAATGGTCACAGAAGCACTGCTGTGAAAATTCACTGTTGTTGGATTTTGCAGTGGTTCTTGAAGTTAGCAAAAATTAAAGGAGGGCAGATGAAATACATAGTATTGTTAAGGCTGTAGGTAACGAAGAGTAGAGTAGAGGATCTTAGACTTTAAAAAATTATTTAAGTAGTGCACCGCCTGCAACTTAGGCACATCTTTACCAATGGAGACATCTATAAGATTAGGGTATGCTCAGAGATACTGTTAAGGGGGGACAAAAAGAGGCTGCTGCCCACCAAATGAGGATTCTGCTCCCACCACATGACATTTTCCTTCAGTCTCTAAATTACTAATACTGCAAAAATGTAAAGCTTCAGTTGTGCTTTTAGAAATACACTTTAGGTATCCAAAGAAAAAGGGTGGGCAAAGTTGCCAAGAGAATGTGAACACAGCAAATATGAGAGTTTTGGGTGCCAATGACTTTTAATGTTCCCCTCTTTGCAATACTAGAAATTTGATAACTGATAGGAAATTTCATTGAGAAAATAGAATTCTTATTTGTGGGGGAAATGCCTTCATTTTCCCTAACCTCTGTACCTACATTCCTTGGTACAGTTGATTAAAGCAACACCTACTGTTTGTGCATGTGTGTACATGTCTGTACATGCAAGAAATTGATATTGTTCTGTCAGTTGTTTTGACCACTGCTGATATTTAGGCATATGTAACAAAATAGTGAAAATACGTAAAGCATTTTTCTTTACTTATGAGTAAAACATTCTTATAGCTTGTGTATATAATACCTTCAATGCAGTTTGCCTCCCAGTATATCCATTTACCTCAAAACAGTTGCTTATGTCCCTACCTTGTGCCAATGATACACAATTGTTGCTCCCTTGGTAAATCCTGTCCCAGGGTCTACAACTCTGATATAAAATTAATCTAACCCACCAGAGAGGTCACCTGAATGTGCACGTAGGCAATAACGGTCGTATGATCGAATGAACCAGGTCAGGCTAGTAAAATCCCCAGTCACGTAGCCACAGGAGACCTCATGTTGTGATAACTCATGGTGGACAAAAGGTCCTTAACCTTTAAGGAGTCCACTTGAAGGGAGTAAAAGTGTTCCCAGAAAGTTGGGTACTGGAAGCAATAAAACCTTATCAAATCCATCTCCAGAAACTCACACCACAGCCTCAAAGCGGAGGAAGATCCTGTTATTTTGATGACACTTTGTTGTCTTCTGAGAAATGCCAGGTGTGGAGTTTTTCTTTTCTGTCCCTGTTTGTTTTCCCCGGGAGAGGATTTGCCTTCAAAGTAAATTTTTCCTACAAATAGTCCCTGTTTTGGGGCTAGTTAGGAGAGAAAGGTGAGACAAGGAGAAGGAGTATGATGCCTCACAGTCATACCAACTGACTGGTCCCTCCTCCCAACAGCTGTTTGATCTCCTCAGCGTCTCTTCGCTGAGCTGCTGTTCAGTCACTGCTTCCTGGATCAAGGACTTCAGGAAGAGGTGCAATATCATCCAAGCTGCAAATCCCTCAACAATCCCTCTATTTTATTTCCACTCTTTATTTCTGTTAGCCCTTGGATGTGCGTGTGCGTGTTTGCATTAGTGCGAATTATTACTATTCAATAAAGTCGTTCACTGGAACTTTTTTGTGTGATTTCTGACTGAGCCTGACCCCGTAAATATTGGGTAAAAGATCCTTAATTACCCTGCCCTCTTTGCATTGCTAAAGCAGTGTTCGTAGCTAATTTCCCCCACAAGTGATAATTTTGACAGGCATTGGGAACCCCTCTAAGGGACCCCCAGCAAGCAGGGTAACACTATGTATGACTTCAGTCAATTCATACTACTAATAGGATATTTTGATGCTGGCCAAAGTGGCATTTTGACAAAAATCTCCTCTTCTAGCCAATTAACAAAAGATTCAGAAGGCTTGTTCTTGCTACTCCTTATCCTAATCGTGAGCCATCCAGCTCTCTTGCTACTTAGATTTGCCCTTGCAAGTACCTAAAGATAAATGTTGCAGAGCTGTCTTGGTATAATAGCTGCTGAAGGGTAACATGTAATGTGTCTTCTACCCTTGCCCTGGGTCCTCTGGACAATATCGTGGAATCATAAAAATAGTCAGGAACCTATCACTTTCTGAAATTTGACCAGGGGCATAGAAACCATGCAGGGAAGTACTTCATCAGTAATATGAAGGTAACACACATATGCTGTCTACTTTGGGACATTCTTAGAAGACTTTTATTTCTGTTGGGCTCCATGTTTACCTAACCAGATCAAACAACTGAACTAGTGAATAAAAATAAAATAAAAATAAAATAAAGTAATCTTGTATTCTGAATATATGAGCTAAGGACACTTTATTTTGCATGAAACTGTTTAAGGCTTTCTTATTTATCTGTGCGCATGTACAGAGATTAGTGATACAACATACATTCATTTCAAAATCACATATATATTAATGCAATATGGACTTATTTTCACTTTACATTGTTGGTTTTGCATTCATGGAGTCATGTGTAAAAGCATCCAAACAATCTATCCTATCCATATTTACACATAAATCCCTCTAAAATCAATGGGGTTTACATTCAGATAAATATGTGTGTGACTGCAACCAAAGGTCGTTTTAAAATCATTCTCAAGCTGGTTGCAGCACTGACAAAGAAATAATTTCAATATTTATTTAGAATTTTTAAAATAATAATTATTTTTGGACAATCTCTATAAGGGATAGTTTTCTTAAAATGTCAGTTTTGTTTCATCCACATTCAGATTTCTTTTTACAAAATTGTGTTCTTTCCATCAAACTTTTTAAAAATGTGCATATTTTAGTAAGTTCTTATAAAAAAAATGATGTTGTCAGCCAAATGCGCTAGACAACATTGTAGTTACTCCTATCATGGAAAAGACCACGTTGTAACAGTCTGCCATGAAGCCGTAAAAGACAAGGAATGTGGGGGAGGTTGATCTGGTAAGCTAATTCAGCATTACAGCCATACTTGAATATCCAGAGATACAAACCCAGGATGTGAGAAATTAAGCAGCCAAAATTTTACATCAAGATGTGAAAATGTGTGTTTTAATTTATCTCACATTTGAATACTTTTACTCTCATACACAGCTGGATTATGGAGAAATTGGCACATTTTGGTAACTTTTTTTTTTTAATGTGCTGATGCAACCTTTGCCCCCATACCTAGGCATCCCATTGCTTTTGCTTTGCTTTTGTTCCTAGGATCTGCTGTTGGTTCCACCCTAACCCCACCTTCAACCCTATTTTTGAACATTTTATAAAATCATCTAACAAGGGAGTAGTGCTTTCATGATGGATAGAAAATTCAGCCATTTGCCTAAGAAATAGCTGCTCTGAGGGCTGAAATTGTCTCATGACTCACCCTAAGCTTCACCAATCAACACTATATTAATCAGACTTTTGATCAATTTAGGATAATGAGTTGCCTTCAAGATGAATATGAGGGAAAAGCTTTTATATGTGACAAAATTTGAATGTAGAGAGATATACCACTGGGCTACCACTAAACTTATGCCTCAAAACATTCTCTAGTTCATCCAGATTTAATAACATAGTTGGCCAATAAATGACCAAACTGAAGCATGACATCTGTGAAATCATCAACTGGCAGAAGCTGTTCAGAAGCCAAAATCATATTTGGTGATAGTGGTTGGATTTCCCCATTGCTCCTCAACACAGAAGTCTCTCTAACCCCTGAAAATGCTTGGCAGAGAATTGGGGAGGGGCCTAAAGGAGATGTGCTTTGGAGTGGAGAACTGACTCCAAAGCTAGAATATTTCAAGAGGAGGGCAACCAAGACGGTCATAAGTCTAGGGGAAAAAAGCCTTATGTGGAATGGATTAGGGACCCACGTATATATAACTTAAAGAAGCTTGAGGGGTGACATCATATCCATCTTTACATATTTGAAGGGGTGTCATGCAGAAGACGTAATGAGCTTGTTTGCTTCTGCTGTAAAGACTATAACATGAACCTATGGATTCAAATTGGAAGGAAAGAGATTTCTCCTAAATGTTGCATAGAATTTCCTGCCAACAAGAATTGTTAGACAGTGGAATAGATGGCCTCAGAAGGTTGTGGACTCTTCTTCTTCTGTAGAGCTTTTTGAACATGGACTGAATGGTCATCTTTCAAAAGAGCTTCAGCAGTGTTTTTCTGCAAGGTAGGGAGTTGGACTGAATAGCCCTTATGGTCCTTTCCAGTGCTGTCACACTAGGATTCTATTATTATGGGAAGGAATTCCTGAAAACAGGGCAGAATCACATTGTGAGGTAAAGTTTCTCCATTACCCTCAGTCTGTACCACAGCCTATCCCATTTTCCCTTGAATCCTCTGTATCATTTTCAGTGGACTGACAGGCCTGCTTTGGTGGGGATGGAGCAGGAAATTCAGTGTATTAAGAAACAGAGTGTTCTAGTATTCTGAAGACATAAGGGCTACCAAATAAATGGATTCATCAGGCATCTAAATCTTTGGGGATCATTTATATTGGTGTGTTCGTAAAGTACTTTTGCATATACATTCTGTTACCTGATTACTACATGAAATGTATCACATGCTAGAACCAAGAAAGATTGCCTTTCTATTACAACTGTGATTTTAAACAATGGAAAAACATCTTTCCTGGGAACAGTTCATACCAGATAAATGTAGCCATCAGCAGACAGCCGTGTTTTATTTGTGATGCATTCTGACTTTGTTTATTAAGTAATCATTTCTGGATACAAGTGTCAACACAATTTGCTTTTTGAATAATGTGAAGCAGATAACCTCAATTAACAAGTAATTATGGTAATTTTTATACTAAACGCTCTCCTTAATTGTTTTTGAAACCTGAAACTAAAACCGTAATAAATAATGAATGATGAGAATACATTGGTTTTGGGGACTCCATGGTAGGTTGTCCAAAGGAATCTGCTGAACTTGAGACAAAAGAAGGCATTGGTTCTCCTTAAACTCTTAGGAATTCTATATGGATTTGGCATGCTGGGAAAAGGGGCTAGGGTGGCAGAGTGAATGGAATGGCCATATTGGAAGAACACCTCCTAAACAGTCATGTTTCATTAAGAGATTAAGATAAGATTAAGGAAGTCAGACATTTTATTTTGGGCCACAGTCCTGAAAATATAACAGCTAATTCTGAACTTTCTACCTAATCATGCCATGGGATTGAGATCACAGCTAGGCAGCTAAAGAATTTTTCAATGTGCTAAGTAGATTTGAGGTTTGACAAGTATCTGGAGGAATGATGGACAGTTAAACTGACAAAGACTTATGGTTTTTCTCATCCACAAGAAGGTACAGGAGACCTTCGAACTTGCTTAGAAGCACTTGCGCAAGATTTTTGAGGGCTGTGATGCTATTATCCCAGCTTAAAATGCTTGCAGTTCCTTCTTTTAATCAGCAGCCATGGAGGCAAAGAGAGGAGTCCAATGCCTGGACTGTTACAGTCTGATACAGTCTGATAAAAATCAGAACCTATTTCTCATAGCTGTGGTATATGAATCATACGTCTCATAACCAGGAACATATGATTCATATCCCATAACTGTAAGAAATAAAATAACTATGGGAGCATTTTCTCTTATCGGGGTTTTCCAGATCTATAACTCTGAGTGCTTCTGGAACACATAAACATGTTGAAACTTTTACAGTAGTTTTTGAGTTCAAGTAAGAACTGGACTTTTTCTTAATGGAGGAATATATGATAATATATGAAACAATGTGGAAATGTAGAAGCCAATGGACAACTTAAGTTCTAATTCATACATTAGTAGATGAGCCCAGTTTGTCCTAGAATTCTCACACACTGAATCCTTCAAACATCTCTGTGATGGACATCTGCAACATGGGCCTGGATCCTATTAGAGCATTTTCATTGGTCACACAAGACTTCCTTGCACAAAAAGCATCAGTAGCAAGGAGGGACAGAAAGTGAGTGGAGAAAGAAAGAAGGAGCCACCCAGCAAATGCTTCCTAATAGAGGGCCTACTCTCTCCAGAGCTGATAAGGTTTAATTAGCAAAATAGATATTTAATTGGGGAATATTTAATTAGCATAAATATAAATCATGCCCTGATATGGCTGCATGTCCATGCTGGCTAAGAAGAAAAGCTGGTCACACACATGCATTGCAAAATCAGGTCAAAAGAGACCTCAAGGTGTAGCCAGGTCATAGTCAAGAAATCACCAGGAAACTCCTGCAATAAAAGACTTGCAGTTAGCCTCCAATGGCTCAACCCTTAGAGAGAAAATAGCATCCAAGATGTTCCCACTGGACAGCTGATTGTCTTAGCTCCTCTCCATTTAACCAAGCAAACTTCCCTATTATCCCTGCAGTTGTCCAATACTTAAAGCACTATCAAGGCTGCCATTTGTCACCTAACACTAAGATCATTAGCTCATTCCAGACCCCATTGTCCAGTCTCAAGATTCCATTGTTTACTCTAGCAGAGAACCATTAACGCCTTAGCCCTCCAGGCAGAAAAAGGATATTTAAATCCCAGGTTTTGGCCAAACAATTTGCAGTACACTGGTTGCTGGTCACCACTCTGCCACTCTGATTCCTGTTTGTGTACTGTCCTTAGATTCTGCATCTAAACCATATTGCATCTTTGCTGCTCTTCTGGATTTGTAAATATCGCCCACTTTTGTCCTGAAAATCTTGCCATCCAAAACTTTCCTCCCTTTTCCTTCAGTTAGCCTTGTGTGTTATGTGACTGCTTGGATCTTGTGTGTGTGATCACAGTTCCCCCAATAAAACAAATATGCTTACATTTTGGATCTCCAGCTGGTTCTTCCCTGCACTAGTACCACTAGACATAGGTGTAAAGGTCTTGTAAGGTTACCCTCTTCTTGCAGGCCTTCTCTTTGAGTGAATATTCCACACTGTTTCATGGAGGCATTGGCATTGTGGGTGGACCCCTGAATCAACCACGTTTTGGGATAACACACAAGTTAATAATTTCTAAATTTAGGCCCTTTTCACACCTTACCTCATCGCGGCAGTGGGGAGCGGTGCTCGCGCAAGCAGCCACTCGCGCGAGCTGCTCACAACAGCCCTTTTTTGCCTCCCGCATCGCCTTCATTATAGCGCGACCATCGCACCCGTGCCCCGCCCCTTCCTTCCACAGCGCAGTCTGGGAGCTGTAGGCTGCGCGGGGGGAAGGAAGTGCAACTGGGCCGGCTTGCTGACACACTGCACACAGGTAAGTGCGCGAGGGCGCTGCGGGCATTGCGTGAGTGTGCAGTATTTTCGGCTTAAAGCCAAAAATCAAAAAATGTGCGCGCACCCCGCTTTAGCCTTGTGAGCATCGTGTGAGTGGGAGTGTGTCATACGGAGCGACGCTCCCATTCGCGCAATGCTCAAGGGGCGCTCGTGCAAAAAAAAAAAAGCATGCAAAAAGGGCCCTGGTCTTTGGTCCTGTTTGAGCAAATCTGGATGGAGTGAAGCACCCTCTCGCTAAAAGGATGCTTCTACCCCATGTCCTTCTCAACTGGGGAGAGCACAAGGTGAGTGAAGCCCTGAGAAGCATCCCTATGAAAACAAGCCTTGGCTGAAAGAGACCTGAATCTAGGTGGCTGGATAGCTCTCCTTACTCCTTCACTGGGTGGCAAAGGAGCAATCTGTTCCCAGATGCATTCTCAGGAAGTGCGGGGAGAGGCAAATGGGAGCTGTTGAATCCCCTCCTTCCTCCAGATTAGACACATGAGACAGATCAACTAAGACTATCCTTTTGCACCTAATTTCATCAGGAAAAAAAAAATCCAGGATAGAATTCCAGAACAGGCTAAATTAAATGGAGGAGAATTTTTAAGAAAATTCTTTTTGTAGTCCAAGCTCTTTCTCAACCAGTTTTCAATCTAAGAAAGCTAAGCTGGAAAGGCAGGCATGACAGAGCAGGAAGGATTTTCAGCTTCAACCTACCTTCCTTCCACTAAACCTACCAAGAAGGGAGGTGAGACCAGAGCTTCCAGAACTCTTATTTAATACTTTATTGCTGTGAAGTATGGCCATAACTCATTGGCACAGTATTTGCTTTTTTAGTATGGACAGTCCCAGGTTCAAAGGCAATCATCTCCAAAGAAGACTGGGAAGGAGCCCAGAAAATCTCTAGAGAGCTATTGACAGTCAGTATACACAATTTTAAACTAGATGATGGAACAACAGACTGACTTTCAGCAAGCAAGCTTCCTATGCTTTGTTCTTTCCACAGTTGCTGGATGATGCTCACAGAAATTTATATTTAACATAAGGCCTCTGCATTTCTGACCAAGTCCCCCTTATTTCAGCCACACTTCCCACTGCCTCAGGACCTACATTTTTCAAGTCTAGTAATACTTATTCTGAAGATTATTGTTGCAAGTAAGAAAGGGAGGAAGGGAAGGGAAGCCCTAATAAATATATTTTCCTTTTATTCCAATTTTTGTTCTGTTCCCATGGGGTGGCAGTAAAGAGACATCATATGCTTTGTAATAATATCACATCTCATTTGGGCATGAATTCATTGAAGAGCCTTCCAAAGTACATTTATTCACTAACAGAAACATAAACAAGGAAGGCCCTGCTCCAGTTGGGAGATGCTGATTTCTCTGCATAAAGGCATACTGGGCAGTGCCTGGACCCATCCACCAGTGGGCAGCTTTGCATATATCTGGCCCATAAATCATTTGTGTGAAGGTAAAGCAGAATAAGATGATCTTCTACTCTTTCTTCTACCAGAAAAGATCCAGAATATTACTAATTGTGTGACTGGGATGATGCATGCAGTGCAACCATTAATATTCAATGGGAACTACGTCAAATTCCTATTACATCTCCTTTCTCGTACACACAGTAAACCATTATATTTCAGTAAAAATATAGATTGCTTCAGGAAAGAATCAAACCCTCTTAATTTAGCTATGTTATGTTCAGTATAGGTCTGTGCAGCAAACTTAAGTATAAGCTAGCAGCACTTTTAAGCCTGCTTTAATATGATTGTGCAAGGTACACTAGCAGGTTCTGTAATCTATATTCTTGGCTCAACCAAAGAAGTGCAGTTCTCTGTTCATTATATCTTTACCGCCATCAATTTGTTAACTGTAGTTGAAGAAACATATAAAACAAGGTTTAAAAGAATCTGTTCTCTTTATTCCTCCTGTCATGTTGTGTTGGGTCACTTTGTGCGAAATGATGTGATGTAATGTAACTCAATGCAAGGAGACACATGTCCCTTCTCATTGGGAATCTAGAGAAACAGAGCTTTCTTTTCCCCTGTGGGAAACTATGCAGGTCAGGTGCCCAAAACTAGCTGTGGGAAATCTGATCAAATCTTCTCAGTTTCACTACCTATATATCTCCAATCTAATAGCATTTTGAACGTGACAAGTACGAGAAAGGGAGTTGATCCTCCCAATTTTAATGAAAGAATAAAACAAAACTAATGCTACAAGAAGGAGATTTCTACATTGTCATCACTCTTTTTGATAGACATTTCCTGTTCATATTTAGTATTGCAATTCCCACAGATTGCATTGATGTTTAAGTAGAGTTTGCAATATTTCTTAGCAAAAACTTCAAGAAAGCAAGAGCAGAGCTATTTATTTATCACATCTATGTCCTTGTATCCAGGGAACTCAGATCCCATGCATGTGTTCGTGGTCTGAAGTAAGAGTTCTCTAATCAAAGTCCATGTTTTATACATTACAGTGTTTTAGCACTTTTGGACAGAACTTGGAAAAGAGCCTTCTTTTGCCCACACTACCTGAGGTGTTCTGGGTGTTGTTGTCCAAAAAGTAACTTTTTCAAGTTCTGCTTTTAAGATCACTGTGATTTGCACATCTCTCTGATTGACAGCAATAGGGTATAAAGGATATGGAAATATATGGCTCTACTCTGAAGTGTGCACTGTAAACAATATAGACTGTTGTGACCATTTTTGTTTCTAGTGAGTGATAAACAGTGAAAACCTGAACACCATCTTATATTCTACTCCCCATTTCTTCTAAGATCGTGTATGTTAATATGTGTTTTTGGGTAGCATATTTTCATTTCAACTTCTATGCTACAAGTGTTGCTGAACCTGTGTCACAGGAATGCAATTAACTTGATTATTTTAAATATTTTATTTCATTGGATTTTTGAAACATACCCCCATTTACAAAGTGAAATATTTTTTAAAGCAGAAGTTGGATGTCAGAGATGTTTTAGTTGTGGCTCCCTTCACTGGGAGGGAGTTAGACTAAATGCCCCTTTGGATACTTTCTAACACTTCTAGTCTATCCTGAGGTGCAATCTTAAAAACTAAATAAATAAATAAATAAATAATACACATTTTAAATAGCTTATGTATATGTGTGTATGTATGTGTGTGTGTGTGTGTGTATGTGTATGTATGTATGTATGTGTGTGTGTGTGTGTTATATATATATATATATATATATAAAAAAACTGGCAACAGACCTGGCACCAGCTCAGAATGTGCTTGGGATGATTGCTGTTGCTGAGCCTCTCATTGCTATCACTGCCATGGCTGTCATTGCTGCTGCTCCCATTTGTCCACCCACAATGAGCATTTGTATCATAGCCTTGCAGCACACTTGATCAGCACTTTTGCTGGCCTGTTTTCTTCCAGTCCTCAGCAAAGCAAAAAGACTGTCTGCTTTGTAGCAACAACTTTTTTCGGGGTGGGGGGTGGACAGAGAGCCCAGAAATAGCCTTGGTCTGAGGTCTAGGCTTCACATGCACTGGCAACTTATTTATGCTAACCTGCTCCTAAAGTACACACTTCAGAGGCTGGGATACTATAATTAAGTGAACAGCATTGAGGAATTTGTATGTGGGGCTTAAGGCTTTGATGGACATTCTCATTATCATCAAATGAGGTAGGTCACTGTCAAAGGTTATGTTTCCAAAGCCTTCCCCTTTCCTTTAAAAAAGAAGAAGAGGAGGAGGAGGAGGAGGAAGAAGAGGAAGAAGAAGAAGAGAAATAATTAAAAAAAATTGTGCCTGAAAAGCTAGTGATAGTGTGACTTGCTTGCTTGAAAAATTTGCCACACTTGCGACTCCTCTCTCCCTCGTTGTAAGAATTCCATTTGTAATAAACTTTTATATAGCTGCAGAGTTTGGGGCTCAATTTACTATAGGAATACCAGATGTCCTTAAGAGATAAAAGAGATTTTCCTAGCTCCAGTTGTACCCTTTGTTTCACTATGACAACCTGTGTGAGTTACATACTTCTCCTTTTTGAGAGGGCTCTCTTATTTCTACAAATTGTACTTAATAAGAAATTATGAGATAGGAGAGAAAAATCAACTATTTCTAAAGAGGAAAAAAAAATTAAAAATGGACATGACTGATAAAAAAAAGCCCACAAGTCTGTTTATAAGCATGTACAGCAAGCATTGTGTTTGCTGATAACAAGCAACAAACATTCATCTAAAAAATTGTTTTCCTTGAGTTTTACTGTTCAGAGATGCTGCTGTTTATCAGTTTTTAATATACTCTTTGGAAATTGATGTGTACTTTACCCAGTCTTTTAAAAGAACCAGAGAGATTCAAAGGCAGGGTAAAATACTTTCATGATTCCCCACAGAAAACTATGAGGGCAATTAAACAGATGGTAGTAATAAACTCACTTCCAACCCATCAGGGAATAGGGTCCCTTATTAAAAGCCTGATACAATGAAAGCAGGAACAATCTCTAGAGGGGATTTTTCCTCTAGCTCCACACCTTTGAATCAGGTTGTATAAGGATCAGGAATAGGATCTCTTTAGGGAACTGCATACTTGTGTTCTGGAGGACACATACATATATGCTTAAGAGCCAAACAACCCTGAGGAGCTAGCAGTTGCAAAGCAAATATGTGTAATACACAAAACATTTGTTGCAGCCAAGCCCTGAAGGGGCCACAGCAACCTGTAGAGGGGGTATGTACAACCTTGTGTTATCAACAGCCTATTTGCCGTGTTCAGGAAAGGACTTTGGCCTCACACCCAACATGGAAAAGGTAGTTTTCCTGTCTAAAACTTCAGTGTCCCAATGCAAAACACACAATACAACAAGCAAACACCACAGAGCTCTTTCCCACCTGTCAGGTCCCCAGAATGTCCAACGTAGTCTCCAGCACTAAAGCCAGGCTTTGGTAAGTTGCTAGAAACCCAGATCGATGTGTGCTTTTTCTTCTGTACATATGACAAGAGACCCTATGTGGTGTGGTGATTTGAGCATTGGACTATAACCCTGAAGACCAGGGCCCTTTCCGCACTGAGGCTTCTAGCACAAGCGGGGGAGGCCGGCAAGCGCAAGAAGGCTCGTCCGGGAGGCTGCCGCTTCCCCCTCCTTCCTTCCGCAGGCGAAGGAACCAGCGGGGAAGCAGCACCGAAGGAGGCTTGCTGCGCAAGCCACCCTTCCCCCGTGCGAAGTGGGAGACCTCGCGCCGGATTCCCACCCTGCGCGCGGGCGGCATCGCGCCGGATTCCTCCCCCGCGCGCGCCGGATTCCTCCCCCCACGCGCGCGAAGCGAGTGGCGTCGCATCCCCCCCGTGCGCGCGGGCACAGCAGGCGGCGCGTCCGTCGCACTACCTCCCCACCCCGCTCCTTCCTTCTGCAGGGGCGGAGGGAAGGAAGCGCGACCCGGCCGGCTCCCGGAGGCTCCGCACGAAAGGTAAGTGCGGGTGGGCTCCGGGAGCGTTGCACGAGCGCGGGGTGATTTTCGCTTGTACGCGAAAATCAAAAAAACCGCGCTCGCGCCGCTTCAGCCCCGTGAGCCGGGCGGAAGTGGGAGTGCGTCGTGCGGAGCGACGCTCCCACTCCCGCGAGGCTCGCGGGGCTATCGCGCGCGCGCAAAGGCCCGTGTGAAAAGGGCCCAGGGCTTGACTCCTTGCTTGGCCATGAAAACCTGCTGGGTAACCTTGGGTGCATCACATACTCTCAGGCCCAGAAAATCCTGTAATAGGTTCAACTTTAGAGTCACCACAAGTCAGAAACAACTTGAAGGCACACAACAATCACAACATATGTTAATGTTTTTCTTTTTCTCTGTTGAGTTACATTGGTATGGTCCTGATTGAATATGTTTAATTCAGTGTCTCTGTATTTTGTCAGCAGTTATTATTCCAATGTAAAAGGGAAAAAAATCAAGCCAAGTACCTCTAAGCAATAAGCTTTGGACTTATGATACTGAGATTCCATTAATAATGAAACAACAAAAACATTGTAGATGAAGCTAAATATATTAATAATTATTTATAGGCCACAGACAATTGGAAAAGTGACCACTACAACCATTCTCCATCACTCTGTGTTGTGTATATTTTCTAATACAGGTATATAGGATAAATAAGATCAGAATTATAAGGCAAAATCTGCATACTAAAATAGCACAAAAATATTACATTCAAAGCATAAGAAATATAGCAAACCTATCAAATATACAAGCCATTTCCTGTTTGTAACTCCAGTTTTTAATCCCTTCTCAGTTTGGTTTTGTATAAGTAGATAGTTCAGTTATACAGTAGATTATGGAGCTCAGGTGGCCATTCTGCCATTTGCAATAGCACTTGGCTTTTTATTTTCTAAAGAACTGAATTTGAGAATTAATTCCTTGATACAGCTCCACCCAGAGTTCAAAGAGATAAAAGGTCACTAGGCAAGTTCCTACTCAAATTAATCAAGAGGAAGCTCCAATTTTTTCTCAGGTTTTTAAGCCTTCTGTTGCCTTTATAGAAGTCTTTACTGATGAAGAAACAAGAAAGCTGACTGGCACAACTGAGAGTGCATTTTTGGAGAAAGCAACTTGAATATCAGCTTTACCTGTAATCTCTAATGCTGCTCTGCCCCCTTGTGCTGCTATAGTGAACTTGACTGCAAAGCAGCTTGGCTGTATTTGTACGTGAAACCTTCTCTCTCTCTTTCTCTCACATACACACACACACATACACAAAGCCACTGTCACTTCTCACTGTTCTGGCAAGTTCAAGGTCAGTGCCTAGCTATTTTCAGCTCATCTCTTCTTGATCCATTCAGAGAGATGACAAGGTAACGTGATTCGGGGTCAGCTGTATTACAGGAACCGTTACATAAAGGGAGAAAGTAGAAATCAATCCTAGCTGACAGTGTCTTCAGGATAATCAGCGCTCACTCCATGCCGCTGTCAGCTTCCCTGCATCAAACACCATGTTACTTCTGTCAGATCTTTTTAACAGAACCATATTCTCACTTTTGGCAAAGTAAATAAATATTTCACTTGTGCTTGCATTGAATTCATTGTTACAGAACTTTGCCACCTTGCCCTCTTTCAATCTATTCCCTGATATATTTGGTAGGGAAAAAATGATCGCTTCTTACTATATAAATTCTTTGCCATGGACATCTGTAGGTAAGGGATGATACCAGAGAAGAATAATGCCATGTTTTAGAAAGGAGCCCTCTTTTACACGTCCTCTTTAGAATTCTCCTTCCCCTCAACTACATCTGTTTCCCTGAAGAACATTTGCCTAAATGATGCTCATCATTGTACTGATTCTGTTAACGCTTTACAGTAACATTTTAAGACACCTTTCTCAATTTGTTTGATTACGAGTCCTCTCTTGAAACCGCTTCCTCCTGCAACTAGACATCTTCTTCTGTGCAGAATTATGAACATATCATTTCACAAGATGGGCTGCAGTTTAGTGGCATTTCGGCGACAACACATGGTATGTCAGTTTAGGGGAAAGAGCTGCTATTCCATCCCACCCACCTTGTGCTCTCATGAAACTGCCAAAGCCTGCAGTACTTCTCGAAAGAGCAATTTGCCATAATATTAGTTGTCAGTAAATTCAAAGACAGAACTCCTAAAGCTATAAAATGGATTAGAAGCCATTTTTTTAAAAAAAATTAACAAACTGGAGTAAGAGTATACTGTCAACAAACAAATGCTTCATCATAGCACTGTAATTTGGAATTTTAATTACCCCTCTGCTTCTGTAACAAAACAATGTCTGAACTGGCAGCCATTTGAATCTCTCACAGGTCATTGAGCATTCTAGTTAATTACTCTATGAATAGCCCGTTTTTCTCCCCTCTGGAAACACGTTTCTAATGGCAGTCAAGGTCTGACAAATGTGTCATCTACATAATTAGCTAGGAAGCAACACAAAACATTAAACATGCTTTGTGCCGACAACTATCAAAACATTTCATTTGTTGTCAATTATTCATTACTTTGTAGGTTCTGAAGGGGTTGTTATTATGGAAATAAGTCCAGATGCTAACAAGGTTAGAGCTTTTGATTCAAATTAGTAATCAGAGGACTAACTTTACAAAAAAAAAAAAAAAGAAGTACCCCTCTATACATCTGTGGCAGCATTCGATCAGTAGTGAATTATAAACGAATTTTGCTAAGTTCAAGTTTAAAATCACAGTTGCAATGGCAGGCTTCCTAATTTATAGGGTTGCATCTTCCTTTGAAGTGCAAGGATCTAAGCAAAAGAAGTAAACTTTTAGAACCTTTGGCAAGACTAATTTGTACTTGGTAAACAGAGGAAAAGATTTTCACAGCATGAGGTTTCAGAACACTGGGAGAAGGGAAAAACTAGAATTTTTCAAAACCTTCTTTTATTGGGTATTAGTTTGAAGCAAATAATAATGGCACTGGGTAGAAAATCATCCTCCTTATCATCATCATCATTGGAGTGGCATATAATGATTTATATTAGTTTAATAAGAAAGCCACATTGCTTTTCCTTTCCATCAAAGTGTGTGAAGTAAATTCAGCTTCTGTTTTATATACTGTATTGAGTTCTGCTTGCTATGGAATGTAATAATGTAGCTGTCCAAAAATTAGAAGAGGAAACCAGTTGTACAATGCTGATCAAAGCCTTTATACCCTTTAAATCCAGAGACTTGATCAAGACTTGAGCAACTAACCTAACTTTTGCAGAACTGGAAGGATATAAAGTGTATTAATAAAATGCAGAACCTCAGTACTTTAAGGCTTTCCCCCCCTTTTAATAAAATATAACAATATACTAAGGGTTAATTAACATTTCAGCCTTTTTTTTAACAGAAGAATTGTACCATGATCATATATGAAATATGTTTCATTTATTTTAGTATGCATATGTGCAGTGAAAACATCCAATACCTACTCTCATGACCATTTGAAATGTGGTGCTGGAGAAGAGTTCTCCTATGGACTACTAAAAAAGACAAATGAATGAGTCTTAGAGCAAAACAGGCCTGAACTCTCACTAGAAATGAGGATGACAAAACTGAAGCTGTCATAGGCCCTTTCCGCACCACATGGCTGCCCTGCCATGGGGGCATGATGGCAGCGCTCCACAAGAGGTGCATCTGCACAACATTGTTGCGATCCCACCGCCATCTTGTTCCCATGCATCATACAAGCATGGTATTTGTAAAACAGAAAAAATCCATTTTACACTTACCCTTGCACCACACTACTGCCTTTCCTGGCCATACGGAAGGGTGATGCCTCCTTCCCCAGCGCAGTAATAGCAAGTGCCCAGCTGCACTGCGGAAAGGAAGAGGCAGGGCCAGAGCACTCCCCTCCACTGTGAGGTGCAGAGAGGAGCATTCCTGCTGTGCTTTCCCTCTCTGGGGGGTTGCAGCGAAGGATATCACTGAGCCCCATTGTGTGGAAAGGGCCATAATTTCAACACATTATGAGACAACACGACTTATTGGAAAAGATGATAATACTTGGTAAATCAGAAGGCAGTAGGAAAGGAAGAGGGCTGCAGTAGAGGTGAATGGATTCACTCAAGGATGGCATGGCCCTGAGTTTGCTACAACCACCCAGGGCAGTTGCTGGTCAGGGCTTTTGGGGGTCTCTCATTCACAGGGTCACCATAAGTCAAAGCACCTTTCTGCACTATACTGTTATAGTGCTATTATTCCACTTTCAAGCTCCTATGGAATCCTGGGGTTTGTAGTTTAGGGAGGGGCCTTTAGAATTCTCAGCCAGAGAGCTCCTTGGCCTCAGTAAATGACAAATCACAGAATTCTGCAAGAGGTTGAAAGTGGAATAATAGCATCACAACAGTGTAGTGCAGAAAGGCCCAAAGTCAACTTCATGGAACATATCAACAATAACAATGACTGGAATAGAAATAGTGATGGGAAATGCAGGACAAGTTGTAAACATAAAATTACAATGTGTAAATCCTTTGTAAAATTCTGTGAGGGATGAAAGTTTTGCCCAATGAAGTCCTCACCTGAGAGCACCCAATAGATTTTCAACAGATGTGAAAACTGGCATTCTTCTGCCAGAAGATACTGGTCTCCTTGAAAGCCCATTTGGTTATTTCATTGTTAATACAACTCAGAACAAGGGAAGCTTTGGTTGACTATCTTGATTTGAAACACTGATTTTCTGTTACATAGAAGTAAAGTATGATTAGCTTAGTTTAGGGGAGAGTAAGAAAATAAATGCAATATTGAGTTAAAACTTCTGGAAAGAAGCTGCTGTGTTTTTATTACATACAGTAAATATAGTTTTATGGACACTATAGGGCCACTTTATACTTGTAAGTGTTCTTTACACAACTGCATCTGGAGTGACAGTCACAAAAGCAACAATTAATTCTCCCTCATATGACCAATGATATAACAGTGGTAGTACTCAGTACATAATCACTCTAATCTTTTTTTTTTTTTTGAAAGAAATTACAAGTGAGGAGGATTGTTTAAAATGGTACCCATCCCATATGGTGTGCATATGCCCACTTGGTAATAGGATGGACAAATCTGTCAGTTGCGCTTTTTCCTGCATTCAGATTTTGCAAATGTTGATAAATACTGATGAAAAATGAACTGAAATAAACTTCTCACCCCCCTCCCCTACTTGGTAAGTTGGTTTTCTGCAGCAGCTTGCCAAATGGTTAAGTGAATGCTATACACATTCTATGCCTGGATTTTGGACCAGTTGCAAATATGTAGTAAAATTCACCTTAAACCTTAGCAGAATATTTAATCTGATTAGTTTACAGTGGTTATACAGAAACCCCAATAATGTAATATGCAGGGCACATAAGCCTTTTGATTCAGCTAGTGTCCTAATCTGCCATGAATGTTAATTTATTGGGGATAAGAATTGGCACAATGAACAGATAATTTTCAGCACTATTCTTGGACTTATTAAAAATCCATTCAAATTCTACACTGAAGCAGCCAGTCAGATTTCTGCTCCCCCTTTGGATGCTGCTAATTTGCCTAATAACACATTTATCAAGTCAAGATGGTGATGTAGGATGGTAGAATATTTGTCATGTACAATGTCCATAGGTACAGAGTGAGAAAACCAGTTCTGATTCCAAGAATAAAAACAACGAGGTGGAAAGTGGCAGGGGATGGGGTGGTAAGAAGAGTCAAAAGAATTTGTCCTTTCCCCCCGCCCATGTTCTGAAGTCAAAAGTTTAATGCGAAAACAGATTCTTATGGGCATTCTGCCCAACTTTGCTTGAGAAAGTGTTTTTTTGTCAGAGTCTATATTTTTCTCCCAAAAAAGAAGGAAGTAAAGAGCAAAACTAATCAATCCCCACCCTCAAAATATATGCTCCTCTAAAACACGCTCTTTTTAAAAATGTGCTTGAATTGTATTTCCGAAAGATAAATAATCCATTTTCAACTAAAAACACCTGCAGCTATAAGTATTGTGGTGTCGGGGAGAGAATCATGAAACTAGAAACACTTTTTGAAAGAACTGTAGACTCATTTAATTAACATGAAACAGATCACATATTTATACGGAAGTCAAAATATTTTGGGAGCTGATAATCCTGTAAGCCTTAATGCAGTATTAAAACAAGAAATAAATGCAAAGTGTTACTGTTACACATGCCTTCCTGATCAATGGTGTTCACATATTGATCTATAAATGGAGTTGACAGTCTGTGTTGGCTGCACATTTTCCAAGCAGCTCTATTTTTGTACAAAAACCAATACGGGCAATTACCTTACTTTGAGATGCCAACTCTTATCAATTCAATGTGATTTAATGTCATTTTAATTAAATATCAGAATACTTCAGGACAGTCTCCACAAACAAAGCCTCAAACTTGACTATAAGCTTGATGTGAAGCAAACACAAACAACAACCTTGCCTCTCCTGACGCGGCTCATAAAGCTCCACTCAACTGAAGAGGCAGTAATTTTACCAAGTTCACTTATCTCCTTAGCTTCTCATAACTTTTACAAGTAACTGAAGTGGGGAAGGTGAGGGGGGAAACAAAGGAAAATTTCCTCTTGTTTCCTTGATAGTGTATTAGAGAGATAAATAAGACAAGCAAGCCTGCTTCATCTAATCACAAAGAATGCTAATCCATTAACATTTTGGAATGACTAAACAGATCCTAATTCTTAATCTATGCACCAATGAAAGAAGATGTTTCATGCTTTGACTTTGCATCAAATGAGGCAAAATGCATCTCTCTGAAGTTTAAAAGAAAATGGACACTGAAGGAGTACACAATAGAAAACACAAGAAGGACTATGCTTAATAGAATCAATGCCCAACTTTAGGATGACACATTAATGTCCTTTGTCCATCACGAAATAGTGCTAGTAGCATGGTACCCCAGCTGGGAAAGCAACAGGGAAGAAGGGAAGTATTGGCATCATTCTGCATCAACTTCCCAAGTGGCAACACAAGTTCTATCCTGGTCAAACCTCAGATGTTTCATAACAAAAACTATGTAACTTCTATCTTCCTTGTCATATATAAGGTTGAAAATAGGTTGACCTCCATTGGAATAAGAGGCCTGGTATGTATCTGAGTGCAGCCCTAAATGCTAGAAAATATAGCCCTACTCATAAATAATGTTCTGCTGTTTCAAATGAACTTGGTTTGTTGCCCATATTCATACGTGCATCTTTCAAGATTTATTCATTTGTTGATCTATTTTTTTAGGTATTGTTACCAGCAGCTTTGGAAGGGTTCACTGACATGGGAAAGATCTGGCTCAAGTCAAAAGCTTCAATATAGCAAGGTCCAGTGCAACACAATGGATAGCTAAATAGGGAGGTAAAGATGTTTTTGTTTTTTAAAAAAGCCCTTTGGTCATTTAATATTTATTGATTAATAGATCAATTAATAGATTAATATATTTTGATCAGAGGAACTACTCTTTTTGTTGATTATTTTAAACATAGGTTAAATCCAGCTGTCAGCCCCATCTACAACAGGACACTGAATCAATGGAATATAGATAAGTGTTGACTTATTAAGTTCACATTGATTCAGTAGTTTACCCCAGTTAAAGTTAATAACTGGATTTAACCCATAATTTATATTTTGAGATGGTTCACTTTAATATCATGGATGGCAGAAGAACTTTCCACGCAGGGTAGTAAGGCAACCCTATTCTCTAAGATGGCATCTATTTTCAATCTTAAAACTACTTGTATTATAAATTCATGTATCACCTAAAAGTAGGCACTCAGTTAATTGGGAATTCATTAACTGATCAAAAGAATAACATACATAATCAATATTGCAGAATATTGCAACCCTAAAAATGCAGTATGAGTGTAACATTTCCAGTGAGCCAGAGTGGACTGAGTGCTGAATTTAGGAGTGAAGGATTAAACTTATGAATCAATTTTTGGTTTGTCAAGTCTATTTTTCTTCCATTTTCCTTTCTGTAGAATAATATTACTGTACTTGTTACAGTCTAATAAGCATAGGAAGAACTGGATATATGAATAAATAATTTTAAAATATATTTCTTGAAATAGGGAGTGTGATTTACACTAAATTTTGCAATAATTCTTTTCAAGTGACATCAGAAACAAGAGTAAAGATATATAGAACTCCCACTTTAAAATGCACATTAGAAGGTCAAGTTGAAATTGCAGAACTTAATCACAAATTAATCTATGTAAAGGGTCCATGTATTTTGTCATGATTCTAGTTATGGTAAATTCCAACTTTTTTTGCTTTGTTTTCTGTTATATACTTGACTTTTGCTCTGGCTGTTTATGTATTTTTGTGTATCTTGCAAGATGTAAAGAGCAAAGGGCATTCTTAAAAGCCACAAATTGTAATAAAAAGTATGTTACTTATATACAGAATGAATACAATTTATTTCCAAACATATGGGACAGAGAAACATTTCTTCCCATGAAAAAAAGATCTTTTCTAGGATTTTTCATAAAAAGCCATTACGAATCACACCTCTCTGGCTCTGGGTATGTCGATGTTCCTATAATACCAACTTCTGTATAAATTTTTGCAATTCACAGTCCTTTTGGTGTCTTGGGATGTATTTTGAAGTGTTTGGATTTTTGTTTAAGACTTTGGCCTTTTCCATGTACCTTTCGCCAGCCATTTGACAGGCTTGCTCAAGCAAATATGCCAAAATAGTTTTCATTCTGTCAATATCTAGTTAGAAAACTCTGCATTGGAAAAAGAGAGAGAGAGAGATGAAAATACTAGAAAGAGTGAGGAAATTAGGAGCATGGCAAGCTTTCAATCTATTATATCAGAGCCAAGTTTGCATGGTGAAATGACATACCCTGAGTCTCTATAATTAGCTGCTAAGAAAACACAACTTTTTCAGCTCTGTACAAAAGAACATAAATTGCAACTGTTATGCTTATGGAAAACCCAGCAGCAAATGTTTGTGCCTGGCGCAACTTTTTAGAATCCTTTTTCTTTTATCATCCTCGCATATTCTCCTCCCCCCACCAAAACTGAAAGTTATGTAACAAGGTAATACCAACAATGAGAAACTGCATGATAAAATCCTGCCCAAAAGTGAAAAATGCTAATTTTGTCTCATTTAGCAGCTGGATACAGAAATGCTCATTAGTTTTAAGAGGGTTAATCCTTTTAACTTTTGCATATTGATATGCCAATTATGCCTAATTGTACAAGAGGCATCAGTCAAGGTAATAGTGCATAAACACATGAAAGTTATTAAGTACATCCCAACATGTAATAAAGTAGGTGTTAATTGGTAGCTGAGTTCTGCAGGCTATTGAGGTGGATAATTCATTGAGAGATGGATCACTTGTAATTTCTCTACATAATTCCTTTTGCAGTCTCATGCTGTGATGTTTTCATGCTTGTCAAAAACAACTGCAGCCTAGTGCCTTTTGTTAAACACAGCCAATAAAATATGTTAGGCATCATTAAATATACTTAACTTTTAAACTTTTTCAAAGGTACAGTTCTTACTGATAATACATTATACTATTTCCAAATAAATTACTGTAAACACTCCTATAGCTTCCTAGCCAAAGAACATATCACTTAGAGGGTTTTGAGGAGGGGGTCCTTTTAGAGTACTCTGTGCAAATGTATCACAGGCAAGCGATCATTTTAAATTGGAAAGTAAACATAACAAAACAAATGTTCCAATAGTTACGGGGTCAACATCTGAGAAGGGCTTTCTTTTTCAATCCCAAAATGGCACACAATTTCCCTATAATCAACAGAGGGAAGAATAACAAAAACCATACATTTGCTGAACTCAGATAATCAAATTATTGTGGGTTAATTTTGAATTTGAACATGGGGGTAAAAATGGCAAGGCAAAAACAAAGTACAACAACAACATTCTAACAACAACCCAGCCCACAAGAACTACAGCAAGCTTACTCCGTCGGCTATCTCTGTTAAAGCGACAAAGGTTTCAAATTCATTTATCTTATACATAGAATGGTAATTAATAGTTCATAAGACTCTGAAAAAAGAAACAGAAACTGTGTGTGCGAGGGGTACAGCACAGTATAGTATAGCATGTTTTGGGGAGAGTCTGACTTGCTTCCTCTGAGCCAGAAAGCAAAGCTAGAGTCCTAAGCAAGTGTTACATTGCATAAATGATTTTGCAACATCATATGGCCTCAGCTGCAAGTTGCAGCTATTACGGAAGAAAATTAACCATGGGAGGCTCATACCAATCAGTTTGTTTATTAGCACAGGATGAGTAAAGGGGAAGGGGAATGACTGTCAAAAGAGTTCACCTCTAATGTATTAGTGTTTAACTCCTTTCAGAATAGACTCAAACTAAATAAATCCACCACCATTTGGTTTTTCCTGGTGTTTAAGAATTACAGTAATTTTAAACTCCAGTGTTAGATGATTTCCTATATCTTCTGTGGAAAATTTGACAAAGAGTATTCACAAGTTTTAACTACTGAAAAAAGAGTTTGTTTTTTGGGGGGGTATAGTTTCAGGCTGTATCTTTCAGAAGCAAGAGCCTATATTTGTAATGCATGAAGTGTAAGTGCTCCATACTAAAGTTGCATCCAGCCCAAAGCATGGCACTGTACAGGTTTATCCTTGAATTAAAGGACAACAAATTGCTTGATGGGTCAAGATCTCATATGCTAGCTACCACAAGAGACTGTCCCACTAAATGAAAGAACTCCTTTGGTGCACTGTGGCAACAGTGACATCTTTAAGCATTTTTTCCTAGTATTTTGGTTCACCATTATATATCCATTTCTACTTTTAAAAAATCATTTGTTTTCCAGGTCTATTCAAATATCTTTAACCTTAAACTGTCTGCTTCATATGAAGTGTACTGGTTTGCAGTCCTGTATATATGTGTGAGATTAAGAGGTGGGTTGGTGTAAAAGCTGCTACAGGAAGCGCCCAGCTTTTGGCATCTCATAATCTTATGACTTGCTCTTTTGATGCTTCCAAATTAAGGACAAGTTCCATTAATTCAATGGGGGTTCCACTCTTTCATCAGTTCTTCTTGCCCACAGAGGCTTGCTTGGAACAACTCGCACACACGTACTGCTGAGAGGGGAAAAAGGGCACTAGGCCAGCTGAAAGACTTTGCAAGCAGCGGACAAATGGTCAGTCCCACGTGAGCCTCTTTAAGTCTTTCATGCTCTCTACAGTACAGTACATGGGTTCCACTTTTCAACCAATTCCATTTTCTGATGGTGCTCCAGTCCCTTATGTGTCAGATAAATGATGGAAGTATGATGTATTATCACATAGGCCCAGCAGTCTCTACGCACTTTCTGACATAATATGGTATTTAAGAGAATCTGACATAGATTAAAAACTTGCAAATACCTGTCCATTTCAGACTTCAGATAGTACATTTCCCACATTCATCAGTTCAACAAAGGTGGACCACAGGCTCTTACATACTTGCAACTCAACCACGTAATAGACAGAAAGTTGTAGAAGGGAAGGGGTAATTCAGCAGTATATCTCTAAGTTTCACATAGCATCTGCAAATGAGAAACTAGTCAGGAAAGCAGTGGGTACATTTCTACCCTGACCATCATTAAAACAGAGAATATCTGGAATACACACCTACTTCCCGAGTGAGATTTTTTTATTCTTTAGGGGGTGATGCAGGTGATAGATGTGGGCTCTTTGGAAAATCACCTTCTGGGTGAAGTAAAATTAGACTTCTGGTGGAATGGAAGGAAGGAACAGTTTTTTTAAAATGGGAATTTTAGGTCCTTTTAAGTTAGGTAGTTTTGGTTATTTGAAAAACCACCTAAACCTGTATGAACCAGATGGTACCAAGTTCAGCCCTATGGACATTACTTGCCAACCTTTAATTAAGAGGTTAATTAGTTTGATGGGCACGAGCAATAGAGCTTTTTTCAGTGATGGTTCCTAATCTATAGATCTCCCTTATAAAGGATATGCATTTGGTCTAATTAATCTGATTAATACTAGCTTTCAAAAACCTTTAAAAATATCATCTCATTCAACTGTCTTTCAATTGAAAGTGATATCCTGTGTTATAAAAAGCAGCCTACAACATAGATTAATTTTTTTTGAATGAATAAATAAGGGCCAGAGAGAAGAAGAACTCACTACTGGGGTGTTGGGGCAGAGGGACAGAGGAAGCTATGGCATGAGGAACAAATGTGTTCGATGAGAAAAAGTCAGAACACCCGCAAGGTATTTCTACCTTCTGACTTACTCTCATAAATCAATAATACACTAGGACCCCCGTATCTGTCGGGATTGGTTCCGGGGCCACTCGCAGATACTGAAATCTGCAGATAGCAGGGAACACCCTTTCCCGCCACAAGCCCCGGCCCGATTATGGTGGCGGTGGGCAGGAAAAGAGCAATCCCACGCTCCTCACACTTTTCCCACCACGTGCTGCGGGTATCAGGGCCAGGGTGGGCAATGGGAGTTGGTGCGGGGTGTGAACCCATGATCCTCGCTCTTTTCCTGTCACCTGCCACAGAGATCGGGGTCAGAGCAGGTGGTGGGAGTTGGCGGGGAGCACAATCCCGTGCTCCTCGCCACCTCCTGCCACTGGCCCCAGGCCAGGGCCCAGTTATCTGTGGTTGGCCCGATGGTGGCCAACCGCAGTTAACTGACTCAGTGGATAATGAATCCATGAATAGTGGGGTCCTACTGTAATGGTGGCCTTACTACAGTCTTTGTAAGCACCTGCTAGAAAGCTTTAGGTCAAGTAGAGGAGACATTATTATAATCTCCAAGTTCAGGGGAAAAACCTGTATTTGACTTACATAACTGAAATCTACGTAAGACCTCAGACATAAGTGAGTCTTGTACTGCCAGCAACTAATACACAAAGGCATACAACCAATAGAGGAAAAGATATAAAGCCATCCTGGCTAGCAGTTATGGCCTTCAATCAGACTGAAAGGAAATAAGTAAATGTTTCTCGGGTACTCTTCTCCTAAATTTTCCAGCGCATCATTAGGCATATCTAGAAGAGAGGGCTGGTAGCATCTCCCTGTTCAAATACCTTGTCTAAAAGCCACCAGTACTGACCTCTCTACCTGAATGAAAACTAAAGATAGCACCAGGATCATTAGTGTACCATCCATTCTGCTACCAAATAGTCTCCCTGCCCAAGCTGCTATAGATAGCTAAACGTGTGTTACTAACAACTGCAAATCTTATGTTTCATTGGACTTCAGAATTCACATTGAAGCTACCTTGTGGGGAGCAGCTGGGAGCTGGAGCAGCTCAAGTGCTACCTCAATTATATAGGTCCCAAAGTATGTATTGTTACATGTCCAACATATGCTGTTCTCTACTGCCTTCAGAGGGGCTCAGTTTAAGGTGGTCTTGGAAGATAATGATTATTTCATCCTAGTTCATGGCTTAAACAAGGACATTAACAGGAATAATAAAACACTGTTAGATCCCCTGTATATTTTAGTGATTTTCAAAAGTACCACCCTTGGTATCATTCTGCAGTGTGTTGTCAGAATTCAACTGAGATATATGCTGTCCTCTCTTGAGGCATAGATAAAGAAGGTAATGCTGGGAAAACCTGCCTCAAAGTCTGAAAATCTATGACACTAAAAGTACTGGAAAAGTCCAGTGAAAATCCTTTGAAAGCACAGGAGAAGTCATCTGAACATTTGGGCTCAAGTATCAGTATGTGATGCCAGACCATATGCCAAGGCCACTCTCTCTCTTTTTTCCACCTACTAGTCTCTAGGAGGCTGAACTAAAGACAATTTTGGGATGGGTAAAGACAAATAAGTTGACACTTAGGCTAGCAGGGGAATTGAGTGCAATTCCAAAGGGGACACATTCCACATTGTGCAATTCAGCTTGGGTATAATTTTAGACATAGCCCTGAGTGCATCTGCACAGTAAAGGCTAGCCCATTCATTCCTGGAATTATGGCTAAAGTAACCCATGTCTTGATTACATCCCATTTGAATTACTGTTACATGTGGTTCTGTCTTTGAAAACTGGAAATTTCAACAGGTTCAAAATGTTGCAGCTAGACTGCTGGCTATGCTGGCTACAGGGAACATACTAACTTTTTTGTGGCAACAGCATCACTGTTGCTGCTGATTGGTTTCTTGATATGATGCAAACAGCTGGCTATGACCTAGATAACCCTGTATGGCTTGAATCCAGACTATCTGAAAGACCATGTTTCCATATGTTATCCTGTCCAAATTGTAAGATCTTTGGGAAAGGGTTCATCACAGATATGTTTGGTGGGGACACAGGAGCCAACCTTACCTCCTATGGTACTGCTCTCTTCTCACTGGCAGGCAAACACCTCTTTTATTTAGGAAGGACTTAACTCATCTGGCAGAAGAGTCTCTTAATTGAGTGTGCTGTATTTTGTATTTTTACTATGTTTTAAATGAATTTTAAACGATTTTAAATTACTATTTTAATTGAACTTTTTAATGGATTTTTTAAACTTTTAATTTGTGTAAATTTAGCTGTTTTAACCTATACTGTAAACCAGCTGGGATCTCATAATGGGAGAAAGATAGGATAGATAGTAATGTATTTTATGTGAAGGAAGCCTTTGAACACTGCTTGGAAACTTCCACTAGTACAAATTCAGCTCCTTCAATAATTGATGGGCCTAAGAAGTTCAAGAGTGTATCACAGTTTTAGGTGACTACCTCCTTTGGGTGCTTTACTCTATCTTCAAAATTGGTACAGCTCACCATGCTCTGAAAAACTCTTAATCCAAAGGTGCTGACCTGGACTCAAGAAGTATCAGTATCATATGAAAGCGTGTGGGACATAATCTTACAGAAGAGTAGGCTGCACATGCCCCTTGCAATTGCTAAATGTGGCATTGTGGAAGCAGCAGCTGTTTAAAAAAAGCATTTTACTCAGAAAAAGTCATATGCTTTAAAGTGAAATTATTCTCCATTAGATGAGATGTACCTTCCTGAAAACAATACAAATAAATAATTAGTGAAAACTGATGAATTTTAGATAAAAAGTGTGGCTGTAGGATTATAGCCTGTGATGGGTTCCTAGAGAAGGGGGAAAATTAACTTCTGGACACATAGAAATTGGTCTCAGAAGTAAGCCTCACTGATTTCAGTGGGAACTACTCTGAGGTAAAAGAATACAGGATTGTTGTCCTAAGGAATAGTCTAAGTTGGAGTAGATAATCCAACCAATTTCAGAACATTTTGAAGATAGCATTTCTCCTATGGGAGAAAGAAGATCCTCGTGAAACAGTACTTACATGTTCAGAGACTTTCAGATTATCAGACAGTATCATCGATTTACATTGGCTGTGTCTGTCATGGGGACTGTTGCCAGTTTTTATCCTCAGCTGAACAGCAGCTATATTTTCGTGGGAAGGATGCAGCTTTTCAGCACCGGGATCAGAAGATGCTAATGGCTGCATGGTTAGTACGGTATGTCAATCTGAAAAATACAATAGTTCATTAACACTATGAGACATTGTTCCAATTTAGTCAATAATAGTCAAACCAGCTGAGTGTCTCTAGATATCAGAATATCTGATCAATGAAGTCAATAATATGGGGAACCTCATTACTCACCAGTTCATCCAAGCTATCTTGGAAGAGTGCCGTTTACATAAAAGCTTATCCTTATCTCAAAAGCCATTCATCTTTTGGGTAATCTTTCAGTAACCTTTCCAGTACATCCAGCTGGCAGGCATTACAGTTTGCCCTTGGTCTTCCCATACTCATATTTGAGACAGAGATCTCAAGCTTGCTCATGTGCTAAAAGTGGTTTGACCTCTACTGATTGTGCTAGAAGGATCAGTGGTAGAAAGTATATGCATCTCTGCCTCACACAATTTCAACAATGTGTGTATATGTGTGTATATCTGATATCATACACAGTGTGCTTTAGGTAATACATGTGCAATACAAGGCAGATATGTTAGAAATGAGAGGTAGTATAGTCTGATGGACATAATGTTAATATCTCTCCTTCCTTCCTTCCTTCCTTCCTTCCTTCCTTCCTTCCTTCCTTCCTTCCTTCCTTCCTTCTTTGTTGGCAGCTTCAGAAATGAAGATTACTGGTTGAAACTTCATCAAATGTTGTAATTCCTTAGGTCACAATATGAACTCTAGTGTCACATAATGCTCACTTTAAAATTCAAGTTAACAGAGTCCCTGAGAAATGCCGGCTGCTTGGATCTTCCTTCTGAATGGGTCAGAAATATGGCATCCAAGCTGCCAGGTATCCTGAGAAATGTTTTCTTAATCAGCTCTCATTAGCCTGCGTTGTGTTCCAAGCACAAGGGAGGGTAAGGGACAGAGAGACAGAGACACCTCTCTCCCTGCAACACTCAACCTGGTGAATCACAGTAATTGGATTAGAGGTGGGATGGTAGGCTGCCATATGCCCAATGAAGTCACTGTGGAAATAATGGGATTTTGCTAATTACTGGATTTGGGGATAAGCTAGCTTTTATGCAAAATAACTTAAACAACCCAAGACAGTTTCACTGCTCATTGACAGCCCTTGCATGAGATACTAACTTATTCCATAGAATTGTTCAGAGCATAAAATGATGAAATTCAGGGTATTGCACCTTGACCTCTTTGAAGAAAAGGCGAGGTAGCAAATGTAATGGAATGCATGCATGGTTTCAATTATTCCATGTTGTCAAGTAGGATCTCCCCAACACCTTCCAGGTCTAATGTAGTCAACTTGGACTGCAGAAGGTCCCACAAATTTTTCTGGGACCCTCTTTTCAGGCCCCTACTCTTGCCCCAAGCCATGCTCCCTGGTACAAGGAAATCCCTCCCATAATTTTTGGATCCCAGGATATTACCGTGCATGGGAAGTTAGTTCCTGCAGCTAGTACTAGGGTCAGGGAGCAGGTTTTTACTGTATACATGTGTGGTCTTTATAGCTGAGGACATGGCAGCAAGAATATCCAATGATATCTAATGATATCATTGGTGTAGCTATAAACCCAATCTCAGCCAACCTTTGGAAGCCTCTGCATATGTGCAGAGAGAGTAATCCAGCTCCCACAGCTTAAAAAAAAAAAGAAAAGAAAAAAGGGAAAAGGTTCTGAACCCCTGTATCAGTGAGAGAGGAATGATTGCATCTTTCTGCTTCAATTACACACACACACACACACACACACACACATTTATATAAAGCCATGCAAACTGAAGAAGTCTGATTCAAAGCAACTGGTGAGAATCTGTGTACCTGTCTTGGTCTTCCCCTTATCTCAATTTAGAATAAATTCAAATATTTATTCAGGAAGTGCTGAAGGCCACACACAATGACTTCACTCACCTCAAATTCATATGGGCAAGTGCAAGGAAAAGCTTACACATGAAAATGTCCAAAATTATCACATGAAAGAAAATACATGTTTCTAAAGTCTTTGATGTGACAACTTTGAAGACTTTAATGTGGAGGTGGTTTCAGACAAAGACATCTCTATTAGAAAATGAGATGGCAAGGAATATGTATATCTTGACTACTTCAAAAATAAGTGTATGCAGTCACCTTGCCCCAAAGTAAAATATGAATATATTTTACACTGTGCCAAGCAAAGTGAACTAGATCAGTAAGATAATACCTACAGTACAAATATTAACCATGCTTGTAGACCCTGTTCAGCACTTTTAGAAAGCTAACCTGACTTATCTAGTCATAGACACATAAAGCATTTTGTAGTTTCAGCCATTTTACTTATATTACGGGCATGATATTCTTCTTATCTGGGACCTTGGGCTATTATTAAATCTGTCAGATCTCATAACTATAGGGTTGTCAGGCCCAATTTGTGCTTAGGTGGGGAATTCATAAGGAAAACCTAAATGCTGCAGGAAGAATGGACACTCTGACACTCTGATGCTAAGAATGCCATCTTCCGGATGAAATACAAAGTAACATTTTCAATTGTTTGGCAGCAAGCTCCTATTTGACCAGCTACTTTTTATGTGATATATGTGCCTAAACCTAAGATGAATGGCTGGTATACATTCCATTGTGTCCTCTCTTAGTTCTACTTCTATTTCTGTGACTAATTGCTTGAAGATGGGCACTGCAAAGGGTAACAAACATCATGTCATATGCCATGGCAGTTCCTAGTGGTTCTTATTCTTGCCACCACACTGATATCTCCTTCCCAGCAAAAAGCTTATTTCGATTATTACCAGCAAAATGTCCATCTTTCTGGATGACATATACCAAAAAAAGAAAAAGAAAAAGAAAAAAAAAGACATCTGTATAGCGATGACGTCTGTTGAGAGCAGTACACAACTATGTTGCTTTCTCTCTCTCTCTCTCTCTCTCTCTCTCTCTCTCTCTCTCTCTCTCACACACACACACACACACACACACACACACACTGAACTTTTCTGCAGGGTCATGAATCCTAACCCCGAAGGCTTTGGAATTCAAGATAGATAATCAAAATGGTACCCTACCTCATGGTCCTAAAAATATAATAATAAATGAAGTCATTACCAATTTGATTATCTGTTATTGTATCTCATGATCTCCCACTTGAGATAGGTTGTTTCACCCTCACTGTTATGGCAAGAATGTCCCTGACACTACTGGATCCAACCACTCTATCATCTGCACAGTTCAATCCTGGTTCTATATATTTCTCATAAAAACAAGCATCCATTTAATACAGTACTGCCTAGTTTTGGAAGCAGCTTATCAAGATCTTAGGCAAAGTTCTTCCTGCCTTCCTACCTAATGTACATTTAACTGAAAATGTTCATTAATTAAACCTGGAGATTTGTAGTTGCACTGTCTTTCCATTCATCTCTCATGACTAGAAATGGGCAGTTTTACAGCCAAATCCTTAAAGCGATTATTATCTAGCTCCTCAGCTTTGATCAAGAGGTCAGTGAGCACTCTTGCAAAAGAAATAGGAATTGCTGTGGCCAACAGAGGTGCGATTTCTCTTCGAATAACACTAGTT
The DNA here is from genome assembly GCA_948474755.1 of Ctenosaura bakeri. NCBI lineage: Eukaryota > Metazoa > Chordata > Lepidosauria > Squamata > Iguanidae > Ctenosaura > Ctenosaura bakeri. The sequence goes on from CAOLHI010000866.1 coordinate 277,847, forward strand.
ACTGAATAGTAGTCAGGTAATTATTGCAGAATTATTTCAAGTTTCTTATTCTAATTTTTCCTGTTATATGGCACACTCAAAGCATGATGGGGCAGAGCACATAGTTCTCAGAGAACAGATTAATAGTTTATTTTTTGGGCGGGGGAAGAAATCTATAGAGAAATTCTCAGTTCTGGAAAGAGTGAGTCAGTTCAAGAAACAAACAAAAGAGTAGCATAGAAGCATCGGAGCAAAACCTGTGAACTGTTTCTGGGATCTCATTTCTTACGTCCCTTTGCATAAACTATTAAATGATAGGAGTTTCTATTGTATTTCTCTTGGGAAATCTGTACATATTTTCAAGCACTTCATTCATTCATTCACAGGACTAGAAATCTGTTTTGTATTTGGGTGCAAATACAAAACCCTCCTATACTTATCCTCCCATACTTAGTATGAGGTGCCCTACATAGGGTGGTTCATCAAAGTGTATTATTTAATACTACAAAGTACAATTATAAAAAAGCTAGAAGTTCAAAAGTGTGGAAAGGCAAGTTATATGATTCTTCTCTTTACCTCTTAAATTCATTTTATTTATTTGAACAGCACAAGAATCATGTTTACTCCACACATACAGTCTTCCACATTGCATTATGTGAATGGTGGCTCATCTGATTCTCCACTATGCAAAGAGAGGAGGAGGAGGAGGAGGAGGAAGAATCATTATTATCATTTCACTTTGAAAAGGATTCAGGTAGCAAATGATGTGAAAGACCTCTGTCTCGAATCCCAAATTTCTGCTAGTAGCCTGTGTAGACAATTCTAGGATAGACAGACAAGTTGTCTGAACATATATATAGAAATAGTCTCAGTGAGCTTCCGCTTTTTCTATGGCAATTACCTGCTTTGGAACAATGTCAGAGTGGCCAGTGAGATTTCATTCTCTGTGTTCATAATGTGACTTTGGAAACCTACTTTAGCTGTGAAAACACTGCAAATACCCTGCAGTCAAGTAAATAGTAAACACGCACCTAAATCTTCATTCTGTGAAGCTGCTGCTATCACCAAATTACCAAGAAGCTATAGGGGGGAAGGTCATTCAATAAGATATTTGGGGCAGATAGGGGGGTGACTCTGAGGAGAAGAAGAGGAATAGCTGACTAGCTTCTTAGGATGTAGGGAGATACTGAAAATGGAAGAAAGACATCTGGAAATGGGAACTTTCAGGGATATAAATGTTTCAGGAAAAAGAACAACTATCCATTGCTCAAGAATTTGTAACTCTGGGGTTCCAGTTAATGATGCAGAAGATGGCAGTTTCCTCCCCATCTCTGCATAAGAACTGTAGAGCAGAGCTGGTGTACGCTCCCTCTGCCTCTGTTGGACATGTTTTCCATTAGCATTTGGAGGAATCTCCTACACTTCGAGTATTGCTGATATGGCTCCACCACTGCTTTTTAGTGCAAATGTACTACTGTAGCTGAGCACATTTTTCATTCTTAATTATATGCCCACAGGATAGTATTTTTACTGGCATTCCCACTGTTTATTGCTATTGCTGCTATACTTCAGCTGTGGGATAGCACACCAAAATGGGCTACTGTAGCTTTTCATCATAGTAAAATGTCTTTTCCTTTATTTTCATCCCTTCATTGTTTTACAGGCCTTGTACCCAACATCCCTTTCTCAAAATGATCCTCCAATAAAACCACTTGCCAAGCAGGTTTTTTTGAGAGCAAATTTTGAGAGCTGAAGCTTTTGCAAATTTAAAAGTTGTCCTCAACTGTGCAATATATGGGACTCTCTTCATAAGCTTTGTGGGCAAAGAGCTCTGAACAAGTCGTTATGCACTACCTTTGACAAAACAATAGCATGGTAACTATCTGTTTCTCTTACCATACCCTCCTGCACCTCCACCCAGCCCCACACATGCTTTCACAATGCATCTTTAGCAACAGGTTGTAAGCTTTAGAAGTAAATTGAATTTCCTTACCTACGGCTTGTTGTACATCAGCTTTTTATCCGCTGTACCAACATCCAAATGTAACTTTTAAAAATAAAATGGAAAACATGAAATGGTTATGTATCTGAAGGGTACAACTCTCATTTTGCCTGAAGCAACAGAAAGCAAGCAAGGAGGAAAACACAGTGAAACCACTTCCTGTTCAAAAGAACTGCACGCCCGCACAGTAAGACATATATTCAGTTTTACATACAGGAATCAAGTGACCAGCTTTACAGGAAAGTGCTCCAGCATGAATGCTACTGAGAGTTAAACCTACTACAGATTTCAGAAAGTGAACAGTATAGTTTAAAAAAGGAAATACAAGGAGGAATTAGCGTACTGAAGTTTGAACCAACTTTGTTTCCTCCTACTTTTGGTTGAAAACTGAAATGTTTTAGAAACTTACTTGGGCATATTGGAAGTAGATATTTGATTCATTGGCTTCTGCCATCTAATTCTTTCTTGAATTGTGGCTGTAATTGCTGCAAGCAGTTTAAATTTTAATAATAAATTAAGATTTTGGTTTGGCCACTGAAGGAAGCTGAATGTGTCATACTCTCCAACATTTCACAAATAAAAACCAGGACACGTGACCAGGCAACATTATAGTGTTAACCAAGATGCCAAAAGTTATTAATAAGTAAGAACACACATAGGAGGAGAGGCTGCAGCAATTTGTTTTTGCCTGATCCTACTGGGAAAAGAAAGATTCTGCCTCCTGATCACCGTTCTCTCTAATTAGATGAGTGCAAATGTCACTTAGTCAATTTGTACTAAGCCAAGGACAAAAGGTGAAAGTGGGAAGAGGACAGAAAAATTGGGACATTTTAAAAGCATCTGAAAAAGTGGGATGACAGAGGATTAACTGGGATTATGCCTGCCAAACTGGGACACTTGGAGGGCATGATGTGTTTCCTAATTTCAAATTACCTACAGGAGTGATTTTAAGTTAAAGCCCTAAGTGCACATGTGTTCTTCCTCATGAATAGCTGTTGCCATCTTGACTATACTCTGATATTGCTCAGCCACACATGTCCCTATTTTCATCTGTGGCTTCCTGTGGAAGGAAGTGTGATGGACATGCCACTTCCTTCTGCAGTGTAGCCAGGTACTCCCCTAGACTGTGGTGGGCAGGAAGTACCATTGCACTTCCTGCCCTTTTGCAGGACAGATAAGTGCAGGATGGTGGTGGAATCATGAATCATTGATGGGGAAAACTGCATCAATGATTTAATCTGTGATCACCGATAGGAGGAGGATGATACCACGACAACATCATGCAGAGGCCTTGTTGCAGTCTCCTGTCCCCATGGCAGCATGGGATGGTGCTGTGGAAAGGGCCATAGAGAAGACCCAGCAAAACTCATTCACTGAACACTGCTTACAAGACTGACTGAGGTGCCTGCTTATATATACGCTATTACCAGCATGGTGTAGTGGTTTGAATGTCGGACTACAACCTTGGAGACCAGAGTTTGATTCCTCACTCCGCCATGGACACTTACTGGGTGACTTTGGGTGAATCACACACTTTCAGCTCCAGAAAACCCTGTGATAGGTTCACCTTAGAGTTGCCATAAACTGGAAATGACTTGAAGGTGCATGATACAACAAAACAGTGTGACAGCACTCAAAATATTTGTGAATCACTGCTGTAAATTAAAGGTGGAGATGAAAATGCAGAGGTATAAGGAGATAAAACATGGGCCTTGGTAACACAATGGAGAAATGGAAACCTAGGAAGATTGGCTCATAAATGCTACCATGAGGACAGGAAAACACTGTAGTACAACAAGTTCATAGTACAGCAAGGTAGCATATTGTGTTTATTTATTTTTTATCATTTTTGTTGAAAGTTTGTCTCGAAAATAACCCCCCCAACACTTCCATGCTTAAATCTTCCAGTTGAAATTGCTTATTTCCATTCCATTACAAACATAATTTCCATCTTACAGAGAGAACAGTTACATTATTTCTTCTTTGATTTCTTATACATTTACATCCTTACCCAATCCAATACTCTTTTCCATTCTTTTTCAAAGTTCTGGATAGATTTATTCTTCAAAGAAAATGCTAATTTTTTCCATCTCCATCATATCCAGGACTTTTAACTTCCATTCTTCTATATCACTATGTTTCTTTTCTTTCCAGTGCTGCACATATGTCAACCTTGCCACAGTTATTAGATATAATAATATCTTCTGATGACTTCTTCTTTCCCTTTGTTGCCCTAGCATATTTAACAAATAAAGCTCTGGTTTCATTGCAAAATTCAGCTTACAAATTCTTTGGATTTCGTCATGTACCCAAAATTTTTCGTCATGTATTCCAAAATTTTTCGTCATGTATTCCAAAATTTTTTTGCTATCTTGCATGTCCACCACATATGGAAAAAAGACCCCGTCTTTTCAACACACTTCCAACAATTTGAATTCCCATTTTTCATTATTTTTTGTAATCTTTCTAAACACATATTGTGTTTAAATGTACATAATTGCCTTAAATATTGATAACATTTGGCAAAGCAAAGGAGCAATCAGGTGCCTTTGGGGTCGAGTGACTCTCAGTTTTCCTAGTGAACAATTAGTCAGAATGTTACCTGTATGGTTTTATTTCTGTTTCCACAAGCACCAGACTTAACATCACTTATTTCTTTTAATGAAAACTGAACATTCCCGTAAGAGGCTGGTGTATTCCTGTTAGTGTGAAAAGGGCAAGCTCAGTCTGGGCCTCCTGTGCCCATAGGCCCGAGGACACAATATTTAGAGACCTACAGATCTGAGGAAGCAACATGTAATGCTTAGAAGATGAGGCTTACAGCCCTGAGGCTTCCTTGTGGAAGCACTGTCTTAAAAAGGAGCACTAGAAAAATGGGTGGTCTAGGAAGAAAGAAGGAAAGAAGAAAGCAAAAGGCCAAAAAGGGAGAAATGGGAAGTAAAATTGGGAGAATGTTTCTGTCAAGGAAGATACTTTAGGCAGACCAGAAGCACAAAATAACACTATTTCTTTTCTATAGCCATTGCCTTTTTTTCATTTTATCCTTGGAAATCTTAAGAAGAGCAATCTCTCTCCCTCTAAAAAGGGAGATGTTTCTTAAATAATAGGTGAGTATTGTATGCACCTAATAGAAAATAATCTTGTGGGCATAAAGTGGAGAGGTGAGGAAAGCTGAATATCATGCACTGATTGAAATAACTACCTAAATATTTACCTGTAGGTTTCTTGTTTCAGGCCATTTCCACACTAGCCTGTTATAGCGTGATGATTCCACTTTCAACATCCACTGGAATCCTGGGGTTTACAGTTTCAAGAAGAGCTGGCCAGCTATTATTAATGTTCTCCAGACTTTTATTTTCCATCTATCTATCTCTATTTTCTTATCTATCTATCTATCTATCTATCTATCTATCTATCTATCTAGTCCAATAAAAAACATAGCATGATGTTTCATTGAGGCCCATGGAAAATGACATGTATGATCTCAAAATAAGAAACATGCTCTGTTTAATTCCTCCTTCTATATACCAGTATCGTAGTGAAAGAAGTATTGCATAAACTGCCTGCAATCCTGCTTCCTCTTATAAATAGACAATGTCAACTCAGTAATGCCTATTTACTATAAAAAGGTAGTTGTTTTGCATGTTGCTCAAACTTGAGCTGCTCAAGCTTCCTGTTTAAAAACATCTGAAATTTCACTATGAATGTGGAACAATGTAACTAAAATTAAAAGGTCTGTTGATTCTATCTCTTTTCCTTCAAAAGTAGTTAACATTTTCTGGCAAGGTTAACACAGCAGTTCTCTTTACAACTAAATTGCACTGAACTCAGGAAACGTGCACTGATTGTGCTGTACATCGTAGGACAAGAAGAATCACAGAATCTTTCTTTCTTTCTTTTCTTTCTTTCTTTCTTTCTTTCTTTCTTTCTTTCTTTCTTTTATTTGTACGTCACCTTTCTCCCTGAATGGGATCCAAGATGGCTTCAAACAATAAATTAAAAACATTTAAAAAAAAACATTTAAAATAGTTAAAAACATTAAAAATATATACAATTATTTTTTTAAAAAAAATCAGTTTTGAAACAAGTTATTAAATAAATAAATCTGCCCAGCTCACACAAAAGCCTGCTCAAAAAGAAATGATTTAGTCCACCGGCAAAAGGAGACCAGGGAGGAGGCCAGCCTTATAGAATCATAGAGATGGAAGAGACCACAAGATTCCAACCCCCTGCCCTGCAGGAATACACCATCAAAGCATTCCCAACAAATGGCCATCCAGCCTCTGTTTTAAAAACCTCCAAAGAAGGAGATTCCACCACACTCCAAGGCAGCAAATTCCACTGTTGAATTACTCCTACCATCAGGAAGTTCTTCTAATGTTTAAATGGAATCACTTTTCCTGAAGTTTGAAGCCACTGCTCTGTGTCCTAGTCTCTGAAGCAGCAGAAAAATGGCTTGCTCCATTCTCATATGACATCCCTTCAAATATTTAAACATAGTTATGTCACCTCTTAACCTTATCTTTTCCAGGCTAAGGTTAAGTATGGTGATGAATTTCTACAAAACATAATGAGAGTTTCCCTGTCAACATTCCCTTCTATGTAGGTGTGGTATCAAATTAATTGATAATATAAGAGACAATCAAAAATGGTTTGAAAATGCCACTTTTTCTTTTTCCCAAAGTCATTCACAGCCAGCAAGGCTAGGAACAGAGATTTTTTCTTAATTTAAATAAACCAAAAATGAATGATAATTTTGTAAAGACTTCTAGAGATTTCACAACAAATTGCTGTACATGTGACCTAAGGACACTGAATGAAATAAGCACTGAGTATTCCTAAACAAACAGACTAATTAATTAATGAAGAGAATTACTACAATAAAACTGATGACAGGTTTTCCAGACAACTTCAGACTGCAGTAGAGGTCACATAACTAAATGTTATTCCCTCCAAAACTGGCACATAGAAAACTAGCATGTCATAGTTAGGTGAAAACCATCAACATGACGTATGGTGTTAAAAACATTCAGTTTTGATTTTGTTTATTTCTCTACCTTCTAACTGCATTTTCTTCCCCTTGTTTTGTGTCAGGGTGTGAGACCTTTTGTTTTATTTCTGCTTTCATGCCTTTTCCCTAATTGTGCAATTTATTTGTTTTATTTGCTCAAATGTTTCCCCATGACTAAAGTGTGTTTATGCATTTTTCCCAATTATTCATACCTTAGCCATTCACATGGTAAAATACGTGAATTGTTTTCTGCACATGTTGTTACTTGGAAATGCCCTGTAAGCCTAACAGATGTGTGAATGTGACATGTGCCTTTTCTTTCAACACATCTAGGGAAGTATGAAAATGATCCTTACATAGACACTGTCAAGTCCACCAAAATTTCTTTCTGTCCCTAACCTTGACATACCTCCTTCTTCTTTTTTTTATTATTTATTTGTATACCGTCTCTCCATATGGATCAAGGTGGCGAACAACTTACAAATAGCATGTATTTCGAAACATTTCTATACATGCCCCCAACAAGCTGGGTACTCATTTTACCGACCTGCAAAAGGATGGAAGGCTGAGTCAACCTGGGCAGGATCAAACTCACAACCTTGTGGCTTGCAGTACTGGCATTTAACCACTGTGCCACCAGGGCTCCCTTTACAGAGGAGGAGACTGTTTTATTCACTCACGAGTTCCCCCTTCCCACTTCTTAGTGCTGCAATCTGGAGCTTACCATTATTGATGAGAATTTAATATTTGAGCATGGCTGTGAGCATGGTTATTAAGAAATTGGGCCTCTAATATTGCCTACTTTGTTGTGTGGCCCCATGCATGGGTAATGCTGGAAAAATTAAAAATGAAAAACAATAAAAAATTGAGTCTAGATGAGTTTTTGCAAGAGAGATAATCATCAGCTTTTGTCCTTGCAGGCAATAGGTAATCTGCAGTTGAACACACTGAGACCAGAAGCATCAGAGCGATGAGGTGTAGATTTAAAATGAAGCATGATAGCAATAAGACAAATTATTTTGCAGAGTACACACAAAATTAGAGATGATACAGGACAAGAGATGTTGGAGAGAAAAAACTGAGGCAATAGGAAAGAATAAAGAAGATGAAAAGGGACAGAAGAGTTTACCAAATGTTACTGGGGTTTAAAGAACAGGCATATTTGGAGGGTTTCTTGTTCTCTCTCAAAATCAGCAATACAGACTCACCCAAGAAATAACGCCATGTTGCCAGAACCCTTCTAAAGGATACCCCCTCCCTCTCCACATGAGATTAGAGAAAAATGATGAAGAAAGACTAAAGAAGCAAAGTTTGCAACAGCAACAAAATTAAATTAAGCGTTGACTTGAAATCTACCTGTACAATACAGTAATGTATCACATCTGATTGTTCCTACCTCTCTCTTTAGGTTTACTCATATTGTTGTTGTTTTTTTTTTTTAGTGATACTAGTTTTGGCACCAAACATCATGTCAAAAAGCTTGCAGAACAGAGCTAGAGACTTTGTCACCTCCCACCTCCCTGAAAGCCCACTATAATTATTTCAGTGGAGGTGTGCTGGAGGTGGTCAAATAATGTGCGAATATATCCTCCCCCTGCCCATATAAGTAAGCTGTGAGCAACTGTGCATCCTCTCATTTAGGAGTTGCTGTCATTAAAAGACAGTGTCACAGAGCTGATATTTGACAAGCTGGAAGCTGTGCCTGGTGTCATTGACAACAAACCCTCACTTATAATAGTCAAAGTGTATGTATGAAGCCAGTACCGCAAACACATGCTGATGCATTATTTAAAGAGTGCTTTTGACAGGGTTTAGGAACATGTCAACTGCAAATGCAGAGCATTCTCATTTGTGAGAACGTTAGACCTTTGGGTGCTAAGAGCACCATGACAGAAGTACTGTGGTGTAAAAAAAGAAAGAAAAAAAATCAATTCAGTTTAACAATAAGCCTCTTTTGAAAAATATGTCAGGTTCTTTACCACTGTCAATATTCTGGGAAGGAAAAATGGATTCATTGCTATGCTATTGGTATGGGGTTGAAGAGAAATGAAGAATTAATTGTACTTACGCCCCTTGAAAACCTCCACAAGATATGGTTTTCCAGGCCAAACTCGGCCTCATGATTTCCCAGGTAATTGCTCTGTCTTCCCATTCATTTGACAATCTCCAAATTAGCAGAAATGCTTTATTAGAGCACTGGGAGGCATGCTATCTTCAAATCAGTGGAAGTGATTGGACATGTGGTTACAAGTGGTATTGATGTAACCCCTAGGAATAATCGGTTTGACCCAGTACATGGGGAAACCAAAAGGAGAGTGCTATACTTATAAGTTGAGCTCAAAAAGAGAGGGAGAGCTGGAGGGGACCTGTAGTTGCCAGGGCACAGGAGTAGGCCATTTTGAATAAGGTAGTGATATTTTCAGTTATTTATTTAGGAGGTAACTAAAAGGTAAATTGTTTGTAGTGTAATTTCTATGTTGCACTTGCAACTATATTGTTTTTCTTACTTAGGGCTTTAGGTAAATGTTGTAATTCTATTGAGCAGCACAAACAGAAGAGTCCTGCACCAGCCCCTCCTTGGAGGAAACTTTAGGACCAGTGTAAAATTTAATATACATACATTTTGTTTCATAGCTGCTAAAAATATACTAGGAGTTAAAAATGGTGATTTGTGTTTTCAATATTCAATTATAGTTGGCCTCATACGACCCAGAAAGTGGCATATATCATAACATACTGTAAATTCACATACATGGTAATTTGAAGATACAGTTGTATTTGTAGATAACAAATATAACTACAAATCCTCAAGAACTACATGATCACTGGACCTTTGTTCTCCAAATGTGGCTTGTCCTGAGAATGCAAGCTTTGGATGCTGTAGACCTAGAGTCCAAACAGTGCTGTTAGTATGATGTGAAAGGTAGCATGGCCCTAAATTAAGCCCACATCTTCTCTTCCCAGTTTGGGGTGCTGATTCAGACAGTGATATATGCACAGTTTAAAAGATCAGGTAGCAGGGGTGTGTGAAAAAGCACTGCATAAAACCTTCTGCCGCTTCACTGTGGTAACCACCAAAGTAGCCACATTGACTGATGGTATGAAATTCCTCAAGATAAAAACGTAAAGGGATTATGAGGAATTCTAAAAGGATTTCTCCAAACTGGAAGAACTGGCATTAAAATGGAAATCAAGAGGAATATGATTTATGGCAAAACCAAACAATGATAACTTCATATATATTCTGATGGGACCTGGGCCCATGGTAAGGGATTTTGGGATTGTTGCTAACTGAGATAAAATATTGACTCAGTGTGTGGCTGCTGTGAAAAAAAAAAGACAAATCAAATCCCATAAAAGGGTTCATTAAGAAAGTGACTGAAAATAAAAGCAACAACATCAAATCTTGTATGCACCCACACTTCAAATAAAATACACATTTCTAGTCATTATTTCTGAAAAGAGTAGAACTGGAAAAGGTGCAGAAAGAGACAGCCAAATTTTCAGGGAGCTGAAGCAACATCTCTTAGAGAAAAAGTTATTTATAAAGTTATATCTATATTTTTAGATGGAGGAAGTGAGGCAAGTAATGTTTATAAAGTTATGTATGGTGTGCATGAAGTGACTGGACATTTTTCTTCCTCTTTCATTATGCCAGAACCAGAGGTAATCTGAACTCCCCTGAGAAAGATAGATTTAACACATGTTGCTTCATAATGTCCACAGTCTCCTATACTGCCACTGTATTGAAAGAGGTTGTATTTAAAGTTGTTGATTTCTTCCTTCATAGTTGTAGTTCTGGGGTTCATGCTAAGCATTCTCTCTCTCTCTCTCTGAAGCCTCTTTATTCCATGAAATCTAAAAATAACATGGCTGTGTCTTCCTTTCTCAGATTCAGGGCATCATTGGGGCTTCATTGCTGGCCTCTTCCCGTGGGTTCTGGGAGCCTCTGCCAGATGTTAAGTGGTTACTTGCTGAGACCACACACTCTAACAGCTGCTGCTGGTTACTCTGCTTGGGAAGAGCAGTAAGGGAGCTGCATCCTTACACTCTTGCTCAGGTGACATTGCTGGTCACTCCTGCCCTGAGTAGAGGGCTTCCTTGTCTGTCAAGGATTCAGCTGGTGAGTCAGCAGGACCTGAGTGGTTGTCCCTTCAGCTTCTAACAAAGCATAATTGCTTTGGTACCACTAGATGTGGTGATGCCCACCAAGTTAGATGGCTTTTAAAATAATTTTAAAAAATTGAGGATAAGGACTCTCCATATCTATTATTCAATAACAGCTATAGATTCCTTCTAGGAATAGAAGCAACAATATGATTTCAAATTCAAGGCACTGGGAGACAATAGTGGACTTATGCCCTTGTATTTTGCTTGTGGGTTTCCCAGAAGCATCTAGATGACTAGTGTGGAGGATTGGGTGGTGGAGTAGATAGACTTTTTTAGGTTGTTCTTATGTGCTTTTGTTTGGGTATATGGTTCAGCCTGGTTTGTGTACCCTTTGGGATAAAGAAAAAGTAGTTACCACGAAGAAGAGAGCATGTTAGACAAGAGTAAAGAGTCTTTGCAGCTTTCAAGTAAGCCTTTTGTGCCTAGATGAACATTACAACCAAATTAGCATTGATCCGGACAGTTTACCCACACTCACAATTGAATACTGTTGAAACTATAAATTCTTGCAGGAGGTAATCAATTTACTTCTGGCCAACTATATACCTTAAACATAGAGGAAACAAGGTATGGAAACAATAGTCAAAACTACTACTTTTGTTTTTCTTCGTTTGTCAACAACAGTTGGCAAACTGAACCTTTGCATGTATTTCGGGTTGTATTTGCACTTGATTATTTTGCCTTTTGATTCATAATAGTTTAATTTGCCATAATTTGATTTGCCTTTTAGTTTGGGTTTGTTAAATTTGTCTTCATTTGTGAAAATTGGTTAATGCCTCTGCTTAGTGTGCCTAATTAATTTAATTCATCATTGTGAAAGAGAAACTGGTATAAACAAACCTAAAAATTTAAAGAAATGTAAAGTATATCAAAGTAGTTCAATCCATAGGCATATGATATGCATTTGTATTATGGTGATGCTAAATGATATTTTTTAAAAAGAGAAATCTAAATACTTTTTTTATTTTATGATGTTTTAATTTTAGATATTTTGATTGGTGATAATTTAATCTCCTTATTAAAAAGTAAATTCTATATAATTTCTAATGTCCTGATAAATAAAATTAACAGATGTGAATCAAAACATTCTTGAAATGCTGTAGTAAGTACAATTATGCTTTCTCTCCTTCATTTACTTAATAGCATGGTATAGGGATTTGAATATTGGACTAGGGTACCGGAGACCAGAATGTAAGCCTCTGCTTAGCCACAGAAAATTCTTGGATGGTCTTGGACAGGTAACACTCTCTCATACTCAAAAGAAGGCAAGGATAACCACCCCCTGAACAAATTCTGCCAAGGAAATCCTGTGATAGGTTTGCCTTAGGGTTGCCATGAGTTATAAATGACTGGAAGGCTCACAAAAACAACAAAGCAGTGAGCTAAATGCAAACATCCATATTACTTTTCAACAGCACAGTTCTGTTTGAAGGTTTAATCCTGATTGTTTTAAAATGCTGATTATTCTGTAATTTCAGTGATCTAGTAAGACAGACTTTTGTGCTGAAGAAAGCTCTTTGCAGGATTCCTTGATTTCTATATCTGGACTTGCTGGTTGCATGCCTATATTGCTCATTGACAAGGGAATGTGCCAGATCTTCATGTAATTTTCCATTTTTAAAATTTTCAAAAGTCCCTGTTATGTCTGAAATTTAAATCAGTGAACAAGCCAGAATAATAAACTGTGTTTTAATTCTGGGTTGTTTGAATGTGAAAATTTAAACTAGTCAGAATTTCTCCAAATTCTGATGCAGTAGGAAACTATGGTTTATTTAAAACTTATGCTCTAAAGAGACAAAACTCATTCACATAACTCTAAACCATACTTTAATGTGAAAAATATTACTGTGCCACAGTTCTACATCACAACATTCCATGTAAGTTCATACCTCCAATCAACTAAACTGCCAAGCTTTGCTATGGTCTTCTTTGTTGACCTCTCAGCTACTGTTAATGTTAACTAGTAACTAGTATGATACTGATTTTGTTTAAAAGGGATGATATTCATGCTTATGGAAAAAAAATAATTTGAAAAGAATGCAGCTAACCACTTCATGAAAGATGGTGGAAACAGCTATGTGCCTCATGTAAGGACGAGATTTTAAGTTTATGTTGGCTGCTTTTCTAAGGTGCTGTGACAGACTCCAAGAACCACAGGATGTGTCAGTACTTGAAGCTCAGAAAGGGAGGCCCACTTCCAGATCTCACAGTTAGCCCTTTCCAGACACTTGCAGAGGTTTCTGCATCATTTTCTTCAACCTTGTGGAGTGGGGAATTAGGGGTGTGCTGGTGTGTGCAGGACTGAGGAGGAGGAATAGGACATGGATCTGTGGTTACTCAGCCGTATCTCCAACTAAGATAAGATGCACTTCAGAGTAGATCTAAATCAGTTTTCTTGCATTGCTTGCATGGTGGTTTGTGTGTGTGTGTGTGTGTGTGCAGGATAATTTTTTTGCAGGGAGTAGGGAGGGATAGTTGGGGAATGAAAAGAGAGAAAGTAAAACTGTGTTTTATTCCAGGTTATATTCTTCCATCAGAATGTGACTGTATTTTAAGATCTTCTTCTTCTTTTTTTTTTTAATTTTTTTTATTATTAAAAATATACTTTATTAAACAAGTAAGAAGAAAAAATACAAAACACTAGACACAATGCCAACACAATATAAACACAATATCAATACAAAACACGAAACAAATTTACAACAACAACAAAAAGTAAATAAAAAATATTGCAACACATATCAAATCATCAAACAACGATTTTTAAGATCTTCTTTGAGGAGATCCTTCTCTCCATTTCTACCTTCACAGGTATGTTTGGTGGCAACATGATAGCAGGCCTCCTCTGCGGGTCTTTAGGAACTTCCTTCCCATTTCTGCAGACAAATGAAGAGCCTCTTATTTTGATAGGCTTTTGCAAACTGAGGCTGAGATTCTAGATCAGCTACTTAGTTAAGTACTTAACCATTTAACTAAGGAACATCTTCTGGTCTGACCTCTCCCCAGTTGTGACCTGATGCTACCCCTGATCCTGACTTACCAGGTAACAGCTGCTGCAAGCAACAAAGGTCTGTATTCCTGTTGATCAGGATGCTGATGTTTCCATCCTTCATGAGCAATCCACCCTTCCATGAGCAATCTGATGTGAGGAGGAATTGCAATTGAAATCCTGTTTCTGATTGTTGCACTGGTGATTGCTCACTAGAAGGGGCTGAAAACATCAGTCGGTTGCATCCCTACTGACAGAAGAAGACACCTCCATTGCTGAGCACAGCTGCTGCCAGTAAGTCAGTATTGGGGGACCTTTACAATTCCTGTAAATTACAATTCCCTACACTGTTGGATACGTAGGGATTGTGAATATGAATCAGTTACAAATATGTAACTCTATATTATACATTCATTACTGCATTTGTGAATTCTAGTCTGAGTTTTTAGGGAAAAGAGGCCTTGTATAATGAATTTGATCTTTTTTATTTTTGTTTGCTTCACTTTGGTTTGTTACTTTTTAATGATTTATGGTTTTCAATTATCTTTAATCATTTGAGAGTTTAATTACTTTTTAGTTCTGATATGCTGTGAGTTTTATATATGTTTGTTTTTAATTGTTCTAAGCTTCTTTGAGTTCCAAATCTGGGAAAAAGTGGGATGATGATTGATTATTCTAAACTGCTGGCAAGAGCTCACAAGAACTTTGAATGCCTTGGAGATCTTGACATCTGATCACTCCCTCTATTGAGATTTTAGCTCATAATGAGCAATCCTGTGCTCATGCAGCTGGGATAAGCCAAACTGAGGCCCTTTCCGCACGATGTCGCTGTCTCATTTCTGTCATAGGAAGGCAGTGGTCAGCAGGTCGTGCTTCTGTATGACTTCATCACCATCCTGCTGCCATCCTGTCACGAAGCATCGTGCTTGCACAGTTTGTGTAAAATGGAAAAAAATCCATTTCGTGTCTGTGATCGCGTGAAACTCTCGTCCTTTCTGGTCATGTGGAAACTACGGAAGTGCATTGGCAACACTTCCTTACGTAGTGCAGCAATGGAAAAAGCCCAACTGCGCTGCAGAAGGAACACATGGCGCCATTGTGTTCTCTTCCATATTTACCAAACGGGTGAAGAGGGGAGTGTTGCTGACACGCTCCCTTCTGGACCCAAGAGTGCAGCGAGACAAAGCAGAAGAGCGTCATCATGCGGAAATGGGGTGAGACTAAGTAGACCAGATGTTCTCAACTTTTTTACTCTGGATAAATCATTGAAATAGTTTTCAGGACTCAGGAAGCCCATGCATAAAAATTATGTTTACAGCACAAAGTTATGATTTCCCATGGAACCCAGAGTTGTGGGGAATTCTAGTTGAAAAACCCTGGAGTAAACATTGTGGGATTTCAGTGTACATAATCACACAATCATTTTTACAATAACACAGATTTCATGATTAGCAGCACATGTCCCTTTGTTCTTCTGCTTTAAAAACAAAGAAATCTCTTTTCACTATATGCTCAATTGGATTCAATATGCTTCTTAAATGGATAAGAAAACAGGCACCTAAAATTGTGGTCCTTCAACTTTTTTCGATGTGTGAATTTAAATGAAAGATGCTAAAGTGAAATAGAAAGTGACACCATTTCCCCGTCTTGTCTTCTGAAGACTGAACGATTTCACACACATGCATACACAATTCTACACGAAACAGATTCTGGGCTAATTTTTCTTACTTGAAGCTTTAAAGTATAAAACTCATCAAACATCTTGTCCTCTGAGACAATGTCATCTAAGTTCAAAGGATGAACAGCCCTGCCAAAACAATGTCTTCTTTGACTGCATGCTTGAGCTGATGAAATTAAACTAGTTTTTATCTGTTCTGTAACTAGAAAAAAGAGAGAAGGAATAATCAAGTCCTCAAAGCCTCTGAAAAACATTTTATGTATTCAGAAGCATACATATAAAGATATACAGCTGAAAGTAAAATCTTTTTTCATATTTTTTCCAGGAGATTTATTTTTATGATTCTGGGTTTTTAAGCTGAAAACAAAACTTATTCATGCTAATGAGGGTCCTTGCAATTCTGATTTAGAGATGAATGAGCTTCAAAGAGATTTAAATTTGGTCAAGAATCTTGCTGTATTTCCTTTCAAGTGAACCTTGTTTCAAAACACAATTGTAGCCAGCCTTTCCTTGTGTATTTTCAAGAGCTTGGTCATAGGATACCATGTAGGAGATTATTAATGTGTGAAGAATGAACCACAATTTATGCTCTGTAGACCAAGCTTTTCTCCTTGTACCACTTATCAGTCAGATTTGAAAATGGATAAAGGATAACAGGAGATTTCCAGTTCACCATCAGTTCTCTGTGTGATCATGGGTAAACTACATGTTGCCTAGCCTCATTGTGACAATTGAAAAACAGAAATAACGAGAGAGGATGTGTAAGAAATGGCAGGCCACCCAGTTTTAGAACCTCCTTCTTCCAGCAAGCCTTTTGGTAACATCTTCATGCTGCCTTCTGATGTCAGATTGAGGAAGTGCACACTTCCTGCCACTGCAGCTTCGAAAGGCACTTTCTGCATGCAGATAGTGATACCAGAAAGAGAATAATAGAACCGTAAGAGTAGAAGGCACCTTAGAGAGATCTAGCCCAGATCTTGGGTTGGTGAGGAATCTGCAATGCATGTTGCAATGATATCATTTCCATGAGATGGTCATCTAGCATCTGTTTAAATAAGACCAGGAAAGAACAGGGCTGTTGAAACTAGGTCTGCGATGTTATTTTTTTTAGCCCCCCAAAACTGGAGTTGCAAGATTTTTCAATAGGAATAGGGGACAATTCTCTCTGTTGTCAAGCCAGCTCAAGACTGGCTGATACATGTGAGGCAGGTCTATACACTCAGCCCTCCACATTTGCAGGTTTGACTTTCACAGTTTATTTATGAGTTTCTTCAACTCCCCCCACACACACACACTTCAGGTGCTCCTTTTCTGGAGGAACCTTATCTCTTGGTGGCTCTGATCAGACCATGCAGCCCTTTAAAAATCTGCCTCTGGTCTTCCAGACCACCACAAACCCTCTCCCAATGTCCCCCCACACCCAAGGAAGGAAATGGGTGATATAGAGGATGTATAAGGCCACCATGATTATCCACCCTCTTTCCCTGACCTGGCTTGGCCCCTGCATGCCTGTTTTTCCTATTGCTGCTCAGCCCCCTTAGCATAGACACAAACATATATGTTGATATTTGTGATTTTTCCACTTTTGCAAGGGTCCTGTTCCCCTAACCCTAGTGAATCTGGAGGGCCAACTGCATAAAACCCACCTCAAGTTTTGCAAGAGGGACTCTTGCAAAACTTAAGGCAGGCTTTATATAGGCCTTCCTTATATACTACTGACCTCAGTTGCCTGGGTCTATAGAACTGAGAAGAAAAAGAGCAGATGAGGATACCCACACTATTTGATATGCATTTAAGACCATTTTGTGGCCCACCAAATGCTGGGGGTGGAGTTAGTCTCTTGTGAATGTGATAGGCACCTACTCTTCCTGCTCTCACCAGATCAAAAAATATGGGATTGGGGACTGCTCTTTCCCAAAGACAAAACATATGTTGTATAGTTAGACTGACTTCCAGACCTTTGGACACCAATACTTTCTACTGGCTGCCCTGTGCTCCCCGCACCTCCAGTCAGCCCTGGTAAAAGAGAACTCAGCACATTCCAGTATAGCTTGTTCCACTGCAAAACAGATCCTACTGTGAGGTGCAAAGTATTGGGTCAAGATCTACTGTCTGTCAATTTTTACACATTGGTTCTAGTTTGCTTCAGCTGACAGGATAGGGATGCATTCACGGGTACGGTCCAGTAAATATTTTATGAGAATAAAACAGAAGAAAACAGGTTTGTTTATCAGCATGCCTGATCCTTGGCAACCTATGCCCATAGCAAGGTTTTGTGCGAAAAGCTCCCTGCACTGTTTTTCCTACAGAGAGGGAAGGGTCTCCAAACTTCATAGGAGCAGTGATATCAGAGAAGGCAAACTAAAGCACATTCCCTGGTCATGTGTTTACTTAATCCACTTTATAATATCTGTGTTGTTGTGTGCCTTCAAGTCATTTTGACTGAAGGCAACCGAGGTGAACCTATCACAGGATTTTCTTGGCAAGATTTGTTCAGAAAGGGATTGCCATTGTCTTCTTCTGAGGCTGAGAAAGTATGACTAATACAAGGTCACCCAGTGGATTTCCATAGTTGAGCAGAGATTCAAACTCTGGTCCCCAGAATCATAGTTCAACACTCAAATCACTATACCATGTTGTGTTTACAATGCCTGGATAGCACTTGTATACATAGTAGTCTTGTAGCTGTCTGCATGTTGCTTAGTGAACAAATTTGAAAGGACCAGTCTTGTTTATTGTTGGCATAGTCCACAATGACAGTGTGAATCTCTTCTTGGGCAAAAGAGATGTAATATGTCTTTCCTTCAAAGCAGGAGCTCATTAAAACCAATAGCTCACTGATACAGGGATATATCTCTTAAAGGAGTTAGTGATTTGGTGAGTGAAGATTCTAAAGAAATGTATCAGAAACTAAACACAATATCCAGTCTGTATTTCCATGTTGGATCAGATATTTGCAAATCTATGCTAGTTAGACCCTATCCATAATATACATATTAAAAACAAAAGAATCCTTATTTTAAGGTAAGATTACACTTTAAAGGCCTTATTAGGAAGAATCAGCTACCAAATATCTCTTTGCAATGATTATTCCACACTGCTACATCTGCGTCTGCCATTACATTGTGAAATCCTCTGTCTCCAGCAGTAAACCAGGAGTGTTCCTTCTCACCAAGATGGCCCAACAGAGGACTGAAGATATGACCTCACTAGACACATGCTGGACAGAGTGGCAACTTTGCCCCCATGCAGTTGGTTCCTTAGTGTTCTAGTGTTGATTTGGCTTGTTTAAAATAAACAAGTATGCAAAATATGAAATTTTAGTCTTACATCATTCAGCTACCTATTTTTACAACATATAGTACCCTGATTTCAAGGGCTATCATTCTAAAGTTATATACTGGTATTCCGTACACATGCAGGTCCCCAATGTGATTTGACCACTGGTTCACTGAGACAGAGGATCAAACTGGACTATGGCCCTTTCCGCACGAGGCAGTTAAAACGGGCCAAGGTGTCCTGGCATGGAGGTCGTTCGCACCTCGGATCGGACTAGATGCAGACCATTTAACTTAGTTCCACACCTTAGTCAGATCCAACCCACCCCCCAGTTGGTCCTCCAGTGTGCTAAGTAGAGACCAGAAAAATCCAGTCTTTACGTTTTCTGGAACACACCATTGCATTACTACTTACCTGTGCAGATGCACAGGCTCACACCAGTGCGAGCCTGCAATCAGCAGAGGGCAGGCTGTGGACATGGCCAGTGTCAGTGGTTGTGTCAAGGTCAGAGACCTGGACAGTGAGCCAGCCCAGAGAATGGAGTGGGAGAGATAGCAGAGTCCCACCAGGAGGAGTCAAAGCAAGCAATTACTCATAGGTAGTCCATTTACCTAAGCAGAATGACAAGTGAAAGCCATAGTCCAAAATCCAAGGGTCAGGAGCCAAGAGATCAATCCAAGGTATCAGGAGCCAGGTGCTGGAAGCAAGGAACAAGCAAGAAGAGGGCTTGTAAAGAGCTTACCACAAGCAAAGGAAAGCTTCCAGGCAGACAGTTATATAGCCCAAGGCACAGGTGTGGTCAGTCAACACTTCTTGAACTTAATCAAGGAAGCCCCCCTTTGCTCAGCTCTCTTGAGTCTCCACCTTGATTGTGGGCTGATTGAAGCAGGCTCCAAAGCATCTTCGGGATCACAGCTGGATTCCTGTTGCTCTAAAGGAGCAGGCAGAGGAACATCTGAGCCTGCTTGGTTCATGGCAGTAGGGGGAGCTCTTGAGCTGCAGGACTCATCTCCAGCCAGAGCCACAGGGACCAACAGCTGCTGCTCATTGTCTGCACCCTGAGCAACAGGGACCAACAGCTGCTGCTCATCAGCAGCAGCTTCGACAGGGGCTTCAGTTATCACTGGTTGGTCCACTCCCACAAAGACACTGGAAGCCACTGTTTTCAGCCAGAGCAGTGCAGATCTACAGACCTTGCACTGCTCTAGTTTGCCCTGCACTAATGGAGGAGCCCTGCGGAAGGGCTCAAGGGAAAGTCTGCGTTACTTTGGACCCAAGAAGAGCCGGTAAGTAATGGCACAGAGCGATTCACTCACATCGTGCGGAAAGGGCCTATGATTCCCCTCCTCCTCCTTTTCTCCCCCCACTTTGTTGAAGATGTGTTCCTCCAAGTGGTGAAGCTTGCCTGTTTGTCATAAGCTATTATTTCTTTCACCTATGTATCTTGCATCTAGTGAGCTATATTCTACCACTGGGTCATAAGAAGGAGAACATGGATTTAATTTGCAAGTCTAATTACTGAGACATACATCTCTGAGATGATCCCATTGTGAGAGGGAAAAGGGTTAAATAAGGAGTATACAGAACACAACAGAAGCGAGTAGGAGCAAAGGCCTGATTATAGGCCAAATACTTTCTCATGGTTCTTTCTTATATCCAACAGTGACACAAATTACCTCAGCTTAAAGTTCTGGTCCCAAAAATTTCTATAATTTGAGTTATTTGTTTAGAATAAGTTTAATTTTGTTTCAGGCCAGATTGGAACTTTACTTCAATGTGTTCTTTACTTGGAGGGATTTTGTTTTTCGTATGAAGAAGCAATGATGTAAACAATGATGTAAGTAAGCCATTGATGTGATAGAATCTATCCAAACAAGAATACTTAGAACCTGCTTCATCCAGGTGGATCACTTGACATTTACATTCTTCTAATGATTGCCCTTTAAACAATTGTCAGAGAATATATGTTGTCAATGAGATATTTTAGTATCTCTTTATCAATACGAACACCAAAAAGCTGGTAACAGAAGGAATGACTTGCCTATGCATTTATCTGCTTGGCAATATGGTAGTAACAATTATACATCTTTTCTCTTTAAATTGAACGATTTGTAACATCCCCGTTCCCCACATACATAAGGCATGAGTGTCAAAATAGTGGTTATATTATGCCTATTACGCTTTGATGTTGCTTCTCAGAAGATTTATTATATATGATTTTGTCATGTATCTAACTCTAACATTTTATCTTCAATAGATAAAATAAAATATAAGCAAAATAAGAAATGTGCTTCTGCTTATTTTGTAATTGTATGCATGTATTGTACTCCTCAATCATACCAATCTATAAAAGATTCTAGAGTACACATTTTGAATGCATGATCCATTGCTCAGTTGTTGTGCTTTTTTTTCCTAAAAAAAAATCTGTTTCATATTATTTGATTAATGGCTCAAAACTGGATACAAAGATAAAGGAGACTTTGAAATTCATACCTTAGAGTATTAAAATATACTTTGGACTAGATGTAAATGTCAGGGAGAAAAAAAGATCTAATGAACTCTTGGCAAAATACAGCTCTGCAGCTGCCTTGAATTTAAAATATTCCTTTTTTCTCCTTATTTTTTTTTCATGGAACATTTGATTTCAGTTGAAAGATAACCACTGGGAAGTTTACTTATTATATGGACCTTAATCTAGTATTTTTAATGTCTTGGTTTAAGGTCTCCACAAGTCATTGTGGCAACTTAGAAGTTACAGAAACTGAGCAATTTTTTTTCTTTCACTAGAAGTGATCATGTATAGCTACAGAAATATTTTCCTTTCAGAAAAATTGTGGCACTATAAGTTTTCATTCTTCCCCAATGTCTTCCCTGCCATAATAATAGTTTCAGGATTTAAATTCTTTGCTATTATTGTGACGTCAAAGCTTAAAAAACTGCAACTGAATGGAGCAGTTCATCTGTCATTGTTCAAATAAGAAGTAATTATGATGAAATAAAGATAGAATTCCATGGAGAAATGCACCAATCAATTTTAACTTTTATTTAATAGGAGGCATAAAATGATTCATAGAAGAGTACATGTAAGCAATAAAAAAAGCCAGGAACATAAAAAAAAAATGAATTGCTGATTTTTTTTTATCAAGTTCAGAACAGTGAAGTCTTATGAATATATTATACAAGTACTGGCAAAAGTTTAGCCTTATAAACACTTCTCACTGCAATGTAAAGTTCACTTGCATTGTTCAAAAATAAGGATAACCCAAGCATTGCACCTGTATTGGATATATAAATGTGGGATTGAATTCATCCTATAGATTTTCAAGATCTAACTGGAGGGGTATTCAGTCAGCACAATGTTCTTACGTGTAAATAATCTCTAGGAGTAGACTTGAAAGTAGATGGTTACTGTGAGTCATGACATGAATATTTTTAAAAATTGGTACCTGATTGTTGTACTAAGGGCACAAATACTCCTGCACTGAATTTCAATTCAAACATGACTCTAAATTTGTGCAGAGATCCCCCCAACACACACACACAATGAATGCAGTATCCCAGGCAACACAAGATACTGTTTGAAACATTTTTTTAAGGAGTAAAACTCCATTGTTGTACTCCAGGTTAGTAATGCATGAATTGGATTGTGCCCCAAGATTCAACTATGATCACCTTGACAGTGATAAGAAAAATAGATTGCCCCAATCCACTCAGTTTCATTGAGTTTGGTCATGTGCGTGTTTTTTTGAGATTCCCTTGAAGTATGCTTTATCTATTTTTCTGCTTTTGTTGTTTTCTTTCTTTCTCATCTTCCATTTTAGCAGGGAAATATTCTTCAGAACGTTGCACAATTAAATTGAATACAGATCTGTGTTACAGGTTGATATAATGACAATGTTTCATGTGGACAGACTTAGGTACATTGAATGTGTTACTTGACACAAGCAGTGATTTCTTTATTCCAGTGATTTTTACTGATTGCTTGAGAAATGTAGAAAGTTTAAAACACTTACTTTCCGTGTTGTATCTCTACTGAGTGAGATCTACACTCACCGAATAATATGTAAAATGCTGACACCTAATGTTAAGTTTGAGTATTATCCATGAAATGTGTTTTCTAATAAATAAATAAATAGGAATGAAATTACTGTGCTGCATTTGGAAAAAAATATTACCAAGAAGGCCTCATTGCTGATCTCAAAGTGTGAAGGAAACATGTTGCAATGGGATACTCTGTTACATCATCTTCTCACAGCTGGTAACAGTTAAATACTCTAAATGAGCGTGACACTTAAACACGCACAAAGTTTGTTTCAGCTATTAGTGTAGTCAGTAGTTCAGCATTAGGAAGCATCCTTTGCATTCTTAACAGCCTAGATGATTTAATGCCTCCAAATAAAGAACTGCAGGTAATAGAACTTAGGCCTCAGGGGAGGCTTAGGATTCAAAAAATGCAAAACTACCCCAGCCCTGCCACTCTTGGTGGTGGTGGGGATCATTCCTAGGCCATTTCCACCCTATGCTGCTATAGTGCTGTTATTCTGCTTTCAACATCCCATGGAATCCTAGGGTTTGCAGTTTAGGGAGGGGCCTTTAGAATTCTCAGCCAAATAACTCATTGGCCTCAGTAAACTACAACCCCAGAATTCCACAGGATATTGAAAGTGGAATAATAGCACTATAACAGTATAACCCACCCTAGGGTTTTATAGCCACAGACCATTCTGGAAGCAAAAGAGGAGACTCTGAACTCATCTCTCACCCACCAGCAGAGCTGATTCTAGCAGCTGTATGATTTTTACCTTTGTGTGCCTCTGCTTTTGCTTTATCTACTTGTACAGCAGCCAGGTCTAGCAATATACCACTTACTGTTCCAGAGTAACCGCATTTACTTTCCCTAACTGCTTTTCAGATATTTCTAGTATGTAATCTATTAAATGTTGCAACTCAACAAAATTTGATTGTTTCACAGGCCCTTTCTGCACAAGGCAAGTGAATCACTCCGTGCAGCTACTTACCAGTTCTTCTTGGCTCGAAGCAACGTGGACTTTCCCTTAAGCCCTTCCACAGTGCTCCTCTGTTCCAGGGCGATGCGGAGCAGTGTGAGGTCTTTAGATCCGCACTAGTGAGGCTTACAAAATGGTGGCTTCCAGTTGTTCGTGGGTCCGGACCAACCACTGAAGCTGGCCATGCCCACAGCCCGCCCTCCGCTGATCGCTGGTTCGCATTGGTGCGAACCTGCACATCTGCGTGACTGAGCAGGAACGAAATGGCGCACTCCAGAAAATTGAAAGACCAATCTTTTCCAGTCTTCACATAGCTTACTGGAGGACCACTTGGGGGCGTTTTGGATCGGACTTAGCTGCGGAACTAAGGTAAATAGTCCGAACCTAGCCCAATCCAAGGTGCGGATGACCTCCGTGACAGGATGCCTTGGCCCGTCTTAACTTCCTCATGCGGAAAGGGCCAGAGTTACATTTTGTCAGTCTTTTCTTTTGAAGTCCACTTTTTATTATAATTTCAGATTTGTACGCAAAGTGCTGTAAGTGTATGTCTAAAAATGTAGTGTAAATTAGAGACATATGTTTGCACAGTACTGTATATTAACCTAGGAACTTGGTTGCTCTTTATTGATTTTATATAAGGTGTCAGTCTAATATTCCATGTATTAGTGGCCATTTTTGCAAAAACAAAATTATGTGATAACACAGCACAAGGCGGTCAAAATTCTCTAAATAACAATCAAGGAATGGATTGCCTTCACTGTGCTGAAGGAACTGCTTCTATGAAATAGAACCATAAAGGGGCAATTTGCCTTTCTCTCATTCGGCATCCTCAAAATATGCTCTAGAATTATGAAATACTTGCTGGTACAGACTGTGGGGCAGCATAAAAGACTGGAAGGACAAAATGGCACTTCATCTGCTTTTGCTAGTATTCCTATGAGTAAGGAGATCTAAAATGGATTGTTGTTGTTGTCGTTGTTGTGTGCCTTCAAGGCCATTTCCGCACTAGCATGTTCTAGCGTGATGCGGTCTTGGGCCCCTCCCAAAAGTGCAAGCCCCAGGATTCCAGGGGATGTTGAAAGTGGAATCATCGCACTATAACAGGCTAGTATGGAATTGGCCCAAGTCATTTCCAACTTATGGTGACCCTCAGGTGAACCTATCATGGGGATTTCTGAGGCTGAGAATGTGTAATGCACCCAAGGTCATCCAGCAGGTTTTCATGGCTGAGCAGGGAATCAAACTCTTGTCTCTAGAGTTGTAATCTAACCCTCAGGCAACTGTATGGATGGCTCTCATCCAGTGGATACAGAAATCTCTCTCTTACAGCAGGATATGCTCCCACCCTCATTTTGCAGCAGCTTCATTCATAAAATCATCAGGATTCTGATCTGTAATTTAGCCTGCATTTTCCCCCCTTAAAATATCCCATGATCTATACCCAGAAATTGCAGCATATAGATTAGATCATAATGATATGAGTAAAGGCTAAAGGATCGTTGATGTACTCCTCTTGAAAACTCATACAGGGAAAAGAAGACTAAGTTTACCTTCCTCTTCCCTCGCACTCTCATAGGGCGTGGGCCAAATACAACCTCCCCCAGTAAACAGTCCCCATCTACAACGCTCCATAAATGACCAGAAGAATTAGTCAGCGCAATGTGCATAAAAAATAAGAAAAATCCTTCAAGTCAGCCAGTCTCAACTGGCACCATATGACCCACAAGAGGACCTTAGCACATTTGAAAGGGATCAGAGACTGAAAACTGTGAGAAGGGGAGCCCCAAGGTTTATGGGGGCCCTGGTAAGTGAACTGATGAAATACTCAAGCAGCAACCTTAATAGGAGTCAATAGCTTCCCTCTTATTTATAGTATTTTTTCAGTACACTATTTGAATTTGGCATGCCTGCTAAATTCATCGCTTAAGCTCCTCCCACATCTTAATTTAAGAGCTAAACCCACACTTCAAAGTCAGTTGCAGATCAGACTACACCAGGTAAACATATTCAATGCAGTCTTTTAATCTCGTATGTTGGAACGCTCAAGTTTTCTTGGGGTCTTTCCACATTACACTGTTATAGTGCTATTATTCCACTTTCAACATCCTGTGGAATTCTGGGGTTTGTAGTTTACTGAGGCCAAAGAGCTCTTTGGCTGAGAATTCTAAATGTCCCTCCCTAAACTGCAAGCCCCAAGATTCCATGGGATGTTGAAAGTGGAATAATAGCACTATGACAGTGTAGTGTGGAAAGGTGTTCAGCGTTCAATAAGAAATTATTTTCTGTCTATCTGTTTGGCGCATCTCCCTGTTTGATGGGGGGCTAAGGAGCTTGAGAAGGGGTCATGGTGAAAGAAACATAACAAAACAAAAAAACCAGTTGAGAATGGCTGTTTTAAACCAATACATGTAAAAATGCCTTGAACTGGTTATTTGCAAATTCTAAAATTCTGCTTGTGTGAATGTGAGTCTGAATTTACCTGAATATACATGAAGATTCCTTTTAATATAAATGGTGATTAAAATGTAAAACAGATGACATCTACAGGATTCTGCATGGTGCGTTATTCCACACAATGTGAAGAGAAAGATATTTTGAGGTTTGCAGCTGTCTTTCTGTTTCACTTGTAATGCGAAGTAAAACAGAATTATGTAGATGAAGGAAGTATGTAAAATGCTAAAAATCATCCCTATTAAAATAGGTAAGGCATATTAATTTCTGGAGTACCAATGAATGGAAATATGAGTTTTAATAAAAAGTATATTGTAAATAACTATCCAAGCAAAATCAATCTTTAGGGGTAAATTGGTAGAATATAGCCTAGTCTAATAGAAACAAACAAAATGCTCAAAAGCATTGATGCATCTTAGTCAGAAATAGATTAAAAGATACAGCTGCACCATCAATAAGATCAGGAAAGTGCTGTAGTGTTTGCTCTTTGCTTTACGGATGTAATTGCATTGCAGATCCCAGGATTTCAATAAATGTGTGCACGTCAGAGAAAGAATTGTAGAGAGGAACTGGAGCAACACGGAGAGCATTGGGTTCCCGCTTGTCACACTGCAAAACAGCAAATAAACATCCAATAAATTGATACAGCTTTACATTCACATTCCTTTCTCAATGCAAAACGCAACTATGGTTGCATAAATACTGTGGCACTGTTATAATGGCTAGTCAAATGCCATGCTTTCCCTAATTTCTGGCCTATAGAAACTGGGAGAAGAAAAGGGAGAAGGAAAGGAAGGACTATTACTGTAGTATTTTCCCATAAGACATTGAGAGTGCAACATTGTGTCTGATTTTTCAGCCATGAATCTCACTGTTCACTGTATTCACTTTCAGGTAACTACATCTAGGATTGAACTGTTAAACTGATGTGCAAAGGACTACAGGAAGGAGGGAAACTGAAAAGTGTTGGGTATGTGAATTTGATGCTTTCAATGCAAATTCAATGTTTTGTCACATTTCAATGTGAAAACCTTGAGAGGAGGGAGAAAAAAGTAAAGAAAGCAGGTTGTTACAGATGTTTTCTCTCAGGATGAAACATGGATGCACAAAGACAAACAAGCATTATGTACATGCCTGCATTCCAAGTTCTCTCTAGTAAAAAAATTTGAAACTCAGATGAGTCACAGTGTAATTCTCACAGCTCATAGGAACAGCTCTAAGGGTCCATGTGCCAGCAGTGAAGCAAGGCATAAATCTGCCCCCCTCCCCGACAATCAGAAAATGAATAGAATAAACAGAACTTAATTCCTTTGAGGATTCTATAGCTTGAAATGTTTGGATCATCTTTCTCTTTATACAAACTATTTCATATGAGAATATGATAGCCTTATTTGTGTGGAATGTGTGCATATATGTGTGCATGTGTGTTCGCGTGTTAGATTTATATCTCACTTTTTCTTAATATATTAAAACCATAGAGAGTGCCACTGCAAAATCACTTGTACGTCTTTATTTTTTACCTAATCTCCTCGCTGCCTTTAAAATACAGCAGAATGCTTGCACTAGTTTCTCTTAGCTTCTAGTCTGGCCATTTTGCAATCAATTTATGGCCCCTTGACCATAGTGGTAGCTGTGCAGGGAAAAGGGAGAGACAGGTACCAGTGCAGGAACTAAGAGATAAGAAACCCATTCCTCTGCAAGCCTACCTCTGCTTTACCTGTATAGCGCAGCAAAAGATAGAGCTGATTTTCACACATGATAGCCATGTTACAAAGAGACATTATTAATTTCAGTTTTCATGATTTAGTTCTGAAATGGAAAGGGATGTAATGAAAGCAGCAGTTACAGCTTTGATCTTCATGCCACAGATACTGTACCTATGAGGGGGCAGTGAACAGTGTGGTGGTGGCCCCAGAAGGCCTGACGTTCTAGCATTTTAGTGCTCTGGGACTCTGATAGTTTATGTAAGGGGAAAGAAGGGAGAAGTGGGTGGGAAATATAGTAAAAAAAAAAACCCCACAAGATTTTAAAAGTAGGTCAGGTCACAGTAGTTTCCTCTGTCTTTCTGCATTATTCCTTCTTTCAAGTAAGTAAGACTTTATAGATTTTGCATGGTATCCATGAAATGAGTATGTTCATACTGCCCATTTCAAATTATTTTCATAAACTTTAAGACCATAGACACTAAAGCCAGCGTGGTGTAGGGTTTTGAATCCTAGGCTACAGCCCTGGAGGCCAGGGTCATTTCCGCACTAGAGTGTTATAGCCAGATGGCCCCTCCCAAAACTGCAAACCCCAGTATTCCATAGGATGTTGAAAGTGGAAACATAGTGCTATAACAGTCTAGTGCAGAAATGGCCCAGGGTTCAGTTCCCTGCTCAGCCTTGGAAAACCATTGGGTGACTTTGGACGTGTCACACAGTCTCAGCTCCAGGAAGCCCTTTGATAAATTTGCCTTTGGGTTGCCATAAATTGGAAACAACTTGAGGGCATGCAACAACAACAAGACCATAGACAGAACTGTGACCAGGGCCACATTGCCTGGAGGGCTTCCAAATGCAATCACCATGCATATCTTTTGCAAAACCAATAGAGAAACACCTGTTTTTGGTGCCCACTGTAATTTGTTTTCTCTTGCTGGCTCACTCTTCCTATAATTGGGCAGTGATATTTATTCCTGTTCTTTCCTGTTTCTTTGAACTTTTACAAAAGTTTATAAAAGTTTCCTAGTACTCTTGTTGGATTAAAAATGTGGTAACATTTGCCCCAGTTGACAATACATTTGATGAGCATGTCATGGGACACCTGGGGAATGACTGGGCAAAGTATGTCTCATTCCCTAGGGGACATGGAGTAAAGGGCTGAGTCATGATAGTGAAATCATAGCAAGAGGCTGCATCATGCAAATGGCCCTGAGTGATGACATGGAAGCAGGTGTGTATAAAAGAGGGGCATGAATGCTTGCTCTCTGTCTCTGCACCCCATATCTCTGACTCTGCACCTGAAACTCTGACACCAAATCTCTGCCTGTGGATCTGTGTATCCTGTGTATAGATGTATATACTGCAACTGTGAAGATTAAAGCTTCCAGGTATTTTGGATGACAAACTCTGTGTCCGTGAGTTTACTAACCAGTGGGTAGAGATGTCAGAGCTGATGCTGTAGTTGTACTCTGCTGCACATGCTTGTTGCTGTTTTGGAAGCTCTGCTATGTTTATGCTTGCCTCTGGGACACTCTTTGCCCAGAAAGCAGCGGTTCCAGGAAGGATTTTGTGCTGGTGCTATAAATCATCTCCAGTCACTTTTTGCCTTTCTCCCCCTCCAGTTGGGGACTCCAATTCTTAGCCTGTCCGTACATGAAATTTTTAGTTCTAGTGAAACTGTCAACCCTCCCTTGACTCACAGAAATTGAACTAAAAAATGAGCATTCTCTGTCATCATGTGAAATTAGTTCATCTATGTTATCACTATAAGGGTAATGAAATGCATGCAATGTTCCACTATAGCAGTGGTTCTCAACCTTCCTAATGCTGCAACCCTTTAATACAGTTCCTCATGTTGTGGTGACCCCCAACCATAAAATTATTTATTTATTATTTACAATGCCTCCCCCCCCCAGCAAAGGCTGCCTCACTGGCCAGGAACGGGGGAGGCGGGAAGGGAGCGAAGAGGAGCCGCACGTCTCCCCCGGGAAAAAACTCCGAGAACCCCCCTGGGCTCTGCTTCTGCTTTGCTCTCGTTTCCGTGGGGGAGGCAGTGTGGGAAAAGTTTCCAGAGTGTCGACCCTCGCCGGGGGGGGTGGAATCCCAGCGCCTTTGTCTTTTGCGCTGGGCGCAACTCGCCCACCTGCAAAAGCACCATCTTGCGCCCCCCGGCCCTTCTGCAGTGCCCCACTCCATGACGAGTGGGGCAGGGGCTGTGTTGAGGAGGGGGCCTGCCCCCTGTGCTGCCACTGCCCCCCCAAGCTGGCCCATCAGACGGGAGGTTCTCCCAGTAGTGGAGAAGGGGAGCGATTTCAATCCCTTCCAAACAGGGGGCAGGAGGACGCGAGTGCATGGCTCATGCTTGTGCACCACCACTCCTGCTGTGGTGACGCTGTGGCCGCACACGCTCCTACCAAAGGGGGCAAGAGGACGCGAGCATGTGGCTCGCGCTTGCACACCACCACTGAGGAGGGAATGGAGTCTAAGACCATCAGAAATACGTATTTTCCGATGGTCTTAGGCGACCCCTGTGAAAGGGTCATTCGACCCCCAAAGGGGTCGCAATTCACAGGTTGAGAACCGCTGCACTATAATGTAATGAGTGAGACCAGATTTCCACTTCTGCAAATAAAATGGCTCATTCCTTTGCAGAATGGAATGAGATTCAGTGGAGACTGTTGTCACCAATTCCTCCTTCCCTCTACACTCCCTATTGCTTCTTCCATAACTTCCCAAAGCAACAGGGAAAAGAACAGAACAGAGAAGTCTGTAGGGGAGAAGTAGCAGAAATATCCTCTAATTTCTTCTAAAGAATTCAGTGACATCCATGGTTGATGGTCATTATTTTTTTTAAAATCAGTTTATACCCTGCCTTTCCCACACCATGGAAACCCATGTTGCCAAGTGAGCTTCAACTTATGAGGACCATATGAGTAAGAGATCTACCCTATGAATGTTGCCCTGTTCAACAAAATCCCTACTATGATCATGCAAACTCAGGACCATGGCTTCTTTTACTAAATCAATCCATCTGCCATGTGTTCTTTCCTCTTTTCTTACTATGTTACATTATGCTGAGCATTACCATCTCTTGCAATGAGTCCTATTATTTAATATGTCGAAAGTGTGACAGCCTTGGTTTAATCATTTGGCTTATAGAAAGAATTTGGCAGCTTCATTTGCTTCAAGAACTGTTTTTTCTTTTAACTCCATGGTATCCATGGAACTCTTGTCCAATACCACATTTCAAATAAACCCAGCTCTGGACCCACTCCATGCACAGTATTGCAGGAGAAGAGCCAAATTTGTTTAGTCTACTGGGAGGAGACTAGGGGATGAAAGGTTGTGCCATGACACTGAGCATGAGGAATGGATCTAAAGAGCTTATAGGTTCTGACCACCTCCTCTGCTTCCTCTCCTCATCAGGTATAAGTTTTGGGCTGTTACATCAAAGGCATTGTCTGATCTGGCTTTAATGGGGTCTGGCTTGGGACTCAATATTTTTCAATCAGTGCTGCTTTGGTAGTGTCTGCAATGGGCCTGGAAAATGGAAGTATTCAGAAGCTTGGGTGCTGGAGGTCTTCAGCATACAGGAAACATATTTGTCCTTTGAATGTTTGATGGTTTGGCTGTTAATTAATATTGTTTGGTATGCATTCTATGTTATGCTGTGTCCTAATCTGTGGGCGTAGCATGGGGTACTGGGCAGCAGAACAGGTGCGGACCTGCTACTCTGGGTTGCAGCTGGGCTTGATAGATGGAACCATAATCAGGTGTCTTGGGAAAGGGCTTGTGCTGGCATGGATTACATCCTATGATATTCAGGGCGTGCAAGGGGTCCCTGCAAGATGGCCCTTCATCTTGGCAGTAATGGCCTTGGTTTGCTGAAGGAGAAAGTTCTGATCATCCAAGGAGTCTACAACCTTTGACTTATTCAAGTCTGATGGCCTGGGGTGCTTTTGATGTGATCAACCATTGTGCCCCACCAGGTCTGGCTGGGTGAAGGTAATCCATGCTGCCGTAATAGGGCCCACAGGCGGGCTAATAGGGAGGTTAAAAATGCTTTGGTGAAAGTGTTAGGTCACTTCTTAGTATAACCCAGATAGTTTCTCAGAGGCCAGAGCTCTACAGAGCCAATGGCATTCCTCTTGAAGGAGGGCAATATGTTGTTTCTGGTGATTTGCAACAGGGGGTGAGAGCCCTTTGAGACAGCCTGGTGGGGGAAAGAGGGTAAGCACATGCTTGACCCTTGTCCATGGGAGGTAGTGAGGAGAGAAAAGTAAGATTACAGTGAACATCTCTGGCATCCAGTTGGTGAAGGGAAGGTCTCTGGAACTGCTTCTTTAGGTCATGGGACTGGGGTGGGGGAGACTTAGGGTGGGCTTGGGGGCTGTGCCCTCACTTTAAGTCATGGGACTAGGGAGAGGGATTCCCTGGGTTTGCCTTCCATCAGTGGGCTGGCCAGGGAGCAACCAGATATTGGGCTGTCCTTGGGACTCTAGTGTTCACCAAGGGGAAGCTGAGAAGGAGATCTGTGCCTCAGTTGCTCTCTCACTCGGTTGCTCCCCTTTCCTTATCATAGAGTTAAATGGGTTAATAGATTAATGAAGTGGCCCTTATTCAACCCAGTCTCTTATGTCTGGTCTCATTATTCCCGTGGTGAGTGAGCAATTGATCATCCTGTCAGTTTTTTTCACTGTCTGGCTTTTACAACCATAGATAAAATTTGAAATAGGATGGCATGGATGATGTGTGACTTTGATACTTAATATATCTTTATACTTTAAGAGCTTATCTAGTTCCTCCATAGCTGTTCTGATTTCTTGACTACAGAATCCATTTTGATTAATGACTGAGCAAAAGTATAAAAAATCTTTAACTATTTTGATGTTTACATTGTGTATGTATGGATGTACCTTCAAGTTGTCTGTGAACTTATGGCAACCCCATGTATTCCATATGGTTTTCTTAGGCAAGGAATATTCAGAGGTGGTTCTGCTAGCTCCTTCCTCTGAAATATAACCTACAGCACCTGGTATTTGTTGGTGGTCTCTCCTCCAAATACTTACCAGAGCTGGCCCTACTAGATTCCAAGATCAGACGATATCTGGTGCCTTAAGATATTTAGGCAGGATGTTTACATTACCCAGTTTAATATTATATAAATTGTCTGTGGTCATTATTTTTGTTTTCTTAATATGAAAGGAGTAATTCATTTAACTTTCAGCTGAGGAGTATTCAGTAACCCACAGAATCCTCAGAGTGACTAAAGGATTTTCATGCATTTCTTATGCTGGTTTTAACTTGTTAAAAGCTACATGAAACACATATCTTTTTTCACGTGGTGTCTCTGAAAATAATGTTGCTTTGGAAGACAGCGTCACTTCCAGAGATAGTCCTGTAGTCTTGTTTTGAAAGTTCATGGCCTGAGCTGCTCTTCTGAGTTGCCCAATGTAGATTTTAATTTGGAAGAAGTTAAAAACAACACAAAAAAGGATAAAAAAACTGCTTCGACTAGCATGCATGAACTGTAAGCTGGCTAGTGCAATGCACCTGTAAGTATCCATCCATCTGATTTTTCCCCCTTTTCCCTCATAAAACTGAATATTTCACTCTGTGAATGTTCTGACTGGTTCTAGAGCTTTGATTTTAATCTTATGTATGAAATGCATATCAGTGGATGTGTTTATTGTAACTTGCCCAGTTAAAACATGCTATGTTGTTGCAAAAAGAAATAATTTCTTTTTCTTTGGAAACAATGTAGTAACATAGAAAAAATGGTTTATGGACTTCCGGTGGTGCGAACGTGGTGTCCAGTCGGGTCCCGCGGAGCTGCGGCATCCCGATGCCCTGGGGAGGTCGGATTCTCGTTTTTTTTCATCTATAATATAAGGAGTTTAGTCCCCCGGGTAAGGGGGTGCTCGGAGGCGGTTTGAAGGGGGCCCTTTGACGGCGTGAGGCAAGTAGAAGAGAGAGAAGCAAGTGACCCGCTGTCCGAGACAAGAACGACGGGCCGCAGAGCCGCCATTACCTCCCCGGGCGACCTCAAGAAGGTCTAATCCACAGCACCACAGATCCTCAAATAATACGCTAATTTTACAGATCCTATTATCTTTTACCAACTGGGTGATGGTACCTGTCGTTCCTTTGTTTGAGACGATCTGAAGGCAGAAGAATCTAGTCCGCTGTGAACGAAAAAGTGAGTGATTTTGGCTGCATCTGGTAATCTTTAATCCCCCCCCCTTATCGTTTTGTATATAGACTGTAAAGTCCAAAAGTTAAACGGAAGATTTGTAAGAAGCAAAGGGGGAGGGGTAAAACAAAATAAAATAAAATAAGATACAGATTGTGAGAGGAAAAACAGAATTTAAATTGTGAAGTGCGAAGAAAAAGCTCAGATAGCGAGAATCGGATCGGGGGACGAGACGACAGTCGTCATATGAAAGTTAAGAGAAGATGGAGGACTGAAGACAGACGAAGAGAAAGCGAAAGCCGGGTTCAGAGTACTCGTGGATTCTAACAGGCTGCTCCTCTCTCTCAGTCGGGAAGAAGAAGAGCCAGATTTTTTCTTTTTCCTTTTTGGCTTTGTTTCCCTTTCTTACTCCCCCCCTCCTTCCCGTGACTGCAAATTTGAAACTGGTGTATTTTTATTTCCTTTTGCCATCCCATTGCCGCGGAGGAGAAATACTTCGGAAAGCTATAGAGAGGACAGGATAGAGTGGATAAGAAGAAGGTGGGAGTGGTTAAGAGAAAGTGGAAGAGAGAAAGATTGAGGTGATTCCGGAGAAGAAGACGCAGATGAGAGGCATATATTGATATTGATGGACAGCCAGGTAGTTGAGGGGTGAATGTGTGAGTTACAGACAAACGACGTGGCAAACGAAGGAAAGTGGTTGGAGAAGGTTGAAGAAGCGTTGATTGGAGAAGGTTGAGAAAGTGGCGGAGATAGAGCGGCGACGGGGTGGGTGAGAGGCGAGAGGTACTGAAAATATTGAGAGTATAAGTAATAAAAGAATACAGTTTAACTGGGGCAGGAGGGAGTGAGTTTGGTTGAAAGGAGACCATTTGGGGGTTGTGTCTAAGGGATTGTTTCAGGGAAATTCATGATAGATAAGAAAAAGGAGAAGTTTGAAACGGAGGTGGAGAGTATAAGTAAGCGGTGGTGAATATAAGTCCTTTATTTAAAAGTGGAAACTATAAATTATCCACGCTCATTTATTGCTCTCCATTGCTGAATTGTAATTTTTGCGTGTGTCTGTCCTTTCTTATATATTTCTATGTGATCTGACTTTTATTGATAAGATTGATGGGTCTATAACCCCTCTCAGTAGGTTACACAGTTAATTATAAATATATATAGTTAACCTCTTTCTGTGAAATAATTGTGGTGTGGGACAGATAGATAGAAGAAAGGAGAAAGGAGAGAGAGGGGATAGTTTAAGTGAAGTAACACAAACAAGATAAGAAATAAAACAAAAATTCAATTAATACTGTATAATCAACTCAAAGTGAGAATTGGAAACCTGATTTTGAGTAGTTACTGATCTTTGTTTCATTGAATTTTTTTTTTCCTTTCTCTTTTTTGGATATACAGTCTCTATCAATTAATATTTTGCTCTGGGTAAGGGGTAAGTTTGGATAATAAATAAAACAACAATAAAACAATAATAATAATAATATTATAGGTCCCCATTTAGTGATAATAAATGGCTAATTAATTGTTTAGGTTTACAGATTTATGAGACACAAGTAAAAGGACAAAACAAGAACTTGACAATAACTAATAAGGATAGGAAGAAATAAGACGCAAAAGATGATGGCTGCAGGGAAGAGAAAAGCGGCCATGGGAGGCCAATCTCAGATACAAACGTTATTGCAAAGAAGAGCCTCTACAGATATGAAACTCCCAGGGAACGAACCAAAAACAATCATGATAGAAAACCCCAACGTGCAAGGAGGTGGGCCCGATATTACGGAGGAGTTTAAGAAACTGACAACGATGTTTAAGAATGAG
This sequence comes from Ctenosaura bakeri, assembly GCA_948474755.1. Classification (NCBI taxonomy): domain Eukaryota; kingdom Metazoa; phylum Chordata; class Lepidosauria; order Squamata; family Iguanidae; genus Ctenosaura; species Ctenosaura bakeri. Next base: position 314,129 of record CAOLHI010000866.1, read on the forward strand.
ATGAAAGAAACAAGGTCAGAGATGAAACAGATAAGAACGGAAATGAGGGCGGACCTCAAGAAGGAATTGGAAAGGTTTAATAATAAACTAGATAACATATCAAAAGAATTAAAATCAACGAATGAAAAAATCAAAGACCTGGAGAAGAAGACTCAAAATACGGAATCTCAGACCAGAAAGATGGAAGATAAAATAGATAGCTTAGAAAGATCAACCCTGTCATTAGAAATAAAATCCAGAAACAAGTCGATTAAAATAAGGGGTTTACGAGAACTACCACAAGAGAACCTCTACGAAAAAATAACGAGAGCGTTGGCCCGCTTCATAGAATGGTCTCCGGACCAACTCGACCTCGAAATAGATAGAATCTTTCGGGTAAACTCAGCAGTTGCAAAGAGGAAGAACATTTCGCGCGATATCGTGATCTACTTTCTCAGGGAAAGGGTGAAGGACTTGGTCCTTCACCACAGTTACTCAAAGAAGCTGGTGGTGGACGGGGACGATTTAAAAATTTTTAAAGATGTTCATCCATTGGCTTTAAAGAGGAGAAAGGAATATAATTTCCTCACTCAAGCTTTGAGAGACCAAGGAATCAGATATGCTTGGGAAAAGACCGAAGGAATATCCTTTTTGTGGAATCAAAAAAGAGTGGTTCTGAACACCGTGGTAAAAGCAAGAGATTTTTGGAAGAATAATAAAGAAGAACTAATGAGAAGAGAGGAATCACCACAAAAGAAAGAAGGAAGGATGGAGAGAGATGGAAACCAGCAAGATCAGGAAGAAAATAAAAATCAAGAGAAACGAGGTGAAAAAACATCAGCTATTAAAAGAAGGAAACAGGAAGAAGAAGAAAGAGAACAGAGGGAAGTGACTTCAAGAGAAGAGGAGGCGGACGAAGAAGGAGCTGAATCCAATTTAATTGACCCTGAACTAGAATTTGAGACAGAAGACATTGAAGAGAGCGAGGACTAAAATTATTTAAGGTAAATTTAAAAGGTAGGTAGGGAAAGAGGGAGTAGGCCCCATTATGAGGCTGAAAGTTGCGTCATGGAATGTTCGAGGTATTAACGTTCCATATAAAAGGAGATGCATATTTCATCAGTTAGAGAAATTAGATCTGGATTTAATTGCCCTACAGGAAACACATATAATAGAAGAGGAGTTGAGATATATTAGAAATCCCAAATTGGGTCAATTATTTGCTTCAGCCAACGAAAAGAAAAAGAAAGGGGTCGCAATATATGTTAACAATAGATGGGAAGCTAAACAAATCTTAGGAGATGATAGAGGCCAGATGGTTGGAGTAGAAGTTAAAATAAGGGATACAAAATTTGTTGTGATTTCAGTTTACGGCCCCTTGGAAAATAAGAGTAAATTCTATTCAAATCTGCTAGATAAGATATTAGAAGCTGAAATTAAAGATTACAAGTTGATTTTAATGGGAGATTGGAATGGGGTTTTAGACCCATTGAAAGACAGAACAAGCTCTAAAAATGTAAAAAAGAAAAATTTAGGTAGTCAAGGTAAACTTCCCAGATCTTTTTCGAGATGTTGGATCAGCTGCAGGTGGTGGATATTTGGAGGCATGTTTATCCAGATAAGCTCGAATACACATATTTCTCAGAACAATATAAATCATGGTCCAGGATTGACATGTTTCTTTTATCTACGGACTTCATAAAAAATATTAAGAATATTGAGGTTCTTCCTAGAACATTCTCTGACCACAGCCTCCTAATGTTAACTTTATATCAGGGAATAGAGAAAAAGAAGTGGAAACTCAATGACAATTTATTAAGGAATCAGCAAATCGTAGAGAAAGCTAAAAAAGAATTAAAATTCTACTTTGAAAACAATTTAAATAAAGGCCAGACGGAACAGATTGTTTGGAAGTCATCTAAAGCGGTCATGAGGGGCTTTCTTATCAGCCAACAGATCTGGTTAACAAGATTGAGAAAATTAAAAGAATCTAAAATCACTGATCTGCTGAAGGAGAGGGAGACTAAGTTGAAAAGGTACCCCCATGATTCGGGATTAATAAAAGAAGTTCAAATGTTAAGGAAACAATTATCATTACTAATGACAAACGAGATCGAAAATAAGCTGAGGTTTGCAAAACAAAGAAATTTTGAATATGCTAATAAAATAGGGAAATGGCTTGCTTATAAATTGAGAAAAGAAAGAGCAAAAAGATTTATTACAGCCATCCGAGATGAACAAAAAATCCAGTATCAGCAAATTAAGATTAAAAATATATTTGTTAAATATTTTGAAGATCTGTTTGATGAAAAGGTTCCCCCTCATGACAAGTTAGAAAGGATTAGGAAATATTTAGAAAGTTCAGATGTGAAGATGATTTCCGAGACCCAGAGGGAAGAATTAGATAGACCCATTACTCTCCAAGAAGTAATAGATACGATCAAGAATCTAAAAGTTGAGAAAGCCCCTGGTCCGGACGGCTTTTCAGCATTATACTATAAAACTTTTTGTGATGAAATAAGTCAAATATTGGTTAGAGTATTCAACAAGACAAATTACAAAACATTTCCTGAAACTTGGAAGGAATCTAATATTGTATTAATTTCTAAGGAAGGGAAAGACCCGTTAGATAAAAAGAATTATAGACCTATTTCCTTATTGAATATTGATTACAAAATCTATGCAAAAATATTAGCCGATAGTCTTAAAATTTTTTTAGCAACATGGGTTTATGAAGATCAAAACGGATTTCTCCCTGGGAGACAATTAAAAAATAATGTTAGGGTTATATTGGATACGATAGAATATTATCATAAGAACAACCACAAAAAAGCAGGGCTATTATTCTTAGATGCCGAAAAGGCATTTGATAATGTGGATTGGACATTTATGTTAGAAATTTTAGAAAAGATTGGAATAGGAAAAAGATTTAGAGAGTGGATCAAAGCCATTTATACTGATCAAAAGGCGTGTTTGATAATTAATGGAGAAGCTACAAAACAGTTCGGTGTTAATAAAGGCACCCGCCAGGGTTGTCCGCTTTCACCCTTGCTGTTTATAATTTGTTTAGAAATATTAATCTCTAAATTAAGAAATGAAAAGAACATAAGAGGAATCAGAACAAAAACCCATGAACATAAATTACAGGCGTATGCAGACGATTTGGCAATAATAATGGAAGATCCTCTTGGAAGTATTGAAACAGTAATCGAGATACTAACCCAACATGGGGAAGTTGCAGGTTTTAAAATTAATAAGGATAAATCTCTATTGCTGACGAAAAATATGACAACTGAACAAGACAATGAATTAGCTAACCTAACCGGTTTGAAGACAACGAAGAAAATTAAATATTTGGGAATAACGTTATCTAAAAATAACTCCGAGTTATACGAAAATAATTACAAAAAGTTATGGGTTGAGATTAAAAAAGAGCTAGAGAGATGGAGAGGCTTGCAACTTTCCATGTTGGGGAAGATCGCCGCAATTAAAATGAAAGTTCTCCCAAAAATGCTTTTTTTATTTCAAAACCTCCCTATACTAGTAAACTTAAAACCTTTTAAGAATTGGCAGCAGGAGCTGAGTAGATTTATATGGAACGGAAGAAAACCTCAGATTAAAACAAAGTATTTAAAAGAGGTGAAAGAGAGAGGTGGTCTGAATTTACCAGACTTAAAATGCTATTATGAAGCCTCGTCTATATGCTGGGCCCGAGAGTGGATGCAATTAGACAATGAAAGATTACTGAGTCTAGAAGGCTCCAACTGTTATTTTGGCTGGCATGCATACCTTTGGTATGATAAGCATAAAGTAAATAAAGAGTTCATGGATCATTATATTAGGAAGGCGATTCTTTTAGTTTGGTTGAGAATTAGGAATAAAGTGTATTTAAGATTACCTTACTGGGTCTCCCCTCATGAAGCCTTCCATAGACTGGAAATGATAAAGGAGAAGGATTGGTTGACTTACGGAGATATAGTTAAAAAAGTGGGGAATAATATTGAAATGAAGAGCAGAGAAGAACTGATTCAACAAGGTTATAACTCTCATTGGTTTTTATATGGACAAATGCGAGAAAAGTTCTATATAGATAAGAAAACGAGGGGAATTTCCCTGGAGGATACAGAGCTAGATAAGGTATTGAAAGTAAATGAAAAGGGTCAATTAAGCAAGATCTATAATATACTTTTAAATCTAGAAATGGAGAAAGATCTAATAAAAGATAATATGATACGTTGGTCGCAAGACATAGGTAAATCCATCTCCTTAATTCAATGGGAGAAAGTGTGGAAGATGAATCTGAAATTTACAAGATGTAATAACCTGAAAGAAAACTTTATAAAAATCTATTACAGATGGTACCTAACTCCGGTTCAACTCGCAAGAATGAAGAAAAACAAGCAATTGACCAGTTGTTGGAAATGCCATAAGATAGGTACCTTCTTCCACTGCTGGTGGCAGTGTAAAGAGGCACAGAAATATTGGTCTCAAGTCCATGAGCAGATGGTTAGATATTTCAAAATCAGGTTTCCATTATCAGCTGAGTTTTTTCTTCTAAACATGTTTGACGGTATAGAGGAAAAGATCAGGAAAAAATACTGGCGTGTTATTTGTTATATGATCTACGTGGCACGAATTGTATTTGCAAAGAAATGGAAGGAAGTAGCCATACCGTCAATAGAAGACTGGGCCAGCAAATTATATGAGCTGGCGGAAATGGACAAGCTAACGTTGAAATTAGAGAGTCAGAGCAAGGAAAAATTTAGAAATGAATGGGACATTTTAGACCCTTTATGGGAAGAATTATGGGGCGACCTTGCTCTGATTGGGTTATATGAGTGATTTCCAGGTGTTGGAATGAAAAAGTATAAATAGGACTAGGTTAATATGATAACATGCGACAAAGAGCCGTGGTGGGGGGAAAATTTTTAGTTAGTAGGTTGATAGTGGTAAGTAAGTATATGATATAAGCCCCAGTTTGGTAAGGAGAGGAAGTCTTGGAGTGAGAGGATAATGAATGAGTATGTATGAGGTGGTTAAATAATGGATTACATGATTGTAATAATATGATACTTTATTGATAGTTATGTATCTGAGTAATAGTATAACCTAGAGATAAAGATGTGTATGTAGATAGGAATTGTAATGTTTACTGTTTGTTTGGTAATTTGTACTTTTTTTGTTTTATTATTAATGTGGGTCGGGGGGGTGGGAAATAAATTTGTGTAGGGTCGATGTTTGTAATGTTATGTACTGTATTATGTATGGAATGTAATTGCTTTTTCTATTATATGTTCAATAAATTTTATAAAAAAAAATGGTTTATGAAATTTGAGGGATCATATCGGTATTCTGAGCCTTTCCCCCAACCCCATTACTCTGTTTTAATTGCCACAACAGCAATTCAAGAGTTATTAATACACCTCGTTACCCCCATAAAGTAAACCATGAAATTAACAGTATGAATATTTGGTTACTTACAGCAACTCCTCTTTTTTCAAGTTCCTCAAACAAAGGTTTAACTGGAATGGAGAAAGTGAGTGTGAGCTGGCATCCTCTTTCTTCAATGTGAGAAGGTGTGATTATTTTTATAAAAGGTTTTTCTGGGTCATTTCTGTCTTCACTGTAGCGCTGCCTTATCAAGTATTCCAAATAACCAGTAAGAAGTATAGATTTCCTTCTCAGCTGTTTCATTGTGGTTTGACTGAAGACCTACATTTAAAATAAAACAGGAGATCAGAAAATAATTGCTGCAAGTAGTAGTAGGAGTAGTAATAACAGTAGTAATGGAGCACTATTTCTTTCTACACATTGTTGTGGTGGTGGTGTATCTTCAAGTCATTTCTGACTTATGTTGACCCTGTGGTAAACCTGTCATGGGGTTTTCCTGGCAAGATTTGTTCAGAGCAGGGTTGCCACTGCCTTCCTTTGAGGCTGAGAGGGTATGACTTACCCAAGCTCACTCAATTTTCATGGTTGAGCAGGCTTTGAACCTTGGTCTCCCAGATTTCTAGTCCGCCACTCAAACCACTACACCAACAACAACATCATATAATCTATTTGTTTATCATATAATCTATATGACAAACCTTTATATTTTAAAAAAAATGTTATCACTCGTGATACTTTGTTAGTACTGAAAATAATGCCAGTAACTTTTGTGATACTATGTCAGTACTGCAATGGATACCAGCAGATTTTATAAGGTAAATCAAGACCGCCTGTGGAAAAAGCTTGTGCCTATTGTGGGGAGACTGATCAGATTGAATGATTCGTATTCACCTGTTTTGATCCCAGGCAGGCATTCTATCTCAAATTAGGCTTGCCCAGGTCTAGCCTCTTACATGGCACCGGGTCAGGAACCTTTTATTTCCTTGCCCTTTAACATTTGCTAGTTCTGCTCTGATTTCAGGTGTGGAGAGCTTCACTACCCTATATTCTTTTATTGCTATTGCTATGCTCTTTTGTTGTTACATTTATTATTCTTTTATTGTTGTTCTCTTATTGTTATTTAAGCTTCCTATCTAAGAACATTTCCGTCCTACATTGTTATAGTGCTATTATTCCTCTTTCAACCTTCTATGGAATCCTGGGGTTTGCAGTTTAGGGAGCAGCCTTTAGAATTCTCGGCCAGAGAGCTCTTTGGCCTCAGTAAAGCCCAAAATTCCACAGGATGTTGAAGTGGAGTGATAGCACTATAACAGTGTATTGTGAAAACAGCCTAAGCCTCTCTTTTTTAACTGTTCCTCAGAGTGAAGTGTAGGGTTCAAATTGTAAATAAGAGGAGGAAGAGGATGCAACATTACCAAAGTTATAGAGTTGATTAACTGAGATTTTCCTACGGCTATCTCATGAGTTTAGAGAAGAGGCAAAACTGGAATCAGGAACTTTCTGTTTCCCAGCTGAAACCCAAAATCAGTATATTACTTTGTCTCTGGAATTGAGGGAAAGGATGGGAAACAATTGACAGCCTATGGACTACAAGTCATTAGTGGGTGGGGCCAAAGTAAAAGTCGGTGGGGTTACCTGGCCATCTGTTGGACGGCCATCTGTTGGGAGTGCTTTGACATGTGTTCCTGCATGGCAGGGGGTTGGACTGGATGGCCCCTGTGATTTCTTCCTGCTCTATGACTCTATGACCTCACCCTTCACCCGCCATATCCTCACACGTAACATATATCCAGAAACACACAGATGGATTTTCACATGTACCCAGAGACAGATGTATATATTTGCATGCATAATATATTGGTACACATAACACACACATAAATACAAATCCATATACATAACCATAAAGACATTCAGAACTCCGCTCTGCTCTTTCACAATCTTAAGTGGCCAGTGGCAGGCTTTTGTCAAATCTAAGCATCATGGGTTCTCTTCTGCCCAGCAGGCAAAGATGATTTTATTAAAAAAATGCATTTAATCATTGATTGGTTTTTTATAAGGTGTCCATGTGCTGTATTTTTAACTTTATTTTTATGTTTTTCAATAATTTTACACTTTCAAAAAATTTGATGGTGTTTCAATATGATACTCTCTTTAATGTTCTTAACTTTTTGTTTTTTATTAACTTTTTGTTATTAGGCTTTTAGCTTGTTTTAGCTTTTTTTTTTTTTTGAAAGCCACTCACAGCCATGCTGTGAGAAAGGGAGCATATAAATAAAATGGGGGGGGGGATAAAATTAAATTAGCAGGTGAGATTTTTCAGGAGATCCTAGCACATATGGAGGAGAAGGATAGTATGGTGAGACTACCCCCCAACTCTAATACAGTAATTGGATTTGAACAAATTCTTTTATTGGCTCCCATGGGATTCTTTATTCCAACTCAGTTGTTATATCAGTTTATTTATTTAGAGTGGCTAGAGTTCACTAAAGCACATACAAATGTATAAACTGGAATTACTCATTTGTGACTGGTTTGTATTCAAGATCCCTACATACTCCCTAGTTTAGGGGATACATAGGGATCATGGAAGACCCCTAATCTCCACTTTCCACGTAGCAGCTCCTGCAAGCAACGGGGGTCTTTTGACTAGAAAGAGGCTGACTGATGTTTCCATGCTCCTCCCACAAGGCGATCTCTAGTATGAGGAGGAATTGAGACAGGATCCCTGTTTCTGTCTATTGAACCAAAAACTTCTCATTGGAGGGGGTGGAAATGTCAGTTACTTATTTACTGATGGGAACAGACCCTTGTTGCTTGCTGCTGTTGAGGGGAGAAGGTTGGGCTGGGAGACAATATTTAGATATAAAAACTAAGGTTGTTACATAGCTAAGCAGCTGATAGAGAATTCTAGCCCAAATTTATACCCCACACTTCATCCAAAGAGGCTTCCAGGGCAACTACAGAGGAATCTACTACAAGGGCCACAAAACATGGGCAACAGCAAGTTTAAAGCCCCCTGAATTGCATTTTTTTTTAAAAAAAAGTCTTTGAAATCTTTTGATATAGGAGGCGATAGAAATAAATAATCAAAACTACTGAACAGGAACACAGTAGGGCAGCTGAAAAGCATTGGTTCTCCAGTTGTGAGTGAGAAGATAACACTTTCTGCCATAGTTTTAAATCAATCTGGCATGGGAAGCTGATGGTACATCTGATAATGAATAATTTAAAACACGGAAGAACTAGTAAAGAACCTTCATATCCTTTCTTCAGACAATATAAGACACTACAGCACAAGGTATATGTGGTAATAAATTGAGAAGGATCTTGAAGTTAGTACAGATATCAGAATTGACATCATGCCCCCTATTTTCATCAGAAATATTCTGGGTTCATTATCTTGTAAATTTTCTGTGTTCTGTGACTCCAAGGAACACTAGACCCTTCCTACAAAATGAAAGGTAGAGCAATAACTGAACAGTCCTCTTCACTCTGGTATTTAAACTCATGTACAACTTTGTTGTGATGGTGGCTTGGAGAACAAGAACCCTATAAGTTTAATTGTGTTTGGATTCAGTTGTGTAGTTGTACATGTTGATATCTCATCACATTGCATTGTTGTTGGGAAATTTCATTTTCCCACCAATTATTTTGGAGATTGCAGCCAAAATCTGAGGGGAACACAGATTCCAAGAGGGTGATAGTTCAATTTGTCATAGTCCCTGCTTATCAGAAAGTCCTAGGACTTTGACTCTGTGAACCCTGACTCCACTATACTTCTGTTAGGACTTGAAAACAAGAGCACAAAAATATTGCTTGTCTCCAGGCTGAAGGCAACAAGAAATCAGCTACTCTTGTCAAAAGAGTGGGAAACCAAGAGGTGTTACATTGTGTGTTCATTTTACAAAGCCTGTTTATTCCTGACTTTGCCAAAAGAAATACATCTAGCCTAAAAAAAAATTCCTATATCAAAAATCCTTTCCCTGCAAAAGGCAAGCAGTTGTCCTTGTTGTGCACTGACATTTTCATTGTGAAGCCTTTTCTTTTAGAAGCCATACCCTCTGTTTAATACATTCCAGTGCAAGATGGCAGAACATTTTCTAAGCCATCTCTTGCCAGAGACCAATTCTATTTCTCTGTAACAGTGCAATTAGCACAAGGGAATCCTGGCTGTGCCAAAAGACTAATGCAGGCACAAAAAGGCAAGCCCGTAGAAACTGATGAGTTCTCATTGCCTTTGACCCCCTGCTGTGGGATAAATGGCAGGCCTCCCTCCCTCTCTTAAAGAGCACCATCTGGGTCAGAGCAAACTAGCATCTCTAAGGTCACATAAAGTTTCCAAAATACGGGAGATGTCTTAAGGACAAACAAAATAGATTGTCAAATGGAAGAAAAGGTATTGCTATGCCCCTTTGCCATTTTTTCCATGTAGAATTTAATGGGGAAGAGGGAGGGTAAGCTAAAATGCCTGACAATTCCCTGACATATTTTCAAGGGAATAATGCTGCCACTGAGAAAATTATTTCCTGTTTCCAGATGGTTTTAGAAAGTCCCTTACTAAGACTTCTAAAAGATGAGATTAATAGAAGTATGTTATAAAAACTTTGTTGATTGCAGGATATGAGAAGTTATAGCATCATCTTTTTTCATTGAAAGATGTATGCACTAAATTAGCTCCTGACAGAAATCAGCATGTAAGTGGCAATATGAGTCAACATCATTATATTATGCTGCCCTGAAGATTGCTAATCATTTTCCAAAAGCGAGCCAACTGCAGATATCAGCAAAGTGCTTTGGACCTTCTGTGCTTGATCATTACTTTTTATATACATCTCTATCTTAATTTCTTTCTAGGAAAATCTTTCTTTACACCACTGACCCAAAACTTATTCATTTAGTTAATATTATTTTTAAGTTATCTGGGAAAATCCTCTTAAGGTGTATAGAAGACTTAAAAATACAGTAAAATTTCAATATACATTCATTAAAAAACAACAACAATAAAAAGCTGTCATGAAACCAGCAGCTCAAGAACTACAAAAAGTTCAGCAAAAGCATGTGATCTTCAAAGCCAGATGAACCCCCAAAAGAATTTGATTCTTGTGGTGTGTGCAGCTATCATTAAAAAGGCATTTCCCCTTCTATTTCACCAGCCTTACCACCCACAGGGAAAGACTAGTGAGCAGGGCCTAAGTGAAGACAAACAGTATGTATCTGTGTATTTATGTATTTTTCTGCCTTTTTTCTCATATAGGACCCAAAGCAGCTAAAACAATCTGTAATATAAAAAAATTAATAAATTTAACAGGAAACCACTTAAAATTTTTAGTACAGTTAAAAACACATTAAAACACATTAACTAAGAATAATCCGAACACCTATTGCCCTACCCCAACCAGTGAAAACCTGAAGAACTGCCTATTAAGTGGTGTAGTGGTATGAGCATTGGACTACAATCCTGGAGAGCAGGGTTCAATTCCCCTCGCAGCTGTGGAAACCCATTGGGTGACCTTGGGCACATCACACACTCTCAACCCTCCAAAAACCCATTTTAGGGCTGCTTTAGGGCTGCCATAAGTCAGAAATGACCTGAAGAGACACAGCAACAACTTTGCTTGCTGGTGCAAAGACAGCAGAGAGGGGGCCAACCAACCTCTTTTGGAAAAGAGTTCCATAGCCTGGGAGCAGCCACCAAGGAGGCTTTTCTGAGTCCTCACCAGCTGTACCTGGAATAGTGATGAGACCAAGAGAAAGCCTTCCCTCAAAGATCTGAAAACTCAGCTGAGCTCATCTAGGGAGATAGATTTTTCTGGACATAGTCTGGACATAACCCAGTACTTTGAATTCTGCCGAGAAACTTACTGGTAGCCAATAGGCATTCTGTGCTCACTATGACCAGCCCCAGTTGGTAATCTAGCTGTGGTATTTTGAACCTGCTGAGGTTTCTGAACAGTTTCAAAAAGTGGCCTCATATACAGTGTGTTACAGAAGCAGGTGCTCTGAGTAACTTTGGCCCAAATGCAACTCAAAAAATGTAAACTTTTAAAAGTGGGTCAGAAGATAGTACTGGCAACTAGTGGAGCTGGTGCTATACTGATTGTCATGAGCAGTCCATCTAGACTCTCATGTTCCAGATATCAGGCAGGTGGCACCTGAAGCTTCTGAATCATCTGGAAAGGTGGAAGAGCTTTGAAGCTTGCCACACTACTCCCGCCTGTGTGTCACCCAAGCAAGAATAATCAAAAGAAGATCTCCACTCCTCAGATAAGATCATTAATACAAGCTGCCTATAGGAGGAGGTTGGGATTAGGTACCACCCCAGGTGACATAGAAACCAGCGGCTACCACAGGATGCAGGAGGGAGGAGCTGAGATACTTCCAGAATCAAAGCTCTTCCAGCCCAAAAACACAGCAGTTAGGTTAGTATAAATGGTTTCCAACCCCTCAAGGCTGGGAAAAGTTTGGATTCAAAACAGCTTCAATTAGATTAGTACTGGCATGGATGACCGTTGGCTGTCTTGGCCAAATTACAAATATGTTTTATACTTATAAAAATTTCTCTGGCTACTACTCCCACCTCACTTTCCAAAATTAAGGCCAAGTGCAGGAACACTTCTGAAACATTGACAAGATTGTTCAGGGAGAATGAAACCCTCTCAAAATCCACATGCAATTCTTTTTCCAGCTTAATCTGTGACGCTGGCAACAGTTCTCCTTTCTTGTCTGTAAGATCCAAACTAGTATGCCACCAGATACTGGTCTGGATTTCAATATCTCCATGGGTTTCTTAAATGGAAATGAGAGGTGGAACTCAGTCTCATTTGCATATTGGTGACACCTCTAGCAGTTCCCCAGAGACTCTAGAAGAAAGAAAAGGGCTGTACTTTTCACATCTATTCCAAATCTTGAGTTTCATATTAGAATGGGGCAGGCAAGTCTGTAGTGTCTGGGGGCCATTTTTCTACCACCCTCTGGATTTTCTATGGGTTATGCCAGGCCCTCCTAGTAAACCTGAGCAAAATGTTAAAAAGTGTGTTTGCTTGTTTGCCTGTTGTTAAAACAGGATAAATAGGAGTACTACATTTAGCAGAACTGTTGTACCCCCAAAAGCTTCTTCAGGTGTGGTTGGCCCATTTGGATAACCACAAAAACATGACAAGGAAGAGAGTGAAAATCTTGGGCTCCAAAGGCAGCAAAAATGGCCTTGGGGCACGTAGTCCACATGCCACATGATTTATGCCACCAGATTTGGGCAACTAAGCCTGTTTCCATCCCAAAGCCACATATGAACCCTGGTTGGAATGGATCCAGATAATCAGCATCATGCAACACTATCTGGAATTGAGAAGCCAGCATGCAATCTAACACTTTGCCCCAGAATGGTCACTTTCCTTTAGAAACTGACATATGAGACAGAAGCTGATTCACAAATGATTTTCTTTGTCAAGCAAAAAATACTATTCTCTGCTCCAACTTTTCCCCAATATTTTACTGAAATGTGGAGATTCTGCTGGGATTTCAAACTCTGTGTCCTTCTGATTGGTGCACCCGTTACTTCAAGCATTCACTGTCACATTCCTACAGACCCTCTACTGACACATTCATAACACTTTTAAAACTGCCTCCCACCTCCATGCTGTTCTCCCGTGCATGGACTGATAAATTAAGAAGCTAAACTAAGACAGAAAGTCAAAACATCTGATTCTACTCTGTGGATGGACTGTCAGATGTAAATTTGGAGGAAAAGAACTGTGATCACAGTGTCTGGTTTTTCAGTTCATGACCCTACTAACTTGCTAATCAACTAGCAGTCAAAATAGCAAGCTAATTTTAAATGCCATGGAAACGACCTTAGAATTTTATGGGCCCAAGTGGCATTACTTTGCAGCCATTATGCCTATAAGAAAAGTATGATGTAGTGACTTAATATAAAGTATGGAGCAGAGTATAGACTAGCACAGTTTATTCTGTATGGCAAAATTTCAACATCACACAATGTTAAGTAAAAGCAGAGGACCAAAACATGGCTAGATAGTTGAAATCAATATTTGAAGGTGAAATCCATGTGGGTTTGAAATAAAAATGTCCCTCCCAAATCTTGAAGGGCCATTCACAAACTGCAAGAGGTTTTGGGGTGGGGGTGGGGGTTGTGTTATGGCTGAGAAAAAAAAATCTGGTGACAGGAAAAAATCTGTAAATCATTGCGAGAGTAGGACCTACAGGAGAAAAGCGTTGCAGCAGCAGCAGCAATTGTGTCTTTCCTTCCCCCTGCATTTCCAGGTAAGCTGCTCTCCCCACACAATCTCCAACAACATTTTCTACATTTTTAAATATATGACTGCATGCTTTATTCCACTTTTGTAAAATCAAAACAAAACCATAAACTGATTAGATAAGTGCAACTTTTCTGGAACAAACAACATCGGGCTGACGGCAGACATAATACAAAAAGAGATATCATGCTGCTGGAACACACTGTTGGTTTTCTTTCAGTATTAATATCTGTCTCTAGCATACTATTAAGTTGCTATTGCTGCCGTCTTCTCCTTCAGACAGAGTACAGCTATGTGTCTCTCGGATGGTAGAAATGCAACCCTTTTCATTGCAGGCACCCAGCTGTGGGGCATTTTGTTTCCTTACTGAAAAGTGGAAGACATGGCATCATTAAACAACCAGGCAGGCAAGCAAGTAAAAGAGGCAAGAATGGCATTTGAGTGTTTGAGGGCTTAAACCATTATTCTTGCCTCCCCCTTTTTCCCCCTTGCTTGCTTTCCTGGTAGAAACTAGAGTGGTAGAAATAGAAGCTAATGCTGGCAATCCTTTCAAAGCACTGTGAGCATTGTTTTAGTATTCCATTTGTCTTCAGATAAGAGTTTTCATTTCACCACCATATGGAAGATAACGCTGGTTAATAATATAAGGGAGTAGCTTCATTTGTTTATACTTCATCTTTCACGGGAAAGTGATTACTCACCTCTAAACTAGCATGAAGGGCACACACCAATAAAATGGGAGGATTTGATAATCGAAAGCCATTGATTCCAGGACTCAGTTGCAATTCTGTAAGATAAGTACCTCCTATTAGATTCTTGGCTTTCATTACTTATGGGAGTATTTTTCTTATTGAAATCTGTGATAAGATAAAAAAAACTAATACTGTAAGAATTATAGACTTTTAGAAGAGATGGGTGACAATTACTGCACCAGTTCAGACATAATCATCCCATTCCAATAAACTGCAATTCATGAGACCAAAATGGGTCGCATGCTCTCTTCTCACCAATGGCAGCTGGTGGTTCTCATGTCAGCAAGACAGTAAATCTACTTTGGGTTTTAGTCTGAACTTAGAAAGCACTATCCAAGTTGCTGGACCTATTTGGCTCTTTGAAGGTCAGACTAAAATCCAGAGGAGATATACATCGCCACAATGACATGGAAGCCTTTGGTCATGACTTTTTCTTATTTTCCCCCTTCTCCCTCAAGCCTCAATTCAATTCATCTGTAGTTTGTTACAGTATCATGTATTATGCAGCAAAACTAGGCAATTGTGGTTTAAATAGTCCTTAGAAATCCTGGTTTCACATCACAGATGTGAAGGATTCCCTGTAAACCAGATTGTATACTAGAAAAATTGACATGTAATAGTGCTTGTGTGTGCGTGCCTCCCACACACACTTATCCCCAAAGACAACATGTTTGCACTTGGCCTTCTGTGCTTCTTCACAGTGATCTGTGGGAAAGATTCCAATGGTTTATTATTACACTTATATCCTGCTCTGTAAGGCACTCTGCTCCCCCAGCAACTCGTAGGAGTAGCAAAAGAAGACAATGGAAGGCATCCTGTTAGTGAGTTATGTTGATGTAAGTCAGACTGATGCCATCACAACTCATCTTTACAGTTGTTGCATTGGGTAGAATTCTGCAAAATGCAAAATGACCAAAATCCCCCCAAACTCTTCTTATAAGCAGTGCAAGCTGCCAGTACAGTGCTTTCTGTCTTGGAGAGCAGGAGTATGAGCAAGGATGAATTTGGGTATTTTCCTGTAACAGGACACTGGGCAAAGACATCATCGGCAGTGAGCTTTCAAGGACGCCTGGAGATCTCTGCAGATGCCTGTTTCAGAGTGTCCAGCTACTAGAAAATATCTGTGTCCCAGCTCATCTACCTACTCTCCAGCAACGTAGAGATGCCCTGGGGAACGGGGAGCTGTGGTATTTATAAAGTGATATACATAGATATCTTGATTGATATCTAAAAAATAGCCCAATGTTTAGTCACTATTAAAATCATTAAATTACAGAAATTCAGTAAAAGATTTAGAAGAGGGTAAAGATGGGAGTCCACTAAACAAGGAGGAATTAGGACTTGATTCAACTTTGCTCCTTCCCATGGCTGGGATGGAAATCACTTTCTGTGCTGAGAGAATCGAATCACTGTTTCACAGTAACTTTCTTACTTCTGGTACAAATTATACACCTGCAGATAAACTGTATGGTAAATCTTTGTATAAAATGAAGTGGAGAAACATACATACTGTTTTCCATGAGAAATCTGCTTGAGAATTCATGACCCCACCATCCTGTTAGACTTTTTAAAAAAGAAAGATAAGATAAAATAAAAAAAAGAGAAGTAAAGACAGTAGTCAGTGATGTAATTAAAATATTTCTTTCAATAACTTTTTCTTGTAAAGGTACACATAAAGGAAGCGTGGCATGGCAAGAGGATGTGTGTTACTCAGATTTACACTTGCATGTGAACTTTGAACTCCCAGAAAGCATGTCTCAATGAAAAGACTAACATTTACAAGCCAGAAACCCTTCTGCCCAGATTAAAGTGTGAACTGCAGCAGAATCCCCTCTTGCTCAGCCAGCTTTATCCCCTGCTTCACAGTTTTATGTAGCCAAAAAAAAAAAAATTACAGGAAGGATCTCAAGGCAGGGAGTAAGGGCTTTTAAACCTCTGTGTTTTCCAGTTGCAAAAGACAACCTCATGTGGAAAGAGTGAGGGCTGGAATAGATTTCACTGGGCTACACAACAGTCCCAGATAAGAAAAGCCTACCAGCAATATGTAAAATTAAATAGGGGGTCCTATGAAGGAAGACCTATGAAATTCATGGGGGTCTCCATAAATCAGCAGACAACTTGAAGGCACATGAAGAGGCTTTATCTGTTGAAGGAAAGCTTATTTCTTCCCGCCCCAGTGAGTTTATAAGTGCAGCATATTTGCCACTAAATGCTTCACCAAACCAAAAGATCCCTCTTAACTACGTTTGGTAGCCAGGGATCTGTAACCAATCTTTGGTTGGCTCAGAAATAAATGGAACCATTTCCCATGTTTTGGAAGTTGGTTCAAGCCCATTTCCCATCCAGTTTAATGCAAGCCATGGATATCTTTAACTCTTTGTAGTGATAAAGTAGTGTAGTAGTGTCTGGAAGACTAGCAGAAAGTCTAATGATGGGCAGAGGGTAAGAACATATAAGTGTGCATCATGCTGCCTTCCAGATGTTGGGGATTGTACCTCACAGCAGCCCTAGGCAACACAGCTGGCGTTGTAATCAAACACCATGTATAAGGTTGCATTGTTCACAACTTTGATGTCGTGACAGAGGGCTGGTTGGGATGTTTTTGCCTCTCCTCCCTTTTTTTGGGGGGGGGCAAAAACATCTACATGAGGTAGAGGACCACATACACCTTGAGCTCTTTGGAAGAAAGATGAGATATAAAGACAGATAATAAATAGTAAGCTGAAAGATATGTTTCTACTCACCACTGCATTTTTCATTTTTACATACATTTGTTCCACCCAAAAGAGAAGGAAATGTTCCAAATCTATACTAGTAACATATACATTGCTCTGTTTTCCTGGAATACTGCTAATATGCTTGGCTTTCAATAGTGCATGCTGATAACAGTCTTTCCTAAGCAATATTAAAAGTGTGACAGGATTTTGTGCTCAATGAGTTTACCATTTAATAATATTGCATCTGTAATTAGAAATGTTTTCAAAGCAGTCCTTATTTCAAGCAAATGCTGATTTGTTCAGTATTGACACAGTTACTAGAAATTAGACGTGGCTCTTAAGGGTGGATTTTAAGAGAGCAAGCTAGGTCCATGAATCTGGTTCTCCTAGTGCTCAAAGACTTTTGGAATGGTGACAATAACATGGGCTGGACTTGCTAGAAAACTTAAATTCACATTTCTATTCTGCCTGTCAATTAAAAACCCTATTATAGCTACTATGATTTCTCATTTGTGCAGCACTATTATTTTTCTGGATACATCACAAATAATTTTTCATTTTACCCAATCACTACCCTGCCATAATAACCCTGAACAGATGAGATAGTAAGTGGCTAAATCAGCAGGATGAAGACAGATTTTTCACTTTGGTCCTGTCTTACTTAAAAAAACATGAGTGTATTCCTGGGTTGTACTGTTGTCAGCTCAATGTCACCAGCTGCAATCAGTATCGGCAACAGGATCAACACTGCCTTTGGTTAGGTGGTAAAAAACAAAACAAAAAAACAAGCCTGAACTCTACTGAACATGATGTAAATCACATGTATTAAATCATTATTATTGTTGTTGTTAAATAATTTTATGGATGTGGGAAATAGATTCCTTACAATATTCTCTAATCTATGAAAGAGTATCATTACAGAAAACATGCTTGTGAAATATCAGACTAAATTCTAAGGAAACCACTAATAAAAAATTAGCATTTGAGTATAGAGAAGTTTACATTGTCAAATGTTAAAAAACAAAAACAAAAACATGCACAATAAAATTAAAGCCCCAGAGATTTGACTCCTGATGCCATGTATCACATATGAAACATCAGCAATCGTTTTACAGTTTCAAGGTGCATTATATTTTACCATAAAAACATAGTTAGCAGTACTGCTATTACTACTTCACTGAAATAGCCAAGTGACATTAATGATATGAATCTTGCACCATTTTAATAGACTCAATATAGCAAAATAAATAGGTATCATGCTTCATGGAACACTGCAATGCAGGCATTATAATTGTTTGGCCCTATAGATGTTGCTGGACACCTGACATTGTTCATCATTGGCTATATCATCTTGGATTGCTGGGAGTTATAGTCCAACAACGTCTGGAAGGCCACCAGATTCCCATCCCTCTAGGATAAAGTATAGATCAAGAAATCAACCATTATCCTTTTGGAGAATGTATGTATGGATAGTGTAATTCAACAAGGGAACATGCATCTTGGGCATTGACCACACAGGGGATTTTGCTTGTAAGTTCCATCCCTTCACCTGAAAAACCCTCATGCTGGTGGCTCTCCACACATGAGAAGAAGAGAGAAGAAGCTAATGATGGCATTTTGTGGTCTACATACAAACACTTCACAATCTACCAACTATTGATCAACAGGTCTTTGTGCTAGTTCCATACCCCTTTCCTATACAGTCAGCAAAATAGCTGTTAGCATACATAATAAAGGAAAAATGGCATTCCACATCTGTCCAAAAAACAAAACAAAAGCAACACGAAATTAAAGCGAGCATATCAAATACAGATTGGGAAATAGGAAAGCAGCATTTGGGTAGGCAGGGAAAGCAATATGGACAGGTAATGGAGACCTTCCCCATCATCCTGTGGGTGGCACACATATGTGTAACACACAGTTATGTCCCCATATAGACTTTTTTTTTTTTTGGTGACTGCATAAAGAGGTGAATACTTCCTCCCTTGATGCCTATACCTGGATATGGAAGAACAATTGGGGAACTTGTAGGGACATCTCTATCTTCGCAGTCATCAATTGGAGGCCAGGTGCTCCAGTTGCCTTTGAGCATCTGCAGATGATGGAACAGCCTTATGCTGTGGATAAAAGTTGTTTCATTTCCTTAAATGAGGTGTATCCAAAATGTACCAAGATACACCTCTACCTACAATTAAGAAAGAGAGATCTGTGCTCTCAACTACCACCCCTTGGCTGCTGTTCTCCACTCAGGGTAAGCAGAAGGGAAGCATAAACATTCTCCGCCCTCCACCCAAGCTATTATGTATATTGATGAGTGATACTTTCTACAGTGTGTCACAAGTTCTCAGCTCTTGGGTATTCATCAAATACAACTGATTACTCAGATAATGCTGATATATGCAACAAACAACATGTTGCAGGCACAACTCCATCTCTCCAGCCACCAATCAGGGGCAGGTGTCTGGAACATGGAAATAATCTGTACTGAAATTTTGAGTTAATAGAAAAATCTAAAGTTAGGTTTTGAAGCTGACCTTGTTATCTTCCATGTTCTTCCTCATAACCTCTTCCTAACCATAGAAGGTCTTGCTTTATAACATCCTAGCTAATCCCCATGATGTTATCCTTTCACTTAATTTTCAGATGTTCTTAGTTGTCCATTTCAGTTTATTCTGCCTCCATCCTAATGATCTCCATAAATAATGATGGCCTCAGAAGAGGCTGCAAAATTGGAACTCTAAAGGAATATTGATTCTGGAAGGGATGAATTGGAAACATAAAATTGGGGCTGATACCTTTTCTGCCAAATATCAGTCTGTTATGATTCAAAATAGCTGAGGTGTTAATACCTAATTATAAGAGTTTATAAATATATGGGGCAGTAAATGGCAATATGCTATGGTAAAATATGTAGTGAAGAGAACATATTCTGCATGCAAAACAGGTATTAACTATAAAATTTTTATAGATTGCTAGATTTCAAGAACATTCTTAATATATATGAATTAATCATTTGGCAAAAGCTTATAATAAGGGATGATAATAGTCAGCCACAGAAACTCTATGGAAAAATCCATAGTGAAGAAGTCCTCAGAAGAATTACATCTCCCATGCATCCTCTTCTGGCTTTGTGCACTGCTATGTTATTACCCAACAGTCCTTTTCAGGTGACTGGTACTCACACATATGAAATGCATGCAGGGGCTTAGTGAGAATGTACACAGTAGATCAGTCCTGTAGTCACTATCACATCCCTGGCTGCAAAGTGTTCAGCATCAATCTGAATGGAGCAGTAAATATGTGCATAGGGTTCTATACATGATGATAGAAACTCCAGAATGACCAAATTCCCATCCTCATTTAGGAAGTTCTGCATGCCTACATTTGCACACCCATTAAGATATTATTATATAGGATGGGACCTCTCTCTCTCTCCCCCCTCCCCCTTCTCTCTTTCTCTGTCTGTGTGTATATACGCATATACATATATATAAAGTCTCCACACTGATGGAGAGGGCCTTCATGGGTATTAAATAATAATGTATCTGATCAATAGCCTGGGGTGAAGCTAAAAAAACCCTTCATGGGGTATCATGGAGCAAAGTATCCATTTGGGCAGGCTTATTGGATTGGAGGAATTGTGTAAAGAAGAGTCTGCTATGAATTGGTCAACTATTTCAGAATATGGTGCTGGGTGTACTAGATTCTTCAGAAGATGAGAGTCCTTAGTATACATGATGTGCAATCCTCAAGGTTTTGTTTCTCTTATTTTCAAACAAATGGAGGAAATCAATAAGTGAAATCACAGTTGACACCAAACTGTTTTTGTATTTCATCCAAATAAGGTGAGAAAGTGATATTTATAAACAAGTGCCTAGATTGGACTAATGATAATCTCTTATATATAAATGAATTAAGGATCCAAGAAAGTGAAATTCAGGCAATGAGAAGGACTTGTTGTAAGCAGTTTATCTGCATCAAGCCTAAGTTAAACTGGGTTGCAGTCCTCATGAAGTATATTTGCTATGAATATTTTCTGAGGGTTCACATCAATCCACTAGAAGTTCAGGTTGCCTCTATGGCAACAGAACACCTTCTACTGGCTTGTACTTGTGTGACAGCTATCTGAACAGAAAACAAGCATTGCCTCTGTGATGGGAGACTCATCAATGAATATCAGGTGCTGTAGGCCATATTTCAGAGGAAAGAACTGGAAAACTACCTCTGAGTATTCCTTGCCTAAGAAAACCCTATGAAATTCATGGGGTCACTTTAAGCCAACAAGGTGTTCATAGGCAGGTGCATGGGCATGTGCACACACACACACACACATACACACTTTGAGTTATGCCGTGGCATCCTCCATGTTAGATTGCTGCAATGAATTACACAAGGACAGTATTTGGAAACTGTAGTTTGTCTAGCTGGTAACTGGGACTAAATGTTGTACCAATTCTTCTTCGGTTTCATTTCCAGGCTCAGATTAAAGTTCATGGGTTGACCTTTAAAGCCCTTTTCAGTTTGGGACCAGCCAGATATCAACTAGATTGTTTTTCTCCACTTGTGATTCCTGATATGCTAATGCAGAATGGAGATTTCATACCCTCGCTATCTAAAGGGCAGGAAATTGGTTTAGGGGAAAGGTCAACTAGGTGGTGGTGCCCTGACCACAGCAGGCTCTCTGCAGAGAAGCTAACTGGAGCCTAGCTTGATGTCATTTTTGTACAAAACAGAAATCTCTAATTTTTTTCCCAGAGTTTTAAATGTTATGTACATTTCTTGTCGTGTCATTTTCTGGTTTGCTTTAGTATCTTCAAGTTATTTTAAAGTGCTCCTTTATGTTGCAGTGTTTCAATATTATTCTTTTGTTTTATAATGTTACTCCATTGTAAGGTGGGGCATATGTCCCATAAGTAAACAAATACATGCGTATAGACTGTACAGTAGTAACAGGACGGAATCACAGTGAATAACAGCTGAAGCACTTACACAGTTACTAGCCCAGTTTCAAGGCAGAAATGACATATAATTAGGAATTATAAAGCATATTTCAGAGACTTGGTTTTTACCTTCACAGCAAGTCTCAATTTTCCAATCAAGAGATAGCAAGACAGAAGATTTTTGAAGAGCTAGAATCATGCCCAAAAGGATCCTCATTTGTCCCCATTGCTTTCAAGCATGGTTACGCTAGGGAGCAATCCCATCAGTAAGTATTTTTTATTTAGCTCAGTTTTCCCTTCATATCTGTATGGTTAGAATGAAGCACTGGGCGTTCACCACTTGACTTGTTTCGTTTGTAGTTGCATTAATGATGCAAGAGCGTGGGATATAATGATTGCTATGTACATGCGGTGTAGACATCAAAGGACTTCGAGTTAAAGAACATAAAGTGGGGGAAAAACAAAATCTCTTTGACCCATGCTTCTGAATAACAGATGAGCAGGCTACTCATTTATAATTTATGACCTGGATGATCATGGGGTCCATTTGTACAGGAGTGGGGTGGGGGGATGAATAGCATCCACACTGAGCATTAGTTCTTAACCAAAAAATAAAAAATAAAAATGGAAGGAACTCAGGTTTTTAGCTGTATGGGCTGAATTATCCAATTCAGGGCAACACCCTCACTGAAGTTTGCTAGTCACATTTTTGGGGAACAATTTCTTTGAGCTTCATACACTACCACAAAGAAAGGAGAACAAAAGTATAGCCATTCAATTGAAACAAACAATCAAAAATGGCAGTTGTTTTGCGTGTGATCGTTCCTCCATATTCTCAACCCAGGCTCTTTCCGCACAGCGTTTGCCATGCGAAAGAGGGCCTGGAGTGTCATGCGATTGCGAGGAGCGATCTGCACGGCGCACTCACAATCGCATGATACTCCAGGGGCTGGCAGGTACCGATTGTGCACCTTTTCATTTTCAGCTGAAAATGGTGTGCGATCATGCATTGCTCCCGGCCCCATGTGCACTTACCTGGCGTACGGAGCCTCTGAAGCCAGGCCAGATGCACTTTTGGTCTCAGGCTGCACTGCAGAAGGAAGAGGCGGGGCTCCTGCACAAGCAGGCACCTTGTGCAGAGCTGAAGCAGCAGGGAAGGGAGAGCCTTTTGGCAGAGGCTGCTTGCACAATCCCTGCAGCCCAGCGCTGGAACAAGGTAAGGTGTGGAAAGGGCCCCATCCCCCCCCCGTATGGCTCTTTCCTGCTTAGATCCGAAAGGGGCACACACAAATTATTATTGATTATTTTTAAATGATCACTAATAACAAAACACCTATGCTACACTTAATCACCAATCTTAGTAGAAATAATAAAAAGTTGTGAGTTTCCATGTGTCCAAAATGTAATTTTGTACAAAAATCCAGGATTACAAAAGTGTATATCTGTCAAAAACACCAAGATTGCTCAGAATAAAGCCAAATAGTGGGAAATATTCTTCTACTGAACCTTTTTGCATTTTTAATGGTGGGTAAAATGTCAGTTCCTTTTCTTTCTTTTTCATTTGTACCTGACACCTCTAAAAATTGTTAACCTGCCTGTAAGCCCAGGAGCAATTTTTAAGGCGAGAGAGAAAGAGAGAGAGGGGGAAAAAATAATCCTAAAAGCACCGTTATAATCCAATGACTGACATAACTATGCTGCTTTGGTTATGGCTATAAAATGTCACATTTTTGGAGTAGTCATTTAACCCAAGAAGTAATGGGATGTCCTTTTACATTTCAGCACATTTCAGCATTTCTTTTGTCTTAGGTGGAAAGTTTAATTTAAGAGCTGAGGTAAATGGAGAAGGACGTATTCACTCTGTGTGTGGTGAAAAAAAAGTCAGAAGCTGCCTGGTCAACCAATTGTAAGGTGCTTTACTGCTGATAGGAGTCTGAAGACAAAGAGTGCACATGTCCTCTTTAAAGATTGATTCTTTTTTTCTTTGTTAGTCTTTTAGATTCAGTTCAACTGGGAATACAACAATCTCTGAACATGTCCCTCCATATTACTCCTCCAGGTCAAAACAAAAGGAGATTGAGTTCACTTTTATAACAAGATACAAGTTTTCTGGGCTCAGAGTATGTGAAAGAGAAATGGCCATTACACTGGGAATCCAATCAGAGCTTGTTGAATTCATACAGAACTCCTTTCGAAGCCTCTAAGGCTTTCGTGATGAGGAAAGGTAATTTCATTCACCGGGAAGAGGCAAAGAAAAAGTATGAGCATGCTGCAGAAAGAGTTGGAGTCTAAATTAAATCTTAAGAAAAGATCATACCCAAACAACCCCTCTAAGGCTAATGAAGTTAAATTAAAACTGTTAAATCACCTTATGATCAACTGTTATTGCACAGTGGACATATATCACTTCTATTAGCCAAAATGCCAACTATAAGAGATAGACAGATAGCAAAGAAAACAGAATATATCCAGAGATATTTTAGAACAAGTACTGGAGAGAATCAACTCCCCATTTTTTTTCAGAAATTAAAAATCAAACTGGAAGCCAAGCTCTTTATACAGATAAGTAATAAAGTTCACAGCAGTATAGGAAACTATTCACAACCACAGTGGTGAAAAGAATACAATGCCTCACTACCTAGAAAAGCCTATGCAATTGTGATAAATTTATTAACTACTTCAACTGGATTTTATATTCACACACACATGCATGTTTCTTTCAAACTTCCAAATATTTCTTCGAAACTGTATTTGCCCAAACCATATTTGCATTCTTATGATGCTGTTTTAAATAACTCTGTCTTCCTTTAGTTCCTTGAGCAGACACATAATGGCGAATGGATCAAATTGAAAAATACTAAGTGATTTCACATTTTTGAATGTATAAATCTATATCCTTCTATTAGACAACAGGCTTATAAGAGAGATATTTGAAATAATACTTATCCTGACTGACTTTCTTACAACATTTCACATTATGCTTTGAGCTGAATGAATCCTTGATCTGTATCTCAGCAATGCAATATTATATTTGGTACAAAAGAGTTTGTGTTGCTAATAGTGCAAAAGAAGGAATTACTTCAATGCTGGTTATTTATGATGGGCCATTCCATTGTGCTACCAAAATGGTTTTTGTTCCACATCACAATGACAAGAATGCGAGTGGGTCCAGAGCTAACTTTTTATCCACTTCCTCTTCCCAGATCCTCTTCATTGTGTGTCATGTGTTTTAAGAATATAGGCATAAGAGTAAAAACTATCTTGCTGTTGCTATCGGTAAGCTGTATTAGATTTTTTGGCCAAACAGAAGATAAACATGCTTTAATTGACAACTGAATAAATATGGCACTAACTCAATTCTAATATTTTAGAAACTTCTTGAGAGCAGTGGTTTAAAATTATGTTTTAATCCAAGTACCATTATCATTACTAATCTTAACTACTGTGGAATATTATCCAGTGCATCCTGTTTTGTTCAAATGGGGATTAAGGATGGGAGCAAATATAGGAGAACCCCATCTAAGAATCTAACAAATGAATTTATTAAATTGCAGAGTGATCTTTTTTCGTTATCTTTTGATAAGGAGCTAGGTGTTTCTCAGGCATGCCCATTGTTCTACCTATGTGCAAACTACTCTGCACAATGCTGAAGAGATACATGTTTGATTATTTCATCTCTGCATGCAAAAATAAAAGCTTTCTGAAGTTTTCTCCCTACTGTAGGAGGAAAACAAATATTTCTGAACAGTTCTTGCTTAGTCTGCACATCTAAAAGTATTTCAGGAAGTTATTCTGTGCAGAAGTACATGTGGAGTTTTTTGGGTGAAAATTATAGGAGGTTGGGGGGGGGATTCTAGACAGTCACATTTTGCCCATTTGGAAACAGTGGTTTTTCTGCAAAAATTCTGTGTTTTATACTATGTTTCCAGATAGTCATATTTTGTAGAAAATTGCCACTGCAATTCTGCACAAAAAAGTGACTCTCTATAAACAGTAGTTTTTGCATGAAGATTTAGCAATAGCAGTTACATTTCTATACTGCCTAGCAGTGCAAAGCATTCCCTAAGCAGTTTACATGTATTTTAGCTAATTGCCACCCCTCCCTCCCTTACAAGCTGGATACTCATTTTACTGATCTATGGAAGGATGTAAGGCCGAGTCAACCTGGAGCCCTGCAGGACTGAACTCACAACATTGTGGCTGAAGTACCGGCATTTAACCACTGCATCACCAGGGCTCTTGTGCCTGATTTATGTATTCCCAAACACAAGAATTTACCCAAATCACTTCAGGATCTGTGAGTACCAGGTAAAAACTGTACAGCATTCTCACCATTGTGGTGTTGCTCTTGACCAGGTTTCTTTAATATCAGGAAACCCATTTTTTTCAGCCAGGAAATGAATTGTGGAGCATACTCTTCCATTCTTAGACATACACATGAGTATGGCTGTTTGAGGGACAAGACTGCTCCAGCATACAAGGCTAGGACTGTGCAAATACTGATGTCACATTAAGACTTCAGTCACCCAATGACATTGTGGTTCTCAAACGTCAATCCTTCAGATGTTTGACACTTCAGGGTCCCATTTCCCCACAATTGGCCATACTGACTTCTGACAACTTAAGTCCAAAACTTCTAGAGGACTAAAAATTGAGAAGAAATGCACCAACAGAGGAGAATCCAACATGTTAACTTGGCTTCTCTTTCCATCCAACATGCAGCTATGTAACTGATTACACTTTTGTTTTATAAAATATCTTGAAAAAGGCCACTTTTTTAACTTCTACCGCATACCAATTCTAGTCTGGTGTTTTCTGAAAATGTACAATGTTCAATTCATTTCTCTTGATTGTTTCCCACTTCTTTGAAATTCTTCCTGTCTCCATCAGATGTTTTCGTATGTTCTACAATGGCTTCATGTTCTGTTCCCAAATGGATATATATGGTCATAGTTTATTTGCCTATAGAATCAAAGGGAACTAAGTGTTTTGTAAACATATTACTAGCTAACTGTCTTCAGTGATAAAATGACTTCTCTGACAACTAGTCACACAAATACACATTCTGTACTTAAGTTGCTTAAGGGAAAAGCTGATCTAATATTAAAGTGGTCACAGAACCCCTGCCTGAGCCTGGCTGCTATTGAACTGAAGGAACATCATAACAGAATGCCAAACATTGATTGAAAGCATATGTGAATACATTGTTTTGTTTCTCTAAGGAGAGCAAGATATAATTCCACAATTATAGTGCTACAATTCTACTTTAACTGTCACGGCTGCATCCCATGGAATCCTGGAATTGGCAGTTTAGAGGAATTTGAATTTCTCAGCCAGAGGATTTTACCACCTAACCAAAATGCAAATGACAGAACTGCACATAACATTGCCATGACAGTTAAAGTAGAATATAGCACTATATTTGTGTCATGTGAACACAGCCCTGCAAAAGAAAATGGCAATGAGGGATGAAGGGATGGTTGGTGGAGAGCAAAAAAACCTGTTGAGCCTCAGCTAGAATTCAGTACCCTAATATGCTTGCTTTCAGTTGTGAATGCAGGATCAGAGACTGACGCTGTTAATATCCTTTATGTATTATACCTTTCTTCTTGAAGCGATTATGGCAAGTATTTCTATATGAATGCAAGATCTTTCAGATCTCTCAGAATGAAAGCCAATACACTTTTGTTGTAAACATTCCACTCAGGTAATGCCTAGCTTTTAAGTAATATCCAGAATAGTAGGTAAGAAAGTGGTGTTTCTTGCTACTTCACCCCACAACACCTTCCCATTGAAACTTCAAAAGAAAGAAGCAGGGCTAGAAAGCTAAGATGCAGTTGGTCCTCCGTATTCACCAGGGTTGAGGGCACAGGACCCCTGCAAAAGTGGAAAAAATCACAAATAACAAAGTATGTGTGTGTGTGTCTGTGGCAAAGGGGGTGAGAATGGGCAGCCAGGTTCCAAAATCACATCAGGGAAGGGAGAGGGAAAGGGAAAGGGGCTAGGCAGGCATGGTGGCCCTATACTTCCTTTCTCTTGCCCATCTCCTTCCTTGGGTGTTGGGGGACAAATCAGGAGAGGATTTCTGGTCCTTAGAAGTTGAGTTGCAACCCATTCTCATGGCTGGTGATGATGGAGGAGGAAGAAGACTGGGGTGGGTGTTTAAAGGACTGCTCTGCCTGACTGAAACTGCTGAGAGGGAAGGTTCCTCCAGAAAAGAGGTTGGGGGGGGAGGGATTGAAGAAAGTCACAAATAATCAAATCCATATAAGTCAAACTCACAAATATGGAGGTCTGACTGTATATCTGGGAGCAAGCTACATATTCATACATAGGCATACACTCCTTCCACCTAGCCTGTCTTTGCTTAAAATTTCAGCCCCTTGAGGATTCTGTAAAGCTTTTCATCAATGTGTAACGTGTAGTTTGCCTTCCATTCTCTTAATGTTCTTTTGGCTATATATTTAAAAATATGCCCTTGGATATTTGCCATTCAATTGGAAGATCCAGACACTGAACCCTGCAGGCCTATTGTGTGCCTAGATTGGCCTAATAAATCACATCTCCCAAGACAATGTCCCATTAAACCTAATTAGCCAAAGCCTTTATTCCTAAACTGCCTCTTCTCAGGGGATGTTTTAACTTTTGGATTTCAAATGAGCTGGAGGCACTTAAGATGTTTTTCTCTCTTCATTTGGCAGCAAAAATAGCTTATTTTTCAGTGGAGTCAAGGGTACTTTGAGAAGCTGGTATAAACTTTTGATGCTGTTAACATGAGCATTTTAATACTATATTGCTACAGTATATGAGAAATGGCTAGATACCAGACTAATACACTTTGCTTTGTGCAAAATCCAAATGCAACTGCCATGTAGATCAAAAACATCTAAATAGTTAGAGCCTGTCTATTAGATGTGGGAAAATGGCTCATGATATAATCCTGCTATCTCTTTATTATTGCTTCATTTCACACATACCCCCATTCTTATAAAAATGATTGTTGGTTATTGGTGAGTAGCAAAGACTACTGATGAAAGTTAAAGAAGAAATTGTAACAGTAGGGTTGCAGCCCAATACTAAGAAAGATGATTTACATAATTTTAAAATAGATAATGACGACAATGAAATAGTTGATTTTCTATATCTTTCTTCACTCATGAATTAAAATGGAAACTGTAGTCATGAAATCAGAAAAAAATCAGACTTGGAAGGAACTCAAATATAAAGATACATCATTACATGTCAAAGGCCTTTTCTACACTGGGTGAGGGAATTGCCCCATGCCAGTACTCACTGGACCTGTGTGCTCCATGCGAGGGTCCAGGCTGGTCTGGAGCAGTCCGTGGCTGCCGCTCCGCACTGCTCTGGGGACGAAAATGGCAGCTTCCTGTTGGTCGAGGCTCTCCACCAACTGGTGAAGCTCGCCAGCCTAAAGCCCCCCGGCAGATCTGCAGGCTTGCACTCGTGCGAGCCTGAAAATCTGCACCGGAGCGCAGCCACAGAGTGGCCTGCTCCATGCTTTTGAAAGACCTGTTTTAAGCGGTCTTTCAAAAGCATGCTGAACAACCACTTTGGGTCTTCTGGAGTGGGCTGAGGTCCGGAACCACACAAAGTAGTCCGAACCCAGTCTGCTCCCAGGTGTAGAGATCCTCTCTGGAGGACGCTCTGCACCATTTTAAAAACCCAGTGCGGAAAAGGTCTAAGTCAGAATAATCAATTCTATCGTGTTTCACATTTCTATTTATCGTTTAAAAAACTGGACAGTGAAGAAAGTTGACAGGAAGAAAATCAACACATTTGAAATATGGTACTAGGTGAGAGTTCTGTGGATACTACATAGCTGCCCAAAAGAGAATTAAGTGGGACTGAGAGCAAACCAAGCCTGAACTTTCACTAGGCCAAAATGACTAAAATGATGCTATCATACTTTGAATATATCATAAGACAATAAAGCTAATTGGAGAAGACAAATGATGCTGGGAAAGGGAAAGACCACATTACTGATAGATTTAGTCAATAAAGGAAACCACAGACCTGAGTTTGTGAGATCTGAACAGAGCTGTTATTTTCCTTAGCACATATTCAGGGGTAGCTGTGCTGGCCATTTAGTAAAATACAGCAAAATCCCAAATCCATAAAAAAGTGATACCATTTTTGGCCAACCAAAATGCACAAAACACATCATGCAGCCTTTTGAAGCTTCATTGTTTGCTTCATCTGGAAAAAGATGTTAAAAATCATAAAAGAGAAGAAAAGTGATGGTGACAGAGTTACAGGCCTACATTATACCTTAGATAAAATGCCAGTTAAGATGATCCAGACAGGTATCAGTGCAGGCAGTGATGCATTATAATGTTTTTGATATTCATTGTCTTGAATGTTTTAAAATTTGTTTCAGAACGGCAATCCACCACAGTCATTTACTGTAGCATTACTTAAGGGTTGTGCAGTTGTTTCTTTCCACACAGAAATGCAGGTGAGTGCAAATAGGCACATCAGTAGCCCTGGCTTCCTGTGATCAAGAAACTGCTGGCATGGGAACCTATGTGCGTGAAATGATTCCCTGTGCCCAACATATTCTGTTCTGCATGGAAATAGGTTACTGACCAGTGCTCAGCTTCAGCAAGCATGACATGACTATGTTTGCTTTGGCTCATCTGCTCTGTGACTGGGACTGACTTCTGTTTTTCTGTTGTACTTCTCTTTGGAAATCTATCAGATCTTTAAAAAAATTTTGGTTGGTGATAGTGGGTGGGCATGAGTTAGGGAGGATTCCAGTTTAGTTACCACTTTAAGGCTCAGAATACACTCAATAAATCTGCAGTATTTGATCTACGGAGGGGAACCATTATATATCTACAGGCTTCCCCCTCTTATCTGACAGCTTAGTGACTGAAGTACTGTCAGACAGCAGAAATTGTGGACAAGCTGAACCCATCTACTGTAGGAACATGAAGGACTTATGGGGGCTTACTTGGGACCAACTAGCCACACTGATTGTAAAGTCTCTGAGCTGGCTTGGCACCTTTTTCCCCTTCTGACTTTGCTTTGCAAGAAGTGCATTCACGGTCCCAAGTGGGTCTCTGTAAGCAAGAAGAACTGGTGGAAATCGTTTGTTTCCATGCTTGCAATACAGACAAGTTCAATTAATTTGACCAGAGATCTGCTCTTTCTGTAAGCAAGACTTGAGACCACACACATGTGCAAACGGTTTCCAGCAAGCCTCCATAGGCAAGAAGAACTGAGTTGTCAGATAATAGGGAGCCAAAAGGCAGGTGCTTCCTATATAGTATAATGGGGCTGGGAGCAGAGGAAGTTCTCAGATTTCCTAGTTCTTGCATGCTATTTCTAGAAATCTAGAAAGCAGGCAAAGGTAGAGGTCTTACTTTAAGCTGTGAGGAGACTCATAGTTTTTCACAGAGACAGGAGTCTCCCATTCACTTACTGCTAGAACTGTTTGAAGTAACCTGGCATAGATTGGCTATACACGTCTTTCCTGTGTAGTAGGGATCGTTCAGTTAAATAAACAAAAGCAATTTATCTATCTGATAGCCAAGATATTATTTGAAGTTATTACAGACTTCTATCAAAAATAGAACCTGGTATCCAATTCCCACTCACCCCACCCACCTGTTTTTGATACCTCTTTGTTTCTGTCATTAAAAACTTAGTGCACCCTAAAGAAATGAAATAAAATGAAACAAAATAAAATCTTTATTTTAAGAACCTACCCACTGATAATGCAGCACTGTTTTTAAGACTTCATAATAATGTGCCTTTCATTTTAAATGGAAGACTGTGTACCATTTTGCTTTAATCCTCTACTGAAGCTTATCTATTATTCTCTTGGCTGCTTTACATACATTTCATCTTTTTAAAATGGTTCTGTTTGGAAGGATTCAGCTTAGGAAAAGTTGTTCCCATTCCAGAACTCATTTGCTTAAGGGGAGAAGGTGGGGGGCACTTCTCTTCTGCTTCCTGAACTAGTGAGCTGTAATAACAAACATGCTGTTTCTCCCACCCCCACACCTCACTATTATTGGACCAAATTAATTGAAAATTCTTGTAGAATATCCTGGTTCAGCTGTTGGCATACTCTTAAAAGTATAATAGCCTAGCCTGACCATGTCATCCATTCCTAGCTATTAGTAGGATATGATTCAGAGAAATTCAGATAATAGTGGTGTTCATTTTTTTCAACGTCCAACCATCTGAACTCATAATTGCAATTTCCTGTTGTCACTATATTTCAAAGTACCATATACATTTATAAGTTCTTTATCATTGTGATGTAGACCGTTACCATATCGACCTTATTTTGTAGTGAGTGTAACTCACATTTCAACATATGTGAGGAAGAATCACTCTCACAATCATGTCAGCCCATGGAAGCTGAAAAGGAATGGTTTCCAAGAGTTGGCTCTCAGTTTCTGATGAATTAGTCCTGTATATACACAGCGATTACCACTATGTAATTGCATTCTTCTACTTACCATCCAAGGCATGTCAAATAATGTAACACTTATTTAGAATATACAATCAGTGTTTCTGTTCCTTGGGCAGGGATAAAGATCTTAAGAATTTGCACTAAGCATTCTTAAATAAACCTATACACATAAAGGTAAGAAATTGGTTAACAAAGCCAGACTGTTATCTATGAGTTACTTATAATATAGACCCAGTAAAGAAGGTGACAAATATCACTCCCTGTCATTGACAGGCTCATTTAACTACACCTATACCCCAGTTACCAAAGTAGATATTTTCCTGAGCAATATTTTTTTAACAGCAGATTTTATAACACAACCAGAAATACCATCAAAAGAATAGAGATAAATTTCAGCAAACTTTTATTCAAAACTAATAATGTGCACATGTGGAATGAAACAACTGGGTCAGGTAAAGCTTGCATTAAATAAAGAAAAAAATACATACCACTTGAAGACTTTTTTCCAAAATGCATGACTTTTTGTTTCACCACCCACCACTTTATATATGATTACCATTTTTGGTGGATGAATGTATAGATCTATGCTTCTTTTCAACATGCTAAGGTGGCCTACTCAGACAGCTTGTCTGCCCTGTCTGTTTTGCTATTGACATGTCCTAAGTAAGGAATTCTGGAGGCAGCTGGTACTTATCTTTCCGGTTGGATGCAGGCACACATGTTTACAGTAGGATAGGTTATAATAGAATCCCACTTTTCCCAGTTTAGGCTTTGTTTATTCCAGTGCTAATGCTGCTATAAACAATGCTCAGGGCTTTTCTATTTAGAGAAGAAAACAAACGAATATAGAGTATATTTAGAAGACAGATGTTTATAAGATTGTTCACATTATGGAGAAAGAAATCCAAAAAGAGTCTTAAGTGATACCTTTCTCAGACTACTAGATGTCATTTTTTTTTTAAAAAAGGGCCTTGGAATCCTTCAGACTTTTTGTCAGGTTGAACATGGGAAAAGAAATGGAACAGTCCAAAAATCCTGGCCGTATGCTGAGGCCACAGGATCTGTAGTTAGACTATAGTCCCAAGACAGATTCTACAAACTGAAAGAATCATCATGAGATGTGTTAGTATCAAGTTTTACTTCAAGAAAAGCAGAAACTGTCAATGTCAGGCGGAGGCCAAGCAACATAGAGGCGGCAACTGGAGTTTTATGGCTTTTAGTAAGTAGTCTGTAAATTAATCAAGGGTTTACAGCCCCCAAAGCAAACAGAGGCAATAAATACAGCTGTAAAGTAGTTAAGGGGTTACGTCACCCAAAATGAATGAAGGCAGTGGAACTCAGGAATAGCAAGCCCATGGAACAGGTAGCAGAGTCACAAATGAATGACAGTTGTTTCCCCATAACCCCCACTCCCCAGCGTCTGCCTTAAATAGTCTTTAGCCCAGCTGGGGCTGATCAAGTGTCCATTAACCTGGCCCGCAGCTGAAGGCCCTCTGATCTCAGCTGCTTCTCTAGCAGGTATTTTGATTTACGAACCGCCACCTTTTCCAGCCGCCTCTGAAGGAATGTGGGGGGAGAGTCTGCTGCAAGCTCCGGGCTGGAGTCAAAAGCAGCAGCTTCTGTTGAGCCAGAAGCATTGGACTCCTCTGCTGTAGGTATCGGTCCTGGGTCAGCTGGGGAGTTGCTGGCAGGCCCCTCTCTTGCCCAGGAGCCCCCTCTCCCTCCAAGGGATCCTCCCCCGGCTGGGAGTTCAAGCCCAACTCAGAGTCCCCGACTGAATCGGCAGCCTGCTCAGCCTCCTGCTCTGCCCAGCTCATGACAGAAACTTTTGGCCTTCTCTCAGAGGAATGGGCTATCAGTCACCACAATGCACTTATTTGAAACACATAGCTTCTGTGCTTTGTGAAAGCATGGCGACCTCCATATCAGAACAGCTGGAGATGGTTAAATTTCTGTGCCACACTAGACAAAATAGTCATATAAAGCAAAAGTTTAAGTGTTAGCTAGCAAGAAGATCCATAGAGCAATATAATTCCATTCTTTACAGTGGTACTGTAAAGGAGTTATAGTGTTCTGGTCTATAAACATTTAGGTACTGTATGGAACTGTCATAGATCTATTGCTACCCCTTGCATTTCATGTTGGTTTTTAGTTTTTTATTTTGCCCCACTCCATCCCACTGTTACACCTTTTCCAAGAAACTGAAGATACTGGAATGTTAAAGGCTACAAAAGCTTAGACAACTATATGCATAGACTGAATCTGAAAGAAAAGATTCTACTTCAGTTCTGTACATGTCAGTTTTTAAGTTTTTCAAATAGTATGTCAAAAGATAGCTTGGTGAAATCTTTCCCTTCACCTCGCTAGTGAAGACTGCCATTCAATCCACTTACTGCAACTTTGTAGCAGTACAGTAATTTTGGGCTGAATTGTGAGCTCTGCTTATGATTGTGTCCAGATCTGTGTGAACCCAGAAGAGCAAGAAATATTCAGCTCAGTCAAGAGGTGGCAAGATTCTCCCTTCAGACTGTCTTGTTGCCAGGCTGCTAGCTCACTTCCAATTGCTCCTTTTTTCTTGCCCTCCCTCACTCCTGTCTCTGTATGTGCTGCTATTCTGCTTTATATATCTCACAAGCCACCTGTTTCCATCATATTTCAAGGAAAGAGACAAGGCCCCTACATATTTCTTTTCAGAACCATTTATTCTGCAAAGCCTTTCCTTCATTACTATGGCAATGCTTCCTGCTGCTAGTTAATACTCTTCTGACCTTTCCTCACTACTTCTTTATCCCCTTCAGTTTCATTTCATCCAACTTACTTAGAGCACATGACATTTGATATGTGCTTCTTTTTAGTGTCTTTTCCTGAAAGGATAAGAGTCTGTATTCACTTTTCTCAGACTATGTGTGATTTTATACCTATTCTTTTTCCTCTCCATTAATTTGCATGGTACTGAAATCACGCTCAGCAGCCTTCAGTCTCTAGCCTCAAGTCTGGAGCTGCAGTATAATGTAAAAAAATAGCAATGGTGCTGTCTTAGCTATCACCTCATCTTCTAAGTGTCAGAGACAGTTTGCTTTTTAAACTGAGTGGATCAGCAATTTTACAATTGAGATCTTTCAGATTCTGTCTATACATAGCAACTTATTCCTGATTAATCCATTTATTTCAAACTCTCCTCTGTGAACCCTTCAGTGCGTAAAGATTTTTTAAAATTTGTCATCTGAAAGTGATATTTAAGATATGACTACTTCACCAGTATCTTTAATGAAGATAAATGGTAAGTATTCACTTGGTTCTGGCAGGGCTCCTATTTTTAATGTATTTTAAATTCTTATTGTTGGGCTTTTTTTTTTTTTTTAAAGAAACCTCTTACTTATGGATCCATCTTATGCGCCAGTGAACTGACACCATTTTATATGATCATCTTTAGTATCTCACTATTGGCGAAACAGTTGCCATTGCTGATATGCTGAAAGGGATTGCTTCCTGTCTATAATGGAACAGTTCTACTCCGGCACTGGGGAATAATAGGAACAAATTATTTGTTCAGTTCTATCTCCATTGCAATAACAGCTTCAAATACTTTGTAGTTTTTGAAGATGTTTCTGCAGGAGAGAAGGCAATCTTCCCTCTTTACTTATTGTTTCATCATTCCCCACCCACAACATGACCATGTAGTGGCAGGGAGCAGATGACGATCATCATTCAGCTGTGTTCTGACTGCTGGCCCATGATGATGCAGGTACCCTTCAGAACCTCCCAGGGGTCCTTTGGAAGTTGTAAGGATGATGTCATCATTTTCTCAGCTGCCCATACCCTTTCCTCCAGCTGGCCATGTGGCCATATGTGGCCAAGCTGAGCAAGATGTATTCCTTATCATTAATAGCAGACAATCAGCAATCATTCTCCCTCCAGCACTCCATCTGACTCCATCCCACCAGTCACTACACTGTGGGGGACAGGAAAGTGGCATATCTGCTTGGGAAGACTTTGTCGGCCTTGCAAGATATCTTCAAAAGCTGCACAGTTTTAAAGGTGTTCACACACTGGGGCCAAAACTGTTTAAATTATTAATTTTCCCTAGTGAGAATTAACCCCTAAAGAGTAGCATTCCCAAATCCAAAGGCCACCAGGGAACATACCCTGTTATGGCTTCGCTCACCTGGAAATTATGGGTTTCACTATTGAGGGCTCCATAGATAGATAGATGCCCTGAGTTCTTTTCTCTCTGTTTGGTGATATGACATTGCTATGCTCATGTAATTTTAGATATGCAATTTGTTGTTTTAGATGTGGGATTTAATATATTTGTAATTTGAAATTCTTACTGTGTTTTATTTATATTGTCACTCTGACCTCTTCCAAGGAAAAGTGAGGTATAAACTGAATATATTACCACCACCAGTGGTTTTATATGAGCCTATACAGCACAAAAAGAAAGCTGTGTTACCACTAACTACTCCCAGAAATGTGTATCCATAATGGCTGCCATTTGTGTATCTGTGCTAGCTCCAAAAAGTATTGCTTAGTTACAGCAATTGCTTCAGCTCCGTTAACAATGGTCTACATGTACTTCCAATTAGTACAGTACTTTGTTCATGTAATCACAAGTGCCTTAGCATATTTGAGCATGGGCCCCACAATCAGGTGGAGGAAAAACAGTAATGGTGTGCATTGCTGAAGCAAACCTGAATGAGAAAGAAAAACATAATGAATCTTTTAAATGCTCCCTAATTTTTTAATTCTTCACATGTTTTTTTCTTGACATGGCTGTGCAATTGACAAAATGAGATGAAGTTAAGGTAGGCCAAATATTCAAGACAGAAAAGTTTAAAATATGAACTCCATCTTTTGGAAATACAGTAAGCCCTCCACATTTGTAGGTTTCACTTTTGAGGATTTGATTATTCGCAGATTATTTGCTGTCAGCTCTGCTGCTGCCCTTTGCCATTTTTAATAGGGACTGCAAGCCTCATGAGACTGAGAAACTGTTAACGAGGTCTGTAAGGTCCTTTTAAAAATGGTATGGGGCAGCAGTGGAGGTGGCAGTAAGCCCCACCAGCCAGCCACTTCTGTCTTAGGAAGGAATCCTGATGCCTCAAAGGAACCCACGGTGGGCTGAATATGGTGATCATACTCTTTTTGTGTGTTAAATATGGTTTGGGAGGGCCTAGAATTATTCATGGTTTTTCCACTTTCATGGGGGTCCTGTGCCCCTAACCCTAGTGAATGTGGAGGGATGGCTGTATGTGGATCTTGTTCTAGGTTTCTCACAGTTCAGATTGTGACTAGTACCACGGGTCTACTGATGAGTCCTCTTTCCCACCCCTCCCCTCTTGTGCTTAGTATACTGCTTCACAATAACAGACACCTGGAAAATGAAGTTTTCCCAAAAGCTACTGATATCCACCACAGTTCTGGAAGCACTTGTATCTTCCAGATTGAACAGGGCACAGACAGTAGGGTGGACAGAAAGCCTTCTAATGCTGTTGACACCTGCAACAGCCAAGTAGAAATGGGATGAGACTTGAGGAATTTGGAAGCTTTGTAGAGTGGATGGGGGAAAGAAAAACTAGGGTCATGGAGGTGTATAGATATCATATTTCCAAGCTGGCTATTGCCATGCTTCTGACCAGAGTTAGTTTTGTTTCTTATTTTCTTTGGTTTCCTGGGCCCAATTGTCCAACAGAGAGTTTCTCATTGAGACTCCCAATAATTTATATCAATATAGCACTGCATTATATAGTCTTCTACTTTGTTTCTGACATTCCTATCAAACTAATATCCTCCTTGAATACGAGAATGCAGTGTTTCTATAGGCTTCTAGCATTTCCATGTGATATCTATCATCAACCCATCTTCATGTTATAGTTTCCAATCAATATTTTCAGTATTTGGAAGAGCCCTGAGTCCACATGCCTCTGAACCCATGTATTCATAACTAATTTCATTATATGCAAATCATTCTTTCTTCCAAACTTACCATATCTACAACTAGAAACATTTACAGCATTCTCCCTAGCAGCTAGAACTTATCATGCATCCACATCAATATTTTTGTGGACAGCATTACACATCGAATGAACAGTTTTATTCTTTATGTACCAATGTTTACTTGATACTAGGACTTGTGTCTAAAGCAGAGGTGGGCAACTGTGGAAGTGTAGCAGGCTCTATTGGCCCGTTAGGAAACCTTGGAAAGCTCCTCTGCTCCACCCCGCCCTCCGCTCCATGCTGAAACACCTTTTTTTTCCCTGAAATCCCACCAAACTCCCTCTAGGGGACATGAAGCCATCTCATCATGTTTTGGTACCTTCCTGGGCCATTCACTTCCTATTCCTTTTTTTTTTTTTTTAAAGGCCTCTCTCTGAGTCTAAATTGGCCCTGGGGAGCAAAATGTGGTGGTATGACCCCCGCACAAGGCATAGAGGACATTTTGGGCTATTTTTAAAAAGATACATTCATGAAGATCTTGTCTGACCACTTGGAGTAACAGGGGGTCTAAAAACATGGTGTAAATGCCCTACACACCTCCTTAGAGGACATTTTGGAGCAAAAAGTTTTGCTCCATTTTTTGACCCCTTATTGGGCTGAGGGTGGCACAGAAACAGTTCTGAGGAGTACAAAGAACCCACCCTAGTCAAAATAAATGTTTAACATAATTGGTAGTGAGAATGATGAAACAGTATCATGCTGTTTCAATATAGAATGCTCTTGGCATTTACTTACTATATCTAGGATGAATTACCAGTCTGAGAGTGGGGTGTGGGTTTCCCTTGCTTGCCCCAAATATACTGAATTGAAGCATGGGAAGACTCATGAGTATGTCAACCGTGGTTACAGGACTGTCCTAAGTGAAATCCCCCCCCCCGCCGGGCATGTTCACCCTAAACTTTATCCAATTTGCTCAGACTGGAATGTAGGTTTCTTCTTCTTCCCATCACTATTTTCATTTTTTTCTTCACAACAGCCATGCCAAGTACTTTAGGCTATTTGGTCTGCCCCAGTTTTCTCAGTTAACCTCATGGATGATCAAAAAAAAATTAGATGAGATTTCTAATATATCACTAATGTATCCTGTGGGATTCCACAAAATTTATTAATAGTGCTCTCTGTTTGCTAGTATGAAGTTCTAATGGAACAAGAAATAAAGGCAAAAGAGGTTAATATAATGAAAACCTAGAACAGCAACCTAGAACTGATGGCATGTATTTCTGAAGAGATGTAAATTGACAGTGCATATCAGAACCAAATCAAGACAAATGGGATTAGACATAGACTGCATCTTAATACATCTTGATAGGTGTTATTAAAGATTAACTTCCTTTCCTGGTGACTAGAATAAAGGCTCTTTGGTAGCATATCCCCTTGGCACTTTGTTTAAAGAAAGCTATAATTCACAGCATATGTTCTGATTTAATAAATTTCAGACAAATTACTTTACTATAAACATCAATAATGAGAAGAGAATATGAAAAATGAGGGATTTTCCCCCTTTCTTAAAAAAATCCATACTTGGAAAGGGGAAAGGCTGCCTAATATGGGCCATAGGGTGAAAACAATTGATCATATCATCTACATGACAACAGGGGGATCAAACAGATAGGAATTTAATTACTCTTTTAAGAGGCAGCTAAAAGGCAAAAAAATAAAAAATAAAAATTGAAATCCTAGTTCAAGTTTATAAAATGGAATTAACTCATCTGGCCACTGGGTGTCATCCTTGATTCAAATGATGTTTAAAGACCGTCCAAACACAGCATCTGCAACTTCAATAGCAGTTAAATTCTACCCTATTTGATTGTGTGGCATCTTGCAAATTGTTCTGCATTTAAATCAGTTATAAAACAGAATACTATGACATAGACAAATTTGCTATTTTCTTTCCTCTTTACTGGGAGACCTGAAATGTCCTGGTGATGTGAGTGGGAAATAGAAAGGGGAAAAAGTGAAGATAAAATAAATGTGCGTGATTGTTTGGGATTAATGTTCACCATCCAAGATTGATTTTACAATTCTAAATACATATGAAATGCATACATAAGCTAGCTTTAAAGGCTTCATATTCCCAACTGCAGCCAGTTTCAAACTCTGTTTTTGTTCTCCGAGCTTCCCTTGCCTTTGTCTTCCCTATTTTTGATTTTGTTTTGATTATGTTTATGATTTGATTATTATGTCCCTTGTTACAGGAACTTGCATATTATCTATGTAATTAAATAAAGCAAGATGCACAGTTGATGGCACTGCACTATTATTGTTACTATTTTCTGTATCCATATTATGTCATGTCCAGAAGTCTACAGGCTGGATCCTGACAAATATAAAGTTCTTTTCATTTTATGAAGGAGAATAGAAACCAGAAGAGGTTTTCCGCTGAAAAAATGATATGGGGTAGCAAATCCTTCCCAGCCTCCATCATACATCTCTCTCACTGTTTGGAAAAGATTTTCAGGGTATGAAGGAGACAGCAGCAGAAAGGAGAAGTTCACTGAAATTCCTGCCTCATAGTGTTTCTCAGAACCAACTATGCTGGAGTGGATCCAGCACAATATTTTGTGTGGTCAAGTTTCTGTGTCTCATCTGCTTTTTGCTTCCTCCACCCCCGCCCCCACGGCTCTTTTGATGTTGAGAATTCATACTATTACTATTATTGCACTTTGAAAAATTATAGGGAACTCTCCTCTGAAAAAAACCTTGCTTATACAACAGTTACCTTTTATTTCTTATTTGAGAATCTAGAATCATCAGTACTGCAAATAGTCTTCTATATTTTGTTAAGAGTGTAACTGAGACACTAGAAAATTAAAGGGAAGAGGCAAAAGCATTACCCAATGTACAATTCTTCCTTTATGAGGTTGTTCAGATCAGAACAGGCATCAGAGTGAATGAAAGACAGAATAGGACAGAATACTGCTGTTTGTGTTTCTAACATTCTCCAAACAAAATCTCGACATACTTTAAATAGATAAAGTATAGGTAAAGTACATCTGACTTTCAATGACAGTAGTGATTGAAAGCAATTTATATGGACGATAGCATTTAGTTAGGC
This sequence comes from Ctenosaura bakeri, assembly GCA_948474755.1. Classification (NCBI taxonomy): domain Eukaryota; kingdom Metazoa; phylum Chordata; class Lepidosauria; order Squamata; family Iguanidae; genus Ctenosaura; species Ctenosaura bakeri. Next base: position 355,683 of record CAOLHI010000866.1, read on the forward strand.
CTAAATATATTCTAGAAGACGCACTAATCTTCATAACCCCATAATATATTTTTCCCCATTAAGGTGTATGATAGACATTGCAGAGGGGAGGGAAAATAAAGACTGTGCATTAGCAGAAATAAACTGCAGTATATAACTGTCTTTGTAATTATATAAGGTAGGCTTATTTTCTCAGAGACAAAATAAGATAGGCCCATGCCATGTCATCATGCAGACTAAGACGGGTGACATAGACAAGGGTATGAAAATCAAAAGAAAGCATTTAAAGGAGCATCAGAGTCCTTAGCATTTATCTCAAGCAAATCAGAATTTGTGAAATTCATCTTATAAATTCTTGTTAAGTTTCAAGACGACTTTTCAATTCCAAGCAGACAAAATGATTCCAAGAATTAATCAGAGTTATTGTGTCTAGACTGTTGTGAATAATATCATTATCCGTCTAGCCAGCCAAGGCATTGTGTCTAATGCAATAGCGCTTGTACACCATATTATCTTTTTTTCTCTAAAACTCAATTTAGGTCTTCTTATTGTAGCTAACATCAAAATAACTCCCAGAGATTTCTTAAAGTGTCGTCACTGAAAAGACATATTTTCATGTATTAAAATATCTTAAATATATAATTATGCTACTATTCTTAAAGTTAAGTGATAACTACTAGAAAATGTTTTATGCAGCAAACCTCCCATCAAATAGCTCTTCATTTTCATAGATTATAAAGACTTTGATAGTACAGATCTTTGCCTAATGCTTCCAAGCTTTATATCTCAATATAATTTTAATGAAAATATGCCACTATTACAGTACTATTAGCCACTGATTTCCCTTTGATTTTATTCCCTATCCAAAGACTTCTTAAGGCTGCTTAACATTTTTTAAAAAGTTTACAGCAAAAATCAGATTCATCTAATATTTATATTCTTATAGGTTGAACCTCTCTATATAACGCTAAATATCCGGGAAGGCCCTCCTGCATTATCATGGTTTTTGCAGAAGAAATACACATCTGTTTCTTTGTTACACACCATCTACTTATCTTCCCACCAGGATGTCCTACTGAGGACAGTGTGATATTTTTTCTAACACTGGAGCCACAGTGTTTTGCCTAAGGGGAAGAGCTGTCTCCAAATACCACATTCATACTTTATGAATTCTGAGTAGAACATGATCACATGCTGATTCATCTCTGTGAAACTACATGCAACGTCACAAAACCCACTTCACATTATAAGCCATATTCATGAATACTTCCATATTTAATCTTACATGTTCACTTATTAAGCACTTCTTTGGGGACTGTCTGTTTTCATGTTGAAACCCCTGCTCTAGGAGTGCTTTTTGAGTTGGAAACAGCAGCAAGGTTGTTCCATAGCTGCCTGTACCTATTTTCAATTTTCAGGTTTAATTTTCCTCTTCTGAACCAATGGAAAATTTTCTTTTTTGATGTGGAATGTCTGAGTATTCAATTCTATGGTGCCATTAAACATGCAGATGTTCATGAATGTACATGTGCTCTGTATTTTGACGCACATGGGTGCACACTGATGTGCATGCACATTTGGTAATGCATTCAGTTGCACATCTGGGCAGCTTTCAATTATGCAATGTTGCCATTCAGTACTTGGGTTGCATAGCACCACCAGTGCATAACTCCACAAATGGAGGTCTATCTTATACAACCCTGATGTAGTAGCTTGGCCATTATCTCCCTATTACTCTCTGGAGCTATCTTAGAAATGTAATGAGTAACAATGTGATGTCTCATTCTTTAGGCTTCCAGTTTGAAACCAGTAGCACCTGACAAGTGATAAGATACTAAGAAAGCTCCAAAAGCAGAGTGATATAAGAGTTAGGGTATTCCAGCAAGTTCTTAAGGCATCCACCTTTTACTTGCATGTGAGTGGGATTAAAGTTTATAAAAACACTGTGTGGTCTTAGCAGAGTTTTGATGCAACAGCTGAAGAACAGCATTCGATTTCTTCAGACATGTTCTGAAAAGGTATCAGCACTGCTGCTGTGAAGACATGGAGTCAGCATGTGAACAGGATGGCAATGGTAAAGCAGTCCTCTTTAATTAATCATAGCATGTAAAATCAAAGTGCTCTCTTCATACACAATGACTTAAATAATATTTTCTGGTTTACAGCATATCATGTGCATGTTTGCTCAGAAGCAACTCATCCTATGTTCTGTGGTGCACTGTCCTAGTAAAGGTGTCAACACATTCATTTGAAAAAAAGTTCCTCAGCCTGATTGAGTAAATATGAAAAAGACTACACTATTCCAGTGCAATGCTATGCAACCTGTTCAGAAACCAGCTCACTAAGGTGAACAAGACTTCCTCCCTGGTAAAGTGGGCATAGGATTGCATACTTAGTATATATTTTCATGCTTTTGTAGGATCGGGTATTGTGTAACACTTTTGAAGGGAAATGTGGCCCATAATAATCTGCGGACTTCACCTAAACTGAATGTTCACACAAGCAGAGAGATAATGCACTTTTCTTTTTCAATAACAGGGTAGATAGATCTTCTATCTTAATATACTTACGCTGGTTTCATAGTTCGGAAGTGTTTCTTGTGAATGTAAGCACCAGCCAGGCCTCCTGCTCCAGAATTCAAGTACTGCAAGGTAGAAGTCAGCATTAAAATATCTTTTTGGTTTTATCACGCACATAAGAGTAAAGTGACCTCTTTCTCTTTACAAAGTACAGACTGTCTTTGATAGAAGTATAATGTGAATGTGAACCAGGAAGACAGACTTTCCTGGAAACAGCTTTCTCTTTAAAACTGCATAGCTTCTTGCAATATTGACTAAGAGGCTATAAAGTAGTTTCTTCAGTTGCTGTTGCATGCTGTTTCTTGGAACTTCTCTTCCCTAGAAATTTGCAGAAGAAACTCGCAGCAGGTTCAACTTCTTTTGTAAGTACTTCTTACAAGATTCTTTTTAATTGGCTATTAGTACACTGTTTTATGTGCCCACAAGTCAGCTGTGACTTATGGTAACCCTATCTCTTGGTAACATTTATTCCAGAGAGGTTTGACATTGCCATCCTTCACAGCTGAAAGAGTCTGCCCATGGTCACCCAGTGGGTTTCCATGCCTGAGCAGGAAATTGAACTGTGGTATTCCAGAGTCCTAGTCCAACACTCATACTATAACACTGAACAAACCTATTTATGTAAAATAAACAAAGCACTGTCAGCTTTTAATCAGCTGTTCTATTTGACTTGGTGCCTATGCAGCAGCAACTGAAAGTAATTACTGATACATTAGAAAATCTAGGATATTCTTACCTTATAGGAGCACCAGCAGGCAAAATCTACTTCCCACTCATTCAAATGCAGTTCCACATTGCCAACAGCATGAGCCAGGTCGAATCCAACAATGCAGCCCTTGTGGACAAAGAAGCGATATTACATTTGTTTAGTAAACACGGAAATCATCTGCATTTCAATACAACTGTGTGTATCTACTTTTTAGACAACCCTAAGAATAGAACTGTACCAAAACAAACATGTGTGGTATATTAGCTTGACAGATATTGTAACTGTGTAATTCAGGTTATTTGTGCTTTCAAAAATATGCCCTTCAGGTTATAAACATCTGCTCAACTTCTTCACTCCAGTGCCTGAGCATACCACTTATATATATCAAGGTCTGATACTATGCTTCCTCTGACTGAGGTCTGATACTATGCTTCCTCTGACTGAGAAATAGCTGAGGTAATGAGATAAGTTACAAGCACCTTTTCCAAAATGTAATAAAAACTTACATTTTCTATTTAGTGAAATATTAGCACCGTTCTGCCTCAGTCCAGAGTCATGTAACTTGTAGGACAGAGTGGACAAAAGAAGAGATTTCCAGGAGGAGGATAATTTGAAAGAAGGTACTAGACCTACCCTTGCATGCTACACATATCATATGTTCATCTGGATGCTGTACCCTATACATTGAACATACCATAAGTAGATTAGACTTCAAAAAATTTGAAGAAAAAACACTGGAAGAGAGAACAATAAGATATGGAAATAACACTATATTACTAGCAGGTAATAGCAAAGACTTGGAGTGACTACTGAAGAAAGTCAAGGAAGAAAGTACAAAGAAAGGGTTACAGCTGAATATTAAGAAAACAGAAATAATGACCACAGATAATTTACAAAACTTTAAAGCAGATAATGAAGGTATTTCTTATTCCATTTTCAACATCCTATGGAATCCTGAGGTTTGTAGTTTAGGGAGGGGCCTTTAGAATTCTCAGCCAGAGAGCTTTTTGACCTCAGTAAACTACAAACCCCAGAATTCCACAAGATGTTGAAAGTGGAATAACAGCATTACGACAGTGTAGTGTGTACAGGCCCTGTGTTTCCAGTTTTCCTTCTCAGCTTTTGCTGCAGAGGTTTGCTGTACAATCTCTCACAGGAATTGTTAATTATTAATGTTTGTTGGCTTTGCACCATCAGTATGGATTTTCTTCAATACCTGCTTCAAACATCACCAAAACCTACTCAGCCACATAACTCAGAAAAGTCAAAAGCTAGTCACCACCTAGGAAATATGGCCAATTACTACAAGTTCGTCTACCAGTTTTAATTGTGACCAGGGAAGCAAAAACAAGATGTTTAGCATCTGGGGAACATCAAGCATGGTTGGTGCGATGCATTCAACTTAGGTAATCAAAAGTTGTGTTTGCATTTGTGTTCAATCTTTGAGAAAAACATTTATCGGGGGGAAAAAAACCCTTTGGAAAGGCTCAAAAATGTTTGATTTTGTATATGTGTGTGTACAGATTACAGTGAATTTCTGATCATGATATTCATACAGTATGTAGGAACTGCTCTATATAAGCATAAAATATAGACGATTTTTGCAGGCTGCTTGGGGTGTTCTCAGATTGATTAGAGTCAACTGACTGGCACTCACAAGTGTGAAGAGCCAATCCTTAATAATAAGGGTTACCTGGCAACTCTAATTCACAGATGTGTTGTCAGTTTAGAGATTAATTATCAGTGTAGAGTTTTAATCGATTTCTATTTTAAAAGTCCATCTTCTAGACAGAAATCAGATTTCTTGTAATGTTATGCAGGTTCTATTTCTCATTCCCTCTTTTTCTGTGTCTGATTCTGATAGAGCTTTTTTTTTTTTTTCATTTCTGTAGGATATATCCTCAGTATTGCTTTATCATGGAAATATATCCTTTAAAAGTAGAAGCAAGGGAATGGACAGGATCCCATATCTCTTGCAAGAATTTTGGATTATTTTTTCCACCACAGAATCTTGTACACATTTTACTTGTGATTCTAGAAGAAACTATCAAACACAAGTTATGTTTTATACATAGAAATTACCACTTGATGGCAGCATTTTTAAAGTAAAGAACAATACAAAAATTAGAAGTATAAAGCTGAAGTATTGATGAAAGTAAAGAAAAATGATAGTACACATTATGTATGGACTAAAAATTGAAGAATATTTTATATATTTTAAAAAAGGCTTTCTATAAGCAAGCTTAAAGAATTAACAGTGAGGGCATGAAGTCCCAAATCTTTTAGCCAATAATAACATAAAGGCTTTGGAACCATCAGCTTCTGTGCTTTGCTCCATCTAAATTATTAAAACAATACTTTGGTATATTAAATCTCCTCTAAACTATCTAGCTTTGAGAAAGTAATTGCATTTGTAAGTGTGACATGCTAATTCTAATGAAGCCACTAATGAGGCTGTCAGCCTATAAAATGAAGGGATGAACTTGCAGGCCTCATCACTTGCCAAATATAACTGGAAATGATGGGTAAGAAATGAAATAAGGGGTGAGCAAAGGGTAGGCAATAGTTTACTGATGGATTACTGCTTGGGATTCATGGACAGAACGTTGGATTTGTCAGACTCTGTTCTCTGTATGTTCATAAGAAAGACTGTGTGATGAGTTACTTATCAAAGATTAATGATGGCTTAACTACTGCTCGATCTTGCATATGCACCTTTGCTTTATAGATCTAAAACAGAGGGAAAATCATGGGGATAAGACAGTGACAGCTATTCGTTACTACAGAATGCTGCTAACTTTGTGCAGGACTTTTTCATTGAAAAACAGAGAAAAACACACAAGGGCCAGAATCCTACACACTTTTAACTTAGTGCAAATATATGCCAGTCTAGTTAGGTTGAATTCCATAGTTATAGAACTGATTGCACGGTGGGTGCCATTCCTTTTAGCCTGCTTGTTTTACAACAACCAATTAGCTCCACACCGCACAAGTCTAAAGTGGAATATAGGGTTGCACATGTGTTTCTGGGATGAAAGACTGCACTGGGGACCACATTTAAATGACATCTGAGAAAGGACAACCACTTGCACAACCATTTTCATGCTAGCATACTGCCTCAGCAGGATTCCAGCTAAAATGTCACTTATGCATATATAAATGAGCCATAAAAAAATCACATATCACTGGAGGAACTTCTGTATTACCTAGCATCACTGCAATTAGATAGATAGATAGATAGATAGATAGATAGATAGATAGATGGACAGACAGACATGTTTTCATGAAGTCAGTACGTTTTTTCAGAGCAATGTTAGGCCATCATTTAGCACTACATGATTGAGATAAAGAAATTATGGGTAGAAGTTTCTGCTGTCCTTACTGGCACAGCCATGATGAGGTGCTCAAAAGCCTCCAGTTTTAAAACAAATGGGGATTCTTCTTAGCATTCTTAACAATGGTAACAATGGTTTATTGAAACTAGGTAGGATCAAACTGTAGTTTATGGTCCTGCCTTGGTAATAAAAGATAGTTTAATTTAATCATACTCTTTCCTCTGTTACGGACTATTGTAATAAACTGGTGCAATTGAAAAAGGGAGCAGGTTGTCTTCTTGTGACCACACTGAGCAGTCTGTTCCTCCTGGTATTCAAGTACAGGAGGATAATGTGCCAAAAAGCTGAAGTTGTGGACAAGCATATGTCATTGGTGTACAGACGGGGAGGGTGATGAGGGTGATCCACACTGGGTGGCAATTTTTTGGGTCGCCCCGCATGACACAGCCACATACCCCATGCAACATGACAATGCCCTTGCCCCTCCACCCCCTCACCCCCATTCCCCCTACCCACATTCCAAGTTATGTGGCTGAGATATGTGATGATGGACGATTTCCTGAAACTGAGTTTATGCAGCTCTGAAATCAATCAGAATTCCATACTCATAGCAGCAATGAAGAAAGAAATTAATGATTTTTATTCTCACAGATAACCTCCCTTGAATGAGCATCATGCTATTTAAATTATAGTATGGAAAAATTAGGTCGTATTTAAAGATAGCTCAACGTTTTTACTTGCATCTTACACAATTAAAATTTCATTTACTTCCTCTTAGATTAAATGGAAGTAATTTGAATGCTTCTCAAAATTTGGCAAGAATAATGTCATTTAGGATTGATAACAGCATTTGGGGATAGACTTGTGAAAAAAAGAAAGGTGATGACAGCATCACTCAGAGCTATAAAATTTGATATTTTAGCGTGAGAGGAAGAAGAATAGTCCCTGCTGATACCAAAAAGAAGATATGGATTATTAGCAAAGTTTTTTCAGGAAAGAGAAAAGCTGAATATCTACTCTATAGCTGAGTTGTAAAAGTCCACTTGGAACAAGCTTTCTTTAACATTGACTTTCTTGAAGTTCACACATTGGACCATTACAGGATAACGCTAAGCCTTGGGCTATTTCCACACTATACTGTTATAGTGCTATTATTCCATTTTCAACATCCTGTGGAATTCTGGGGTTTGTAGTTTAATGAGACCAAAGAGTTCTCTGATTTAAAATTCTACATGCCCCTCCCTAAACTCCAAACCATAAGATGTTGAAAGTGGAATGACAGCGCTATAACAGTGTAGTGCAAAAATGTCCTTTGATTTCATTCATAAAATGAAATCTAAAACCTAAAATTCCAAAACTTCAGTAATAGATCTGCCTGAGAGCCACTGGTGTTGTTACTCCACTGGATAAACCCTATCCCGGAGTCTACAATTTTGATATTAAATATGATTCTGTGTGCCTGAGAGGTCACCTGGATGAGCATGCAGGCAGCCATGGTCAAATGATCGAAAACCAGGTCAGGCCAGTAAAATCCCCAGTCACGTAGCCCTAGGAGATCTCAAGATGTGTAAACCCACAATAAACAAAGGGTCCTCAGCCCCTGGGAAGCCGACTTGAGGAGATTAGCGTGTTTGCCCCAAGTTGAGCAAATATCCTATCAAGCGAGGACCATTTACATGAAGTCACACCACAACCAAATGCAGCTGAAGATCCTGAGACTTTGGCAACACCTTGTAATCCCATCACGCAAAGGAAGTTATCATTGTGGAGCTTTGTTCTTTCTGCAACACCCATTGTTCTCCCCAGGAAAGGATTAGTCCTAAAGGTACTTTTTCCTCTACAAATAATCCCAGTTTTGGAGCAGTTCTTTGGATCGCTCCCGGTCTTCCCAGCAGACCGTTGCTCCATCCGTTGAGTAATCCTCTCAGCCCTCTCCGTGCTGAGCCCCACTTCTCCATTGCCTTCCTGGATCCCAGACTTCAGGAAAAGGTGCAGTATTACCCCAGCTGTACGCCTTCAATACTCCCCTGTCCAATTTCCTCTCTTTTGTTTCTTAATAGCTCTTGGATGCATGTGTGCATGATTGTGTTGGTGTGTGGGGCTTGAATTCAATAAAATCATTTAGTGGATGTTCTCGTTTGGTTTTGGGCTCGGCCTGACCCTGTTAAAACTGGGTAAAAAGACCCCACTAGGTTTCCCTGCCTCTTGTATTGCCATAGCTTGTGCTCTGGCTAGTTTCCATTCCCCATCACGTGGAGGACATTGAGGTGTCCCCCAAGGGGCCCCAGAAACGAGGGTAACAGTGTCCCTATGTTAACTCTGATCCCCATTTCCTATACTGTTTACCACTTACTGATTGAATGCTGGATGGAGGAGAGGAGGAAAAGATGTAATAACTTTTCTGTATTCCATATCTAAAATATGAGTTGTAGTAAGCTAGGCCTACACAACTTCAAACCCATCAAGAAAAGCACAGCAAGCATTTTCTTCTACTGATTAATCACAGCTGGCCCAATTTAGTTGCAGCTCATTTTGTGCCAAACTTGGAGAAGTTACTTTGTTGTACTGCAGCTCCCAGAATCCCACAGCAAGCATGGCTAACACCATTCTTAACCTGTGGAGTGTAAGAGACCTTCAGTTTTAGTTCCCTGACTGGGTTGTTGAGGATTTAGAAGACAGGTGGTCTATGTTTAGACCCATGGCAATTATGCTTATTTATTTGTTTGTTGTATTTAAATATAAAAATCTAGGTCAATAATGAACTTATGCCTTACTGATGAAATCTGACCACAATGTGAAAAAATTCTGAGCTACAAAATGAAGATGGAAGAATAGCTTAAGGTGATTTTTCAAGCTTAATTTAGTTCATTTAATATTTAATAGTGAAGCTGTCTATGCGCAAAGCTGTTCTTTGTGACAGTAATTGCAGCATAGGAATGGAACTCAAGAAAGTGATATCAGGGAAGAAAAGAAAATAATTAGCTAAGTTAGTAAATACCAGCTACTGTGTTTCTTTAGTAACTCTTAAATCTATCAGTGTAAGAAATATTGGTGATACTTAAAGTGGAGAGAACCAGTGTAGTATACTGGTTTGAGTGCTGGACAGGAACACAAGGAGACCAGCATTCAAATCCCCGCTTAATGATGGAAACCCCCTGGGTGACCTTGGAAATGTCACACTCTCTCAGCCTCAGCAGAAGGCAAGGACAACACCCCCCTGAACAAATTCTGCCAAGAAAGCCCCATGATGGTTTTGCATAAGGGTCATCATAGGTCAGAAATGGCTTGAAAACACATGACAACAAAAAAAGCTAAAGAGATCCATGGGAACAACCTGTTGGTTTTTGTGCCCAATAAACTTCAAGAAGAATAACAGGAACAATCATGTTAATATAGCAGTGGCTTCTTATGACTGGAGGAGCATGTATCTCATTCTGCTCAGCCCCACAGACAACTTACATGGAAACTTTCTTACAGTGTATATGCTCAGGGTTCACTATTTCGTTTACAAAACTATAAGCCTCTAATTCACTCAAAAAGCTTCAGGCAACAAGTCTGAGGAATCTTTAAGAACTTGTTTTCTGCCATACAATCAAAAGCCTCATTTTTTATTGCTGTCATTTTTGATGTGTCCTGAATGGGAGTTCTCAACCACCTTAGTCCATCTTACTCCTGTTTTGGGTGGATGCATCCATTCATTGCTCCACCATCCACCAGGCAGTGTTAGCAGACCAGTTCTTATCCTCATTTCCTACCCATCGATTATATGTGGACCTTCCCATTTTCTTGTACTTATTCTTATATGTAAAATTTTGAACTTGTGCCCATAAAGAGCATGTGTGGTATTTAGGAGAGGAGAGACGATAACCATATTATGACTAAAATTACAACTCAGATTGCACTAAGACACCTGCTGATAAACTAATAAAATCTGTCTGTCAAGTATCCAAATGCTAGCACTTTGAAAGATGAATTCATTGTAGAGGATGGAGGAATCCTGTGTGAGGTCAGGAGGCATCAGACAATGGCAATAAAGAAGAGTCAGGCTATGGTTCTGTGAAATATGCATCCATGAAAATAAAAGAATAATAAAGCTTAATTACTGAGGGAATGCTAGGATTTGACCTTTATTGTATTTTCCCGAGAGGCATTTTGTTTCCTGACACCTGTTGCACAGCAGCTTATTAAAGGGGTTACTTCCACTGAGGTGGCTTAGAACTTGGATTGAGCTGGCTTCCAAATTCATAACAAAGTAGCACTACATCCAGACTGATGAAACAGACCAGAAAGTCTCATATTTCCTCCTCCCGCCCCCCACCATTCTTTCTGATTTTTATATTGGAGATCCATACATGTTTTGTTTATATCAGTTCCCTAGGTTGATTTATTTCAATCCAGTGTAAAATTAGAAAGAACAGCAACAAACTTTGGGACTTTTCAGTCAATCTGGATGTGCCTTCCTTGAGTGAGATGAATTGGACAGTTTTTTTAAATCTCTCCAGGCTAGTTCAGGAAACCTTCCCCCATCCTTCCACGCTAAGGTATATATATTGCCAAAAGCAATATAACATTTTAGAAAGTATTTACAAACTTTTTGAAAACTTTTTTTTTATGATTGGCATTTTCTAGAATAGTCCTCAAAGAGTTAACATCTGTTTTTAATTCTGTCTCCCAATGAACCTTTGCAAATTCCACTCTACATGTTCTTTTGGATCAACACCCCTACTTCCACAGTAACAGTACAAACTGAAATGTGGATTTCAATTTAGTTGAGATAAACCTGCTGAAAAAAAAATCTTAAATAAGCATCAGCATTGATAGCATACACAGAGCATATGAAACAAGCATCCTGCATGCATTGCCTTTAACAGGATCACATTAATATCACAAACATACAATGAGACACAGGTGTGGCTCCTCCAACACAAGGTTCTTTGCCTTATGCTTGTTGGTCTGAGTCTATTCAGATTTCCCGGAATCTGTTGTATTGGTTATTCGTTACCTTGGCTCCCAATGCTGCAAAACCCAGTCTTATCCAACACTCAGATCAACATCCATATCCCTCTTAAGTATTTCTGAAGCCTAGGTTGATCATGAAAATTAGCAGGAGAATGAATTATAGCTTTATATTAATATTTATTCTTGTAGGACAGGTAAAACAGATGAATATGCTGTGCTCCATAGCACAACCTACATAGATCTTAGATAGTTTAGGCATCCTTCTTATATCAAGAGTTTCACCTCTTTAGACTATAGTGTTACACTCCCCCTGCCCTCAAGTATACATTTACAACTATTTCTTCATTGGCATTCATTTGGGTGTTAGATTATTCATATATCAAGAAAGGAATGCAGCTTGCCACTCATTGGAGTTCTCATTTGTCAAACCTGATGGTTTACTGCCCCAAGAGATTCTGTTTTATACTTTCCCCATCCTCTATCCAGCCAATCAGATAAAAGACATTCCCTGTAACCCATTTATGTAAGCATCTCTCTTCCAATCAAATCAGAAATCCTAGATATGACATAACATGCCTGGAAACTCTTGGCTGATGTTCATCCTGCTGCTTCAACCAGTAACCATGTATAAGTCGAGCTTGTTCTTCTCTTTCAAATTTACCTCTATTTATAGTTAGGATGTTTACAGGCCCAGAGCTAGTACATGTCTGTGCCACACGGAAAGTGAAGTGGAAAATGCAGTTAGGGCACTTGGGAGAAATAAATTACCAGGAACAGATGGCATACCGACAGAGCTGCTTCAAGCTATAGAGAAAGAATCTATTCTAGTTCTAACTAAAATCTGTCAACAACTATGGGAAACAAAATATTGGTCCACAGATTGGAAACACTCAGTTATACATTCTAATCTCCAAGAAAAGAAACACCAGGGATTGCAGTCATGACAGGACAATTGTATCGATCTCCCATGCAAGTAAAGTGATGCTCAAAACTCTACAACACATGTGTCAAACACAAGATCTGTGGGCTGAATCTGGCCTGCCAGGCCATTTCATGTGGCCCTCACACTTCTGCTGCAACTGTGGCACTCCTCCACTTGGTGAGTCCAATCCCCACACTGCAGCCCCCCGGCTGCCAGTATTCTGAAGAGGGGCCCAGCAGCCCGCACTTGAACAGAGAGGGGCTGTAGGGGTAGAAAGAGGCAAAGAGAGAGTCTCAACTGGGACCAAAAAAGTTAAACAAAGTTAATCAATGGTACTTGGTAATATTTGTCTGATGATTAAAAAGAAACTTTCCATTTTTTAAAACTCATTTTTCAATAAATTGTACAATAGTTGTACACTTGAATATCTGCTTGCCATTATTTTACCTAGACTTCTAGTTTTAGAACTAGTTATTACTCAAATCAGTAATAATCGAATGCTGACAATTATTTAATATGATAAAAGAGTAGATATATTTATATAGTCTTACAGATACAACAAGCACTTAGAGGACAACCATAATGCTGATGTGGCTCAAGATGAAATTAAGTTTGACACCTCTGCTCTACAACAACGGCTTTTATCATACATGGAGCAAGAAATGCCAGACATCAAAGCTAGGTTCAGGAAAGGAAAAGGCAGTTGGGATCATACTGCTTACATGCATTGGATAATGCAGCACACCAAAAATTTTCAGAAGAAAATCTGTCTGTGCTTTGATTGTGTAAATCATGAAAACTTTAGCTTGCTTTTGAAAAAAATAGATGTGCCACAACATTTGATTTTCCTGATGCATACCCTGGACTCAGAACAAGAGGCTACCATCAGGGCAGAATACGGGGTAATTGACTGGTTTCCAATTGGCAAGGAGGTCATATGGGATGACAAGTGGACTGGTTCTATGATTTCTGTAATGGCTTTTAGAACATGAAATGATGTTGATGGATTTGGAGGTTAGTGATGCTACAGTAAATAAGCAGTATTCAGAAAAATTAGTAGTGTTAAGGTAATTTAACAGTATTATCTATTATGTTATGTTTTTACTATGCAAGTATGTTGTAATACAATGTAATAGAATAAATGTGAAGATATTGTGATACATTAACAAGAAAAAATACACACACACCCGCCACACATATTCTTTTAGAAAGCATGAATGGGGAGAGGGGCAAGAAGAGAAAGTTAGATATCTACCCCCCCACCCCCCCACCCACCCCCCGTCTATCTATGGATATATATTGAGAGGCTTGAATCAAATGGTAGGATATATTCTACCAGGAGGGAGGAGATTGATCCTTTTCTGTTTGCTTTTCTTTCTCTCTTCCCCCACTTACTTACTTACTTTCTTTCTTTCTTTCTTTCTTTCTTTCTTTCTTTCTTTCTTTCTTTCTTTCTTTCTTTCTTTTTCTTTAATTCATTTTTAAACTTTTGCTTAGATGTTGCTGTTTTTCTTTTTCTTCTATATATTTGTGTATATATTTCTGGTATATTTAGTGTTTCTTAGAAAATATTAATAAAAATACATATTAAAAAACATGTTTGAAATGTGGTGCAGGAGAATAGTTCTGTGGACACTGGACTGCTAGAAAGGCTAGAGTTTCTCTAGAAGATAAGATGGCTAACAGAGTTTATCATAGCATGGCCATATGGACATAACTCACTAGAAGAATACAATAATGCTTGGTAAGGTAGAAGTCAGTAGGAAAAGAGGAAGACCATGCTACAGGTAGATAGACTCAGGCCCTTTCCACACCGGCCTATTAAAACAGTGCAGAGTGACCTCCAATGGAGGTTTTCTGCACCATGGAGTGGACTGGGGTGGACTACTTTTCGTAGTTCCACGCCTCAGTCCACTCCGGAGCGACCGGAACTGATTGTGCAGTGTGCTTTTTAAAAACCTCTTTTAAGAGGTTTTTAAAAAGCACAGAGTGAGTGACCCTGTGTTGCTCCATCACCGCGCTCCAGTGCAGATTTGCAGGTGCGCACTAGTGCATGCCTGCAAATCTGCCGGGGGCGGGCTTTAGGCTGGTGAGCTTCTCCGGTTGGTGGAGAGCCTCCATCAACTGGAAGCCGCCATTTTGGATGCCGGAGCAGTGTGGAGCGATGAGCTCACACTGCTCCTCATCCAGATGGATTTGCCTGGACACTGAAGAAGTCCAGTAAGTCCCGTTTTTGCGCGGTTCCTTTACCACGTGAGGGAAGGGCCTCAAAGGAAGCCACAGCCCTGAGCAAGGCTGTTGATGATAGAAGAAAGAAAGAAAGAAAGAAAGAAAGAAAGAAAGAAAGAAAGAAAGAAAGAAAGGCAGGCAGGCAAGGCCACACCTTTGACCCATGTACAGAAACTGCTGACTGGAGCAGCAGCTAAGTCTTATTTGAATACTGGGTGGGTCATGCACTGGAAATGAGGTCAGCAGCCTATTAAGATGCACATGGAGTACCACATGCTACAAAGCTCTGCCCTAGTACTTTGTAGTCTCAGGCAGCTGCCTGCTTTTTCTAATGGTAGGGCCAACAGTAGTCCCTGAAGTTTCATTTGTGTAGCTTTTCTGGAGAATGTTTTCTTTACACTGATGTAGGATAGATGTCTTTCATTATCCCAGAACTATGCAATATATATGCAATAACTATGCAATATATATGTGGCAAAGTTATTTGGAGTACATGAAAAAAATGCCATGAAAGTAGTATCTTAATAATAAAATCTGGTAAGAGCTCTATGTAAATAAGAGACATGGTTGCATAAAACAAATGCACAACTAAGGTTGATTTGGAGCTGGGTTATAAAAGGTATTAAGGATTAGAGAAAGAAAAGGCCTTATGCATCACAGTGAGATTCCATACGGATATCCATGGACATTTCCTCACTAGACTGTTATAATGCTATTATTCCACTTTCAACATCCAATGAAATCCTGAGGTTTGCAGTTTAGGGAGTGGCCTTTGAGGCGTCTCCCTAAACTGCAAACCTTAGGATTCCATAGGATGCTGAAAGTGGAATAATAGCACTATAACAGTCTAGTGAAGAATGGCCCAATGTTGCATTAGCATGTACCTACTGTAGCACGATGAGGATTTTTCTCCCTACTCTTTACCAAAAGATTCATCCATGTGACCTGAAACCCTGTCCTAAAGGGTCTCCAAGCTTGTGATAGTACATGGGAGAAGATGAAGAGGGGATCAACCCGCAGTTCTGCTGACTAAAGAAGTTCCATCCTTTTGAGACTAGCCATAGAAATAAATACAGTCAGCCCTCTGCATTTGCAGATTGGATTATTTTGTGGATTCTATACTGGAAGGAAGGGAATGGGATGGGAGGAAGGTGTGGTCATGTGTTCCCTCAGTTGTGCAGGTGGGAGGGGGAAGAAGTTGAGATGAGAGGAGGGAGAGTGCACACATCCATTTATTCACTTGGTTGGGGCGGGAAGGGGATGGCGTGGGAGGAGTGCATGTGTTCACTCACTTTGGTGGGAGAGGAAAGGGGATGAGGCAAGAGGAGGGTGCAGGTGAGAGCTGGAGTGGGGAGGACATGAGTGTTCACTAACTTCTTCACTCATACAGGCAGGCAGGAAGCAGGAAGGGGATGGGATGAGTAGCCCCTTCCCCACCTCCTACCTGTGCCAGTGACTGCCCGAATGAGGGAATACACTCATGGTGAGGCCAGCCATCCCACCAAAACAAGTACTTTTGTGTGTGTTATATATGGCTTGGGGCTTATGATATTCATGTTTTTTCCGCTTTCACAGAGGTCCTCTGTCCCTAATCTTGGCAAAATTGGAGGGTTGATTGTATATTAAAACATATTGCAATATATCTGGCAGTTATAAAACTCCCAAACCACATAATATTCATGTACCTGATTTTTTTAACAGTTAGATGCCTCAAATGACTGTCCTAGATACATTTAATTTGCCCCATTTAATATGTAAAACATTCTTCCAAGTAAATAGATTTTAGAACACATTAGAATTCCATTCAGAACTCATGAAAAACTCTGCTGAAGAAATTTCATGTATTAGAAAACTATTACCTAACATCTATTTGGAAATACTAATAAAGAAAAGTTGCAGGAAAAAATACTCCCTCATTTACCTGTTCAGTATTTTTCTCATGTACCAATGATAAAAGTGTGATTTAGATATCTGAGCACAAATCAACTGATAAGCTCTAATGGAAACACTGTGGTCTACTCTTCTTTCCAAACATAGCTTTGCATTCCAAATATATATATATACATACATACAGCATTCAAAATAATATACAGCATAATGTGATATGCCTATGTACTTTGTTCTCATGACAATCAAAATATTTTAATCATTAAGTTATATAATGTGACAACTAGGTAAATTATTCTTTTTTGAAGAGAGGCATTGGTATGAAGTATGAGTATGTTGCCTCAAATCCTAAGCTACTGACAGTGTTTTAACCAAATTAAATAAACAGAACTTGAAATTCACTGAACAGTGAATTATGCAGTGAAGCCACAGGACAGAGGCACACTTGAATAGAAAATTATGAAATTGTTAGTGGTTTCTAAATTTCATCACAGTCTTGTTTTGGTTAATGGATTTTCAGCCATTCCAGGGCAACCATTTTGTGAAATATTTTCAGAAACATGTTTTTTTCTAGTATTTGTGTGTGTTATTTTATACCACACAGATGGCTCAAGTTTCCATACAATGACTTCAAATTTTCACAAGAAAAAAATATTTTGCTTTCTTACTGCTTTAAAATGTATCTATTGAAAGTATCATATAATTTTATCCAAACCAGTTCGTCAAAAATGTCTGCCTTCTTCTTTCATTGCAATAATAACATTAACCATCTATTCATTTTTTTTATTCTGTAAAATTATTCATGTCATGATGTTCTCTGTTTCTACACCATACCACTGGCAGCAAGTGATGAACAACATGACAACACAGGATTTATGACAGCAGGTCCCAAATAATGTCTTATTCTATTAGATGGTACAGAGGAGGAAAAGGGAATTACATATGTGGTCCCATTGATTTAGACTACAACAGAACTATTTCTCAGGGGATTTTTATGGAAATCAAAAGAACTCAAAAGAAGCCAAAATATACCCAAGTCACAAGTTTTATAGATGGTGGGAATGCTGTGGATATCATCTATCTGGATTTAAGTGAAATGTTTGATAAGATCTTCCACAATATTTTGATTAAGAATAAGAAATAGATGAAATCATCAGATGGATGATGAGCTGTCATCAGTGGTTGTGCAACAAACTGGAAAGAGGTCAAGTGCAGTACCAGAGGGTTCTGTCCTGGGGCTGATGCTCTTCAATATTTTTGTCAATGATTTAATGGATGGGGAGGATGGAATCCTTATCAAATTTGCAGATGATATAAAACTGGCAGGGGTAACTAACACATTAGAAGATACGAACAGAGTTCAAAAGGGCTTTGATAAACTAGAAATTAATAAAATGAAATTCAACAAAGACAAATGCAAAATTCTACATTTGGACTAAAAAAACAAACAAATGTGCAGGTATAGGATGTAG
This sequence comes from Ctenosaura bakeri, assembly GCA_948474755.1. Lineage (NCBI taxonomy): Eukaryota > Metazoa > Chordata > Lepidosauria > Squamata > Iguanidae > Ctenosaura > Ctenosaura bakeri. Next base: position 373,754 of record CAOLHI010000866.1, read on the forward strand.
GATACTTGACTCAGCAGTACTTCATGTGAAGTTGTGTGTTCATTTCTGAATGCCTCATTTTAAGAAAGTTATAGGCAAGCTGGAGTGAGTTCAGAGAAAGAAAAGAAAGATGATGAGAAGTATGGAGAACAAAACATGAGAAGAGGTTGAAGCAGGTGGACCCGTTCAGCCTGGTGAAGAGAAGGAATGACATGACTGCAGTTTGTAAATACCTCAATAGTTGCCATAAAGAAGAGAGCTTAGGCTTGTTCTTTGCTGCCTAAGAAGAAAGAACTAGTTCTAATGGTTTTAAAGTACAGGAGGGTAGATTTCAGTTAATATTACAGTGAGAGTTTAGCAATGGGACCAACAGTCTAGAGAGGTGGTGGAGTCTTTTTCTCTGGATGTCTTCAGAAAGAGACTGGAAAGCTATCTGCTGGAGATGCTCTAGCTGGAGATCCTACACTGAGCAGGGGGTTAGACCTCATGGTTCATGGTGGTCATTCTAATTCTATGATTCTAATAAAGCACAGTCTTATAAACTAGACTTTGCATAAATTAACCCAAAGAACACACTTACTGCAAGAAGTCTGTAAAGCTTCTAAGGACATAGCCATGAAATGGCCTCCATGAGAACTGGGACATGTGTGGCCGAGCAACATCAGAATGTGATCAAGAAAGCCAAAATTACTAAAGTGGAAGAATTCACATGTTAGGAGAGGCAGCAGCACTTTGCATTTTCCCAAGTCTACAGGGAAGGACAAGATGTGCCCTCTCTTGTTCTCTCCCTCTCCATTTTTCACTTTTAACTCAACTGAAATAAGCCAAGGACAAGGAGGGTAGGTGGGAGGAAGAGAGAGAAAAACAAAGACTTTTCAAAAGCAGCTGAAAAAGTGGGACAGAGGTTCAATCAATACTGTCCCTGCCAAACTGAGACAATTGTAGGGTATGCCATGATTGTAAGGCCTGGGTTTTGATTACAGAGTACAGTGGGTTGGATTTTGGTTACAGGAAGCTATGGGAGTTCAGGCTAGGGAAATATAGGGTCCTAAGCCTTCTGGGAGGTAGAAAGAAAGAGTCTAGATAAAAAAGTCAAAGCTTGGAGAGAAGAAAAAGTATTTCAAGCAGTTTCATGGAACAGATTCCAAACTGTCTTAGTCTCTCTGTAGATCCAAACCCATTCGCACAAGTAAGACTAGGACATAATATGCTGGCCATTGTGGGTTCCACAGCTGCCAACATTCTAACCTATAGTTCATACTTTATTTTTAAATGTAATACCTTGCTTAATATTTATTTAATCAAGAGCTTTCTCAGTGGCCACTCTGAAGCTGTGAAATTCCATACCTGAGGAAGCAAGGCTGGACTTTTTATTCATAGAATCATAGAGTTGGAAGAGACCACAGGGGCAATCCAGTCCAACCGCTTGCTATGCAGGTACACACATCAAAGCATTCCCAACAGATGGCCATCCAGCCTTTGTTCAAAAACCTCCAAAGAAGGAGACTCCACCACACTCCAAGGCAGCATATTCCACCGATCATCAGGAAGTTCTTCCTGAGGTTCAGGTGGAATCTCACTTCTTGCAGCTTGAATACATTGCTCCTTGTCCTAGTCTCTGGGGCAGTGGAAAACAAGTCCTCTCTCTCCTTGACATGACATCCCTTCAAATATTTAAACATAGCAGACTAAACATACCCAGCTCCTTAAGCTGCTCCTCATAGGGCATGGCTTCCAGATCCTTCATTGTTTAGGTCACTCTCCTCTGACCTTTACCAGTTAAGGTGGGTCACCATGAAAGGACTTTTAAACTAAACAGATGCTCAGAAAGTGGCCTCCTTGCCTGGTACAAATTTGCCCCTTAGGTTGGAAAAGTTCCTCATCCCTGTTCCAGAGCCTTTTTGATTAACCAGGGTTTGAATTTTAGGGATTAAAAACAAATACACTGTTTTACAAGTAAAACTGATATTTTTAAGCACAAGCCTCCTTAATCAATGGACTGATATTTAGGGGCAAGTTGACTTATTATTTAGCATTGCTTGTGTGCCTAGTGTGAACTTCTCCCTTCTTCTACATTTTTTTTTTAAAAAACACATCTGTCTAGATAAGGGATATCCAGTAAAACCCTGCATCTTCTAAAATTCTGTTGACCTCTTGAAAGGAAACCTAATTGACAATTGTTCTTTCTGATTCCAGAGGTTAAAAAAGAATCCCCGAGATATATCCATAGAGCCTGTCTTTTCAGTAAATTCCCTAAGACTGAGTCATTGAAAATGATTTACCTCATGGAGGTGATATACTCAGTAATCTGCCTGTCTCCTGTTAAATTGCTGAGCTGAATGAGAATAGTGTCAGCAGCACCACCAGGAGCAGCCCTGCTCTCCTGGCAGAAAGCAAAATATTGCAACAGCAGATGTGATTGAACGGGGAGAAGCAGCCACTGCATCAGTTTATGCTGAAATACAGACATTCCTCTTCTCTTAATGCAAACTAGATACTATTTCAATTGACAATAACACAATGAAGCATGAAATAACGTAAAAGTATGGCTGGTTTTTCAGTTGCTCCTGTACTTGGACAGATCCCCACTCACTAAAAATAAATACAGTCAGCTGGAAGAACAGGACAGTCTAAAGATATCTGTGGAATCATGTGATGGCTTAGCACAATGATGTGCATTGCAAATGACAACCTGACACATACATGGAGTGTCATGGTATTTCTTTATAAGATTAATTTAGGATACAAGACTTAGGCCACTTCCACCCTACACTGTTACAGTGCTGTTATTCCACTTTCAACATCCTATGGAATCCTGGGGTTTGCAGTTTAGGGAGGGGTCTTTAGAATTCTCATAAATTATCAACCATTTCTGAAGCATTTCATGAAAGGAATGATGGAATACCAGATTTCTTGGGGTTGGGCATCACTGTTTTCTCTTTTCCAAGGGGCACCTGATACAAACATCCCAAACAGGTCCAGGCAACCTATGAATTAAAACCTTTCTAATGCCTGTGTTTAATCTACATTCATAAAACTCTAACTGTGAACTGAAAAAGCCAATGTTTTACAAGCTAAAATAAGATATGTATTAGTAAAACAGGTATTTATTTGCATAATTTCATTCATTACTAGGAATGCTTTCTAGCTCCCCCCCAAAAGCCCCACCTTGCCTTGCCTTATCATTGTTTTGTACCTACAAGTTTCCAGGTTCACTGGGGTTTCCAGTTAGCTATGATTAAAGCTACTGGCTGAAAGACTGGAGAGTCCCTGCCAGTCAGTGCAAGCCATGTGCAACCACAGGCCATATGCAACCCCAGCCCTGAGGCTTATTCTGCAATTCCCATTCACATCACTGCTGCATGTCTGCTCCTCAGCCTGTGATGATGTCTCTTTCCATGGAACTAGTGGTGACACTGAAGCAATAAAGCCAATAAGGATTGCTGAGAGGAGAAGGAAGCTGACATGTGCTCCCCTTCCTGTAAGCAGCATAGTTGCTTCTTCATGTTATTAATGTCAGTCTGGAAGTAACAGTCCAGACTTTTGGAGGAATGAGTCTTTATCCTCTTCCCCTTGCATTGGTGGGCTTTTCTTTTCTACATGAACTCTGTGAATGGGGCAAAATTAAAGTCTGATCTCACCCTAATGTCTGTGGATGTATGCTGTGTGCGTCAGATGAGCAGGCTATATTATTTCTTAATAGCTAGCAATAATAATTTTATATAAAGCTGAGTATAATTCAGAAAATGGCAGTAAGGGGAGATGCATTTTGGATAAACCCCTTTTGCTAGTCATCTTCATCGATGAAATGCTTCTTGCACCTTAGATGGGTGACATGGATCTAAAAACTTTCTTATGAGGGTTAGGGGAGTGATTTTTCACAACAGCATGAATAGATATTTGGATTATGCACTTGGGTATTTCTTAAAAGGGTCATAAGCCATGACAAATCACTAGCTGGGCCTGACATAGTACATTCAAGAGCACTTAAGAAGTGTGAAGGCAGTCAGTTTTGGAAAATGTTGTTGGAATTTGAGAGATAGAAAATGTTCAGATTGCGCTGGAAGAGCTCACATGTCAAGTGAGTGAAACTCTAGGACTTTCAATTGTCATCTGCTATGCAGACAGTGCTGAATTAAAAGTTACTGTTAAGCTATAATTCGAGGCAACATCATATTTTGACTTCTATTTCATACTCTCCTTTCTTCTGGCATTCACATAAGGACTCTAAAGCTATCTAAATTGCATACTTGAAATAATATTCCATATGTTGGCAAGCTAGCTACATTTTAGCTTTGCCACAGATGAGAACACGGATGCTGCTTGTTTGGCATGTGATATATATGAATAGTCACACTGTTAAAAGAGTCAGTCATTTGGAAGTACAGTCAAAGACGTAAAAATCTCTCTCTCTGTCTTTCTCTCAAATAGGTATTAGTTTGAAACAATTTCTTCAAAAATGACTCTCCAATTTGGCTGAGCCCTACTCTGTAGTCTATTTAGCACAATGGATAATGCAGTTCAGCTACCTGCTTAATGGCAGGGAACAGTTGCCTTCATTTTCAGTTATGACAAACATGTCATTCCCTACCTTCAGTATTATGTCCCGAATGGACATGCCTTGATTGTGACCTTTTAAAGTGCTTTAAAGCAACATCAGTATCATTTAACAGACTGATCATTGTACATTCCAGAGCAACAGTCAATCTGCACTGGCAATGAACTCCATTTGATTCCTACAGGAACCACAGCTGATGACACTTCTAATTTCTATTTTCGCAAAAGTAACAAAGCACAGTTAAGGATTTTTGTGGGGTTGGCTTTGAAAGTGAGGCAGGAATGTATATTTCCTTAAAACTGATCTATGGAATCCTACAGTAGTCATACCTTTGCTTGACCAGCCTTTGTTATTCTTGGGATATCAAACAGCTGTCCGGTGTAGTACTGGACACCACTGAACATAATTACTGCGATAGAGTCTCCTTCCTTCTCAATTACGGCAAGGATATCTTCAGTTCTCAAGGTCTCCTCCCCCTGAAATAAAGTTAAGCACATATTTTATATCAGCCCTGGCAGTAAAAAAACTGTCAGATCTTGTTTCATAATCTATTTCTTCTTTTTCTGTTTTATGATGTGCTTCGCTGACAGTAGAAAGTGATCAAAAGTGAATCCTTAACATAGCAGTAATCTCCAAAAGTCAGAGCCCTGGAGTAACCTTTGAATGGGTGAATAATCATTAGTAACATAGCTTCAAGGTGGTAAATTCTATTTTTTAAAGGATGTTCACTTTGTCTCCTTACATGTTTTGCTTGCCTGAATACTTCAAGATGGCCTTAATTGGCTGGGTTAAAAAAAATTAAATTCCAATGCAAAGAGCATAGACAGAGGTGGATGTGCCTCGGGCTGCAGTGAACCTTCCCAGAGAACTGTGACACAACTGCTTTCTAATGATATATTAGTCACAGAAGATTCAGTCTCTTGGTTTAAAATTATACACTTGGAAGTAAGACTAGAACTTATGGTGCCACCATATGAACAAATTTTGATTGTCCATATACCAAGCATGCTACACTTCTGTTTTCTGTTCTCATTCATTCATTCATTCATTCATGGATTTTTATATTTTCTAAGTTGACACAAGATGTGATCATGGCCATTAGATTAGAGAGGTTTAAAAATGCACAGTCTATCAATGGTTATTATTCATGATGACTGTATGGAATCTCTAGACTCACAATCAAATACATAACTGAACATGGGGAATTACAGAAAAGGCAATAAAGAAAAGAGAATACTGGACTTAATAGACCTTTGGCCTGATGTAAAGTAACTTTGTGGGCAAAAGCTCTCAGAATCCCACAGCCAGTATGCCCACTGGAAAGACTATTTGGGGGATTCCAGGGATTGTTGTCCAAAAAAGTTACCTTTCTAAACTCTGATCCAGCAGAGTTCTTTGTATGTGAATCTGTGTCTATAATCAAAAAGCTCTTCTGTTTTAGAGAATGTTTTTGAGATCAGATGTAGCAGCCAACAGACTGAGCTCTAGGGTAGAAAGCCCAGTGTTGATATTTCAACTTAGCTTTGGACTGCCTACCAGTATGTCGCAATGCCTCATAGTCAGTTTGTGATACGGGGACTATAATGTTGCTCTGCCTTATAAAGTTGGTGTGATTGATGGGAATCACATGAGAAGCACAGAAAGAGGAACATTCAAAAGATGCAATAGAAATACAAAAGGGCTTTTTAAGGTATAAAAATAAATCATTCCGACAATGACTACTGACATCAAAATGAGAAGTTTGCAGAAAAGGTACCATTATTGGACAATTGGGAAAACAAAATGAAGAAGCAGATCATTTTAAGGGAGAAGTGGTGCCGATCACTGTGCATTTTGTGGCTCTCAGGCATGTGGGGATTTTAGTATGAAGCTCTCAGGATTAAAAAGGTCTGCCAATCCTGGTATATGCATACTAACACCAAAAAATGCAATAACTTAGCAATATTTTCATATTTAAAATTTCTGGCATACACCCCCCGGCTTAAAGATTACCTCCCAGTTTCTGTTTCATACTTCTCTGGCAAAACTGCATATCCCACAGAAAGCTATTAAATTTGTTACTGTATTTGTATTTTTGAAACAATAGGATTCGTATAATCCAAAGATATAAAAAACCCTGAGGTCATTAAACATAAAGAAATTTCAACAAGGATTTTTTTCATCCTTTAAAGCTTCTACTTCTCCTACTTTTTCCTCTTAGCAAGGGATCATGTAAAACACACTAGCACCAAGGGATCAATTAAGCAGTGAAAACTTGAAATAAAATTAGACATGCCACGGCAAAGACCTGGGATAAGATTTGCTGATTTGAAAGCAACTGCTATTATATTAATGATCTTTGAACATCTATCAATGACTTGGAGTAGCTTCTCATTTCTGTGCAAAAATATTTTTAAAAAACAACAACCCAAAAGGTCATAATCAGCACTGCTAAAAAGTAACAAAAGTTCTTCAGGCCAAGAGGAAAGTAATACAATTGTTTATAATGATCTAAATTGCAAGAAACTCTACTGTTGCTGCGGCAATATATGAAAAAGTATATTTTCTTCTTAGGACTTCTTTGAGAGGTTGTAATCTGGCAACAATGTCCCAATGCATATGCATGTTATTTATTTATTAATTACATTTGTTTCCTGCCTTTCTCCCCAAAATGGAACCTGAGGTAACTAGAAATGAAGGCTGGAATCCTTTTAGAGTGCCGTGTCTTTGTACGTGGATTTACATATACAGGAATTAGAATTGTGCAATTGTGCAAGATCTGTATCCAGTAGAGTGTTGCTGTTATGCTACTATGTAGCAGAGCCAGCAAAGGCCCTTTCTGTATAACATCACTGTGCCACTTCTGGAACTGGATAGCAGAGGTTGGCATATGGTGGTTCCGCATGATGTTGTTGCTGTCCCATTGCCATTTCATTGCGAAGCGTTGTACTCATGCAGTATTTGCAAAATGAAAAAAAAATCTGTTTTGCATCTCCAATCACGCAGTGCTCCCTTACTTAACATTGTGCAGAAGTCGCAGAAGCGTGATTGCGATGCTTCCTGCTGCAGCACAGCAATGGCAAGCACCCAGCTGCGCTGCAGAAGGAAAAGGTGGAGCCATTGGCTTCCTTTCGCAGGGAGCAAGCAGGTGAGGAGGGGAGCATTGCTGACTGGCTTCCTTCTGGACCTGAATTGCAGCATGACAACACGGAAGAGCGTTGTCGTGTGGAAATGGCCAAAGTGTCTGATACACATTAGTGAACAATGCGCAATGGGACTGATGCACAATGGGACTCAGTCCCTGTGCACATTGGGCAACAATGTGCACATTGGGACATTGTTGCCAGTGTCCTGTTACACACCTTTGCAATTCAATAATGGGGCTTCTAAGTGCTTCTTCTACTTAGCTAGGAATTCTATATGACCTTTTACCTAATATAATTTGTGTGAAGCTACATCACTTAAAAGTTTATATAGGATTCTGACAGAAATTTCTACCAAAACTAAAATACAGTTATTAATTTTTTAAAAAAGATTAAAATATCATTAAAGGATCTCAATAAAAAAAGAAATAAAGCACCCCCCCAACCATCTGTTCATGAAATAACTGCATGGACACCTTGCCTGATTTCACCTTGGCCACAAGGAACAGTCTTGCAAGTTTTTGTAATGATCTAAATCATTACAGTCACTTTACCACTTCTCCCCTTTCAGAGTAGCCTCTACAATACAGGTGGGCTGGGTTGGGCTGGTAGCCTAGTAGCCCTGTTGGTAGAGATTACCTATCCATTTTAGAGCATCCCCTTGTTGAGGTTTCCCATCCTTGCCCTGGGCTATCCAAGGAAAGTATGAAGCTGCCAATGGTGAACCCTGTATCATGGAACACTTCATTTTCTCTAGAAGTACATATATACTTCTTGTTTTGAGCAGAACCATTTCCAGATTTGGATGACAATTCAGAGAATAATAATATAACATAGAAGTCTGTGCAATTTAGATTTTTTTTGCCATAAACACACACACACACACACACACACACACGTTTATTGTAAAAACTTACAAACCTTTCGTGGTTCTATAATAAGCATGCTCTTCTCTGTATCAAGTCCATGATACTGGAGTTGAGACTCAACTGCATACTGTAAGCAAAAAAATCTGAACATTTTAAGTAAGCAGATACAAAGACCTAAATAATTTTTAAAAAAACTTTCTCAAAGTGAATAGCACTAGGTAGCAGGGGAAAATTATATGTGTGTAAAGGTGCTTTAGCACGCCTGCGCCCTTCTTTTATTTTCTTGATTAAAAAACAACAACAGAGTAACATGGCTATCTCTTTGAAAATCTCTACATGTGGTCCCAGATTCAAATACTTTGTCTGCATCCTTACAAATTAGCAAAAGGACCATGAGGTTTCTCCAGGTTCACTGTCTGGCATTAAGGAAAGGACATTGTGTTCCATTAAGTTCGCTGTCTGACATTTCCAGTTAAAAGGTTTATGTAGTAGGTGATGTTTAAGGCTTCTTTGTGAGAGCTTGGCAAGCTGTTGTTAGAGTAGACATTGTTAAGAGTAGACAATACTCAGACAGACAAACTATCTGACTTGGCAAGATATAAGACAGATAAGACAAAATGTCCCACTAAGGAAAGCCCACACAGCTCAGTGATGTCTCACCTTTTCTTCAGTGCCTATAACTTATCTGGGGTAGTCTAGATAGCTGAACTTTATGCTATATCCTGATACTGCTGAAATTTTTGGCATTTTAAGTGATATCAGAGTAGAAAACTTTCTGTCAACTCTGTGAGACCAGATAGTTGATGTGGTACACATAACTTAGGGATTTAGTGTCAAGTTCCCAAGTCTGGTATCAGCCCTTTAGAACTGTTTCGGTACCTTGGCACAAATTGAATAGCTAATTTCTGCGCATTAACCTGTAAATTCATCTAAAACTTGAGCAAGCAACTTAAAAGTCTATTAATGGCAATATATATTAGAATGAAACCAAAGAGCAGCAATCGGAGCACACATTCTGTATTAATAAGATCATACACTTTGCTCTGATGCAACAGCATGTGTATGTTGGAACATATGTACAACATGGGTAATGTTACCCAGTGTCTCCATGCTACATAAATCTACGAATATACAACCTGATTCACTGCATCCTTTAACCTGCTTTTTAATGGACAGACATTCATTGAAAGCACTGGTTTGCATCCACATTAGGCACATACTGTTGGGCTGGTGGAACTATATCTGTCCAGGGCAACCCCTCAAGCCTACACAAGGAGTCAAAGGAGTTGCTGAATTATGACCTATGGTTTTCAGAGATTAGCCTCCCTCCCCAGCTCCTGTATCACTACCTACTTCACTTAGATAGTGAAAGATTTCAGGACTGAAGGGCTGCTATGAATAAGAAAGGGCAAAGAAGACAGCTTCCACTAGCCAAGTTACATGCATTTAAATCAGGACTCAATCCATTTATTTTTTTTCAGACATCCAAGCACATGACCTGGTCTATTGAATCCATTTATATTAAGTAGTCCAAACGGTTGCTATGTTGTTTGCTTCCCTGTATGATTAATATTCTAAGAATAAAGCTGTGGCTGGTAATGACGCTAAGATGTGGTGTTATGAACTAGGCATAAGTTATAGTATATGGGAAAACATTAGTGAAGAATTAAGTAAAAGAAATTATGGGGCTGCAAACAACAGCGGCTTTGCAATGCTACAGGGTTTTGCAATCTTCAGGCCTCCAGATGTTGGTCAACTCTGGTTCTGATGAGCTTGAATCCAACAATGTTTGAAAGGTCATAGATTTCCAAACCCTGCAGGAGTAAAAAACACTTTTGCTCACAGAAAGAGGCCACTAATTATCACTCACACCTGCTCCTCCACACTCTTCCATCTCCTAATTCCTAGGAGTGGAGGCAGCATTATACAGAGTAGATCAGTGAAAGTAAAGTCCTCTACTTTATATGAATGGGAATCTTTTCCACCAGCACAAAGTCACTACAGGATACAATGTACAGTTATAAGAAAACTAAACCTATAGAATTAGGTTTATGAAAGGTTTGGTAAAAACAAATGATTTTGAAGAAATTTGGAAAATATTTTTAGAAAAAGTTCTGAAAAGAGATGGTAATGCTACCCTGTTAAAAGAAGAATGGCAATTTTGGAAAGTGGATTAAATAAAAAGTTGGCTCTGGGGGGTGGGTTTTTTTGTTTATTATTACTTTTATCTTTTATTTTGTATTTTTATATTGTTTATTATCTGTGTGTGTTAAACTTGTGATTTATAGATGTACTTTGATATGTGATGTTTAATGTTTAAAAGGGGGGAAAAAAAGTTAAAAGGTAATTGGTTTTAGAGAGAGGTTATTATTAGAGATATTAAGTAATAAGTTTATAATTAATAATAGTAAGAGATTAAATGGGAGTGAAAAATATTGAATTAAGAGTGAAAGTATAATAATAAAAATGAATATAATGAAAATAAGAATTGAAGATACGTAACAAAAATGTATAAGTTGTATGAATGGAACAAGCTGAACAAGTTTATGATTTTAGGGGAAGGGAAAAACAATAATATAAGTTTGCATTGTTTAAAAGAAGGAAAAAAATTTTTGTTTTGTTTTGTTTGTTTGTTTTTTTAATTCACTATTATGTATAACACATGGTGTTTTATTTTTCGTTTGTTTTTGTGTTATAGTTTAATAAAATTAAAAAAAAGAAAGAAAGAAAACTAAACCTAGAATTATCAGCTTGACAGCCAAAAATATATGTGATGAATTACATTCAGATAATTGATCAACCCCCACCCCTACACACACACATTAAATTTTGCTCTAATGCTTTTCAGTTCTGTTGCAGAACTGTCTTGCAATATTCTATCCACGTAACAGATGCAAGATAGGCATGCTACCATTTCCCTTTTAAAATGTGGATGAGGTATGGTTCAGCACAAACTGAAAGGAATACTCTGCCTGCACAGAAACAAACAGGAAGAAAATGGACTGATCTCAAGGCAGAAACCAAGTCAATTTTACAGCAGCTGTTAAGTTTAGCTAAAATTTCATGGAAAAGACTTCAGATAAGTTTAAAACTGATAGATGCTTTTGACTGCAAAGTCCATGTGAACGACATGTGGATAAGACAAAGCAGTGTTCAACAACATTGAAAGGGAGAATGCCACTTCCATGAGTAAGACTCATGACCTCTTTCACCATGTTTGCATCATTCTCATACCATCCCTAGACATAGCTTAAGCATCTCCATGGTTCTCTTGTTTGCAGACTAGGCACTGTTTAAAATATTGTAATAGGGTAAAGTGTCTGGATCACATTTCATCATCAGTCATGTCATTGGTACTTGTCACATTTATGCAGTTATGTTCCACACATCATTCCAAACTGAAATGGCCTTTTTGCCAGAGAATCTTATTTTTCCAGCAACTTCAAACATACTGGTGTTTGAGTGCTGATAAAAATGAGACAATATTCATTAAAAGAAGCATATCAACTGATTGAGAGAAAAATTTGAATTGTCCCTTAAGTGAGTTGCATCTGGAGGGATCTTTATAGTCCCTCGGTGATCAAATTTCTCATCAATTTCTACGTGTTTACTGAGTTTGATAAAGTAGCAGTGAGTCACAAATGTGAAGATTAATTTGCCACAATTCATGATGCATGGACTGTTGTCTCATTTTATAGCACATAAATGATGTTTGAATTAGTAATCTAAAGCACCATCGACAAGCATTTCCTTATCTGTCTAGGGATATGAAGCTGTTAATGTTGTGAGCTTTGCATTGATTTGGTTTCATAAAGTAAAACAGCAACAAGAATTAATAAAACATTTACAACCTGTTGTTGATTTAACCCAACAGCTTGCTCAATGTCTTTAAAAGGACTAATCAATCAATGTAGCCATTCAGTCTTTCCTTCTGCAAGGTTTTTATTTGAACAAAAAGAATAAAGGCACGATCAGTAAAATATGCCAAGCCCAGAAGTGCATGACCAGATTTCTTTTTTATTTTTAAGGTTATATGTTTTTCTATAGCTAATGAACAATCAGATAATGCTTCTGGGATGCTGTTGAAACACACAATAAGTTACAGCACAAATATGATGTAATATTAATTCCTTACATGGTCAGAGGGAAAAGCTTTGCCTTCCAGGAGGATTTTATAGCGACTTGAAGTAGGTTTAAAGAATGATAACTGTAGAAATAAAACAGTAGATTGATGTTATCTAAAATGAAACTTTTTTTATTAGCCCATTGAAAATATGCAATAATTAACATTTAGAAGTATCAGTCAAATGTCATACAACTGGGCTTTCAACATCTTCAGTTAGAGACAATGCAAAATTCCATAGATCACCACATTATGTCATTTGACATACATCGCCTTTACACACATATTCCCAACCTTCTTCTCAGACTTCCACCCCTTCTTTTAGAACCCTACTTATTAGTGTAGCTGGTGACATCAGAGCTGTCAGAAAGAAATCCAAATGTTCCCTCTTAGGATTTCACTGTTAGCTCTGTTACTACAATGTTTTGTTGTGAAAAGTGTCTGTGGGAAAAGGCAGTGTGCATGACATTCATCTAGATGGCCACACAGGGTAGCTTGAGTTTATATATTTTAGAAGAATAAGTTCATGCCCCCTTTTACTTTTGGAAATTTGAAGGAAATGGTTTCATACTCTTTGGGCAAACAAGTGTCTGTGAACTGTAATGGCTTCTGAGAAAATGTCAGAGTAGCAATCAAAATATTGTTGTGGAGATTCGCGTGGAAACTTAAGAAGCTGTGTATGTGATTCTTCTAAAGAATGACCTTAAAATTTACCTTTCAGCAACTGACATATAATGCCAGTCCTTAAAGAGCTTGTGTAAACTATAAGCTTGTTTTTCTACTTTTGATATGTAGAATAGAATATAAAGTATTATTCTCAAGTGAGATGTTTTACCAAAAATGCTTATGATAAAAATTAAGATGGAATAATTGATCTTCATATTCTACATAAATTTTCAGTTCATATTTATGATAAATTGTGGCTTCAATAATTAAATTATAAAGAACATATGAGGGAGGTTTCACCCAATCACTAATATGATCACATGTTAGGCTTTTATTTTCTAATACATTCAGGAATATAAAATGAAGTAATCCTTAACAAGCTCTTAAGATTCAAAACAAAAAAATGAAATGATGTTCTAAAACAATAAAGAACTTTAAAAGTGTTACCAAAATCCACAGAAGATAGCTCTGTGAACAACTATGATAGCTCAAATGGCAACCTCATATTTAGAGGCAGTAGAATACTCAATATCAGGTTTGTGGGGAGAAATAACACCTCCAACCCAACTTAAGCCGTCAAACTCCGCTGGAAACAGAATATGGATATGCCATATCTGATCTATCCAGACACCTCTTATAGTCTTATGACTTACCATTAGGAGATGTAGATTAACTGTCAAGCCATTCATTAGCGCTATCTCATCTTTATGAGCCCCTGAAAAGCAATAACACAGATGTTTCCCTTTTTTGTTTTGTAGAAGTTCTGTTCCAGTGATATGCAAAATTAGATGACTTTGGCTTGCAGTCAATGTCTTCCTAAAATACATGTTTGATGTGTCACCGTGGACATTAAAAAAAAAATCTTCTGATTGGCTGAAAGCATCATCCTAAAGGAAAATAATTATTTTAACCAGTCTGTTGTGGTAAATAAAGCAGATAATGAAGAAGGAACATTTCTCTCCTTGAAACCACATGTTGATCCATTATTATCATTAACACCTTCGCCAAATTCAGCATCTGTGTACTTTTGTTATTAAATAGCTCTCCCATATGAAGACCTAAATGGTGTTAGAAGCAATAGCCTATTTTTAAATTAGTCACTATTATGTCAAACTAAAATGTGTTCTAACCAAAAATATAGAGACTTTGTCTACCAATTATTGACACCTTCATTATAACAGAAATAACAATGGTTTAATTCTGGTCAAAAACTAGAAACAGAATTCTGTTTTTGTCTTCAGCCATGGATACTGGGTATTGTGACAAGTAATAAAATGAATAAAATGTAACGGTTGTTATTAATTGATTTTTCAACACAGTAGCAATTCCCACTGGTTGACCCTGGGCAAGTCACAACTTTCTTAGCCTCAGAGAATGCTACCACTCCCCTCCCTTGTGCCCACAGCCTGCGAAAGAGCAAGACTGGGGAGGGATATCATTTTTACATAAATTAAACATAGTTATGGCTGGAAATGCATGACTGGATGCATGCTGGCTGGAGAAAGAGTTTCTGTCAGGTCAGGTTGCTAGGACATAAATAAGGCCATGAAATTCAAAGGAAAGTGGGGCCGTTTCTGCAGCTGAGACTGTTATAGTGCTATTATTCCACTTTCAACATCTTATGGAATCCTTGGGTTTGCAGAGGCCCCTCCCTAAACTGCAAACCCTCGAATTCCATAGGATGTTGAAAGTAGAATAATAGCACTATGACAGCCTCATGTGAAAATGGCCTGAGATGAAAGCCTTGGCACCCAGAAGCACAAGCTAATCTTTCTTTCTTATCAAAAATGTTTGCATTTCTAAGCAGATTTGGGGAAAACCAGAGACCATTCTTTTAATCAGAGACTGTTCCTTTTGGGTTCTCATCTCAATACTTCCCCTGCCAATCCAAATTTCAAGAAGCTACCACGATTTCTATGATTCTGTCAACCTGGTGTCAAAACAATCTCCTGTCAGTCAGTTCCATGAGAAAGTGTTGAGCTTTGTCAGAAGCTCCACTTCAAAGTGTAGAAAGAGTATTTAAGCTCTGACTGTTTTGCAGTTCCTTGTAGCCCCTTGGATGTAGGCTGCCTCTCTGCCCATTTGCTTCCTGATCCTTCAGGTAGTTCTTTGGAAAAGATTTGTTTCCTGATCCTAGACTACCCCTATCCTCCTTCAGGTTTGAGCCTTCACAGCACTGCCCTCCCCTCTGCAGGACTGGTAATTATTACCCACTTTTCCCTAATACGTTCACTATCTAAACTTTTCTTCCTTTTTTCTTCAGTTAGCCTTGTATGATTGCGAGACTGCTTGAATCTTGTGTGCTTGATTGATTAATTCTACAATAAAACATTTTAAAGACATTATTTGAATCTCTGATTGGTATTCCTACATTAGTACTGGAATACACTGATGATGAAAGATCTGATAAAGGTTACCCCACCTCTTGCTGGCCTCTCTTTTGAGCTCTACCTTTTCAGAAAGCCACCTTTTCTCCACCTTTTCAGAGAGGCATGAGTACTGCTAGAGGACCTCAAGGTCCCCCATTTTGGGGGATAATAGAAAAGCAATGGCAAACCAAAAGAAATTTTGTCAAGAAACTCCTGTGATAGAGTTTCCATAAGTCAGAGTCAACTTGAAGTCCCATAACATCAACTAAAGTAATGACAAGGTTCTCTAACTCAATGAATATAGCTGGCATGAAAAAGAAGTAAATTCACATTTAAAATTGAGGAACTGAAGAAAAAAGATGTTTAGAAGAAAGTACACACAAGCATTTTCAGAAGTGTTTATTTTGGTCTGACTTCTGCTATCTTTCCTATTTAGACCTGAAAAAAAATTAAATGGCAGCAAGGAGGAAGAACCTAAGAGTTATTACAAGGGTTGGTACATGAAATGGGAAGAAGCATCAGAGGCTAACGTCAAAGGAGCAAGGAACACAAAATAATTTCAGGGCGAATACTGCTTCTCTTCCACAGTAAAGCAGCATATGGATGTTAGGGAGCAGTGATAGATGGTACGAACTGCAGCCCAACATCTGGAGGTAGGAATGGAAAGAATATTCAAAAATATTTGAAACTTTTTTTAACTACCGAGAAACTGACAAGAAGAATCCTGTACTCATTAGAATCATTGCAGTGTGAGACTTACTCTTTACAACATTTGCATGTGGTTGCTTTGTGCAGAAATCAGCATTTTGTGGACAGGACACAGCCTTTTCTGTGTGGAAAATAATATCTCAAAATAGAAATATTAACTCCTGCATTAAAAAAGCTGTTTACTATGCAGAAAATGCTGTTTTCTATACAAATAAAGCATCCACAAATTTTGTGCAGAATAAATCCCCAATTACAGCATTTTCTGTGCAGAAATTAATATTTCTGTATTGAAATATTTTCCACAAATAAAAGACTGTGTCTTGACCAAAACAACCACATGGGATCCCCCCCCCCAAATTATGAATGTCCCAAATTGTGAACAGCCTTCAAAAACTGCATGGTTTTTGAAGACTTTCTCACAGCAGATGAAAATTGCTGAAATTACTCACTGCTACTTTCAAGTAGAAACTTAGTGAAGAATTATATCCCTACCTGGGGGGTTGCGCTACTCAGTGTAAGGTAGAGAAAAATATCATCGTGTACGGGGCGCTATTAATCCATTTGTCCAGAAACAGGATTTATAGCTCCACAGTTCAATCACTGCACAAATTTTGCTGTCCAAATGGCAACATTTCCATGTGGTTCACTTTGCTGGTTGAATTAATAATGTGTCTCAAATGCATGTGGTATGGTCTGACAAGACTAAACTCATGTGCAACACCATAATATCCTGTCCATGTGTCACTAACTGGATGCAGGAAAAACATCTTTGCTGTCAGGTGTTCATACTTCTTTAAAAAAAAAAAATCAGTTTTTTTTTTAATGAACTGTCTTCTTCTAGAGCAGAAGACTATGTATTTTCCAAATAATTAAATAAAAGTCAACACTCTTTCTTTCTTTTCAAAGACTTAGAATAACTGCTGCCTCCAAAGTGGTCATAAAAACTAAAGAGGAAAATACGACTACAGAATGGTGCAGATGTAAGAATGGTAGGGATTGGAAAGTTGCATTATTTATTCTTAGTGATGCCACAAGCATAAATTGGCACAAAGATGTTTTCACAATCACATTCCACATGACATAACAGTGGACATACTGCATGTGGTCGCTAATTTCTGAGCGACAAAAATTTGTGGTTTAAGTATTGAGAAAAAGTGATATTCCACAAAAACTACATTGTGGAAAGACGTGTAGTACCCATATAGTAGAAATGGGTTACTATGCTTTTGTGGTACAAATCATCATGCCAAAGAAGGAATGGGGAGATAATGCAAAGACTTTGGCAAAGAGTACTTATACACTGTTTAGTCAATACAGAGTTTTGTTTCAGAGCAGCTGGGAGATGGCCAAAAATCTCTGATCCTGAACCTAAGTTATTTTAGAAGGATGCTGTCCAACACAGAGAAAGCTGTAATGGACTGCAGTCAAACATATAGGGAAAGATTATCTGATTTACTGAATGTATTTTCATTGCATTTTTCTAAATCTCTGTTAATCCTTAGTGACTAATTTTCTAGTCAATGAGAAGGGGAAACACTGGAAAAATAATCCACCATGGATAAAACCAATGGACAAAACCCCTGACCACCATGTACTCTTTCCTTGTTTAGTTTCTCATTTTAATGTATACACACACACACACACACACACACCCCAACTCCATTCCAGTGCCCTTTCTGCCCAGCACAATTCCTGGAATGGCCATCCATGACACAATGTCCTCCCATAATTTCCTCTCACTCAGGAAGTGTTGTTGTAAGGTGATGGTGGCATGAATACTATTGTGAGCCGTGTGAGTCTACTTTATATAGGTTCAAAGGAAGAATAAAACTGAGGATACAAACTCCTTGATCACCTTGATTAACCAACGTAAATGCCAGACCTTCTACTTCAACTGCAACAATTTAGTCCACCCTAGCTAAACATTTAGGTTAGATTTCTTTATATACCCCCTTCTACCCCCTTACTAGGACAGGACTAACTCCCAATCTAGGTTTTTAATTTACTGATTTTCTTCTACCTTGATAACCTTGGGTTGTCACTGAAACTTCTCTGTGACATCCAGAATACTGCTAAGACCTATTTTTCACAGCTGAATGTTTCTGCATGGGAAAATGGATGATAAAAATTTCATCTTCTGGAGAAAGGTAGAATTGAATTATTCTCTAGAGCATCTAGTTCTGATATACTATATGCTTGAAAACGCACACAGAGCTTCAGTCATACAATCCCTTTTCTACAGTTTGATGTGGCAGAATGTAAGAGCAGTTTTGCCACATCCCCATCGCTTGTGTCAACTGTTCCTGAAGGCCTGTTGATTTTTCTGCATTATATCACCTCTAGAACCTGCCTTTTCTCAACCATTATGAAAAATCCTTATCCTCTTCATACTGGCACAGCCTGCTAGCCTACCTTCCCACTGTCTGTTATATCTAGTCTAAAATTACCTTTATTTTAAATTACTATGATAATGTTTCTCCAATCTTCACCTTGTTGAAAACTCTGTCATAATCCTTTCATCTGCAGGTCATTTTGACTTTCTCTCTTGAATGACATGACTTCTCAAAACAGTTTATAGCCATTCTTATTGTGTTATTTCCATAGGAAATATCTATGTTTTTAGGCAGATAGCACAACTGTGCCACCATTTTGCGCAAACTCTTCACAAGGCTACATTTTGAGAAGATGAGCTCATAAGGGTATAGCAACCTAGTAGAAAAGCATCTCATACTGTAAATCTACATTGAAATGGACAAACACAATCCTTATGCACAACAAGCCTGTTCTTGTGCCTCAAAATCCCTGAATAGTAGATGATTCCAGAAGAAATCGTACTCAGATAAGTACAGCCTGACTAAATCTGGACTCATGGACTCAGGTCCTCTCTTTCTGCAATCCCAGTTCAAGCAGGTTTGTTGAGGCTGAAAAAATGTATTTTCTTTTAACTTTTGTTTTATTTTTAGTTTACCCTGCTCTGCTCTCCCTCAATGTGCTTTGGAAAGCACATAAGGAAGGAGAGGTACAACTTTTTCAATTATCAACTTTTCAGTTCTCACTCCAATTCCCCCTCCTTTGTGTTTTACAAAAGCTGAAATAACCACCGTGCAACCTGCTTGGAAGCATCATTTCTCACCCTCCCTTGTCTCTCTCCCCCTTGTCTTTTGGACAGCTTTCAACACTAACTTGCCATTTTGTTATATTTTGTCAATAAAAATCCTTTCTGAGAAAGTGGTATTCTTGCCTTTGCTGGTTCCCAAGTACCTTATGAGGGCATTATGTTATTCAGACTTGTTTTTCCCCCTGTGCATTTCAGGTAACAAGCTGGGCCAACTTTTCTGGACAAGACAGCAACATTTCCTCCAGAATACTGAAGCCAGGATTGTAATGGTATTAGTTTTTCTTGTTCATTTGACCTAAATATTCCCCAGTCATCCTGAAAGGATTTATGGCCTTGTGATCTAGCCTTGCTGATGTTTATGGAAACCTACTTTCTAAGCACGTATGTTAACTACAGTTATATGACTTCCTTCCATTCCACCAGAGACCATGGCCATTTCTGCACTATACTGTTATACTACTATTATTCCACTTTCAACTTCCTGTGGAATTCTGGGGTTTGTAGTTTAGGGAGGCCCAAGAGCTCTCTGGCTGAGAATTCTAAATGACCCTCCCTAAACTGTAAACCCCAGGATTCCATATGATGTTGAAAGAGGAATAATAGCATTTAAAACAATGTGGTACAGAAATGGACCATTAAATTCTGTATAATTCAGCCGTGAAGGTGATAAGCCCTGACAGCTCAGTGAACCAAGAATGGGTGAGGTAGTTAAATGGAAGGCATACTGGCCCCTTTTATAACCTGGCTGATTCTCTTCCAAAGTATATCCAGAGTATAAACAGAACTACTTTTCTTTCATTTACAGCTCAAGACAGAGAACAAAAATAAATGGTTAATCTGAAGTTCACCTTTAGATATGTGCCAATATCCTATATTGAGTATGACACCACATTTGTCATGTAAGTTTTGGTCTCTTGTAAATGATATATTTATTAAAAGCTTTTCTTTATTGGATTTTGGTGCACATAAAACAAACCTTATCTGTGATCTAGGAAAATCATTATCCTTTATAGCCTGCACTGCCTTTTGGAAATGACGCTTCTGTGATCCAATTAATCTATTACAATATTCAAAGACAAGGATCCAGTAGACAAAATGAAGTTTGCTCTCCCGGTCTCATTACTCAGTAGTACAGATCTTGGACAGCATAAACCTACATTATGTCCTACCTGATAAATCTTCTTTGCCAAGACTTATGATGCTTCTCCCACTCCTTTCCCTATGGCTTCAGGGAAGACTATGATTGTGCTGGAAAGACTTTGAGTAGAATTTCCAGGAGATATGTGTTGACAACAGAATACAGTGGAAAATGATGGGATGAGCTAAAAATAATTCCAGTATTAAAAATAAGCCTCTAAGTTTGGGTACTTCATGTAACTCTCATCTTTCAGTCACTGTAAATCAGTTTGGTATTCATTCTCTCCTCAGTAGAGTACTGACTGAACACGGTGATACAAGATGAGCAACGGAGTTAATCGTATTCCATCAGAAGGTGATACCGCCAAGGTTGTAGTGTATTAATGAAGTGTAGTGGGGGGTGGGGGTGGAATCTGTTTCCAGGTTGTTCCGTGCAGAAACTGGAGGGAGGGAAGACTGGGTAGAGTCTAGATCTTTGGTGCCCTTGACTTTGCATTTCACAATGTATTTACTGTTGAAGCCTTCATTTAACAAGGAAATGTGCTCTTGTTTAATAAGCAAGGTGTTACAGAGCCATAAAGCTTTAAATGGCCAAAAGAAAAGCCATTTACTGCCTTTATTCTATTCCTAAATAAATCCCTGAAGACAACATTCACTTTTTGTTTTGCAGAACCAGCTCTGGCAGTTCCTGCTCCTCTATAAAATGTTAAGCATTAAAAATAAAGCAACCTAAAAATTTTGTTTATTTTCTCACGTTAAGCCTGCCAAAGGAACAAATGCCTTTCCCCCCTGCATTTCATTGGAGAGAATGTATATTCATCTTTAATACCACATTGAACAGAGAGTATTTTAATAGTGTTTTATTTTGCATTTGTCCTCTTTGCATTTTCCCTTTTTACCTGAAGGCAAAAGATGTAGTTGTTACCCTGTTGAGATTGTCGTCATAATGGAACCACAATTTGGAATTCTTCAAAAGATAATTTGTTCCCATTATGAAAAAAAAGAGAACTTCTTAACATGCAGCAAAATCAATAAAGTGAATTTTGCCACAATAAAATCCTGCTTAGACTTAGAAGCTTGCTGCCAAGTCACACTTTGCAACTCAGTTGTACAGTCATTGGGGAGGGGGAGAAAATTAACTGTACAGGTGGGGAAGGAAGGTCATGATAGTATGCACATAACAGCAGACTTAATAGCCCCTAGAGTGCAAGAGAGCTATGAAATACTGCCCAAAGTGCAGGAAAACAGGTTAGCGATGTGAGGATCTTTATTCATAGTTTTTTTTATGGAGAGATCAGAACATTGACAACCTAGTCAAGTGAATACAAGCAGCCTCCTGCATGCAGAAACTCAATGCTAGATATGTAAAACTTTTGTAAATGATAATTGGTAGAGGGTGGTGCTAAACTGAGACATTTTGTGTGTGTTTGTGTGTGTGTGTGAGAGCGAGGGGGGGGGAGGGAGAGAGAATTAATGATGTCCCTGTTAATTCTGACTCCTACCTGTATTTTTTAAAAAGAAAAGGACTGATAAAATGCCTGCTTGCTGTATGCAGAAGAGAGGCAGTAAAAGAAAAACTTCACAAACTTTATTTTGCTTCTCTCCTTTGCTTGAGAAATGGTGTTATGTTTAGCCACATATCTAGGTCCCAGATCTAAAAATAACTATATTTTTTTCTGACCAAGAGAACAAGCAAAGTGTAAAGCAGATTTATTGGCTGTCTAGCAGATTTTACATTAAATTTTCTCATGTTACATTCACAGCCAGTAATTGCTTTGTTTGTTGCTATGCTGGTCTTTCTGCCTTCTCTTCTTTTTTGGTTAGCTTTGCTATTTTCTGGAGGCCATTTGCTTTGAAAGTGGACTGTGGAAACAATAGCCTTTCTAAAGATCAGATCAGCACTACTGAAACAAGGGAGGTACTGCCATAAAAGCTGGGCAGTACTGACTCTCTGTCAAAGCTGGACAATTGTGACCCTCCAGCATCTCTCATCACTGGCTATTCTGGCTAGGGTTTGATGAAAGATAGAATCAAGTTAACATCTGGGAATCCATAGTTGCATACCCTGCTACTAGATAAAGCATAGAGCAAGCAAGAAAAAGATAAGGAAACCTGTTATTTAAAAACAGTCACAAAAGGCCAGGCAGTTTCCTCCATCATATATTGTAGCAGTCATATACACAAGTACACAAGGACCAGCAATGCCACACAGTAGCCAGAAGCAGCAATGTAGTAACCAGAAATATCCAGAAATCATAAATTTTAATTGCATGTGAGGGAAGATGCCAAATGATCAACTAGATCACGATAAGGGAAAAGTTTCAAGATGATACGGTCAGAGGGTGGCTTTGTGAGCTACCCATTCCACACCTCCTTATACATTCAATGCTTAACTTGAATTTTCCCTGAGACCATGATTCAGGACTGAGGTACCAACAAATGTTCAAAGGGACAACTTTATAGTGTACAAGTCAGGGAGACCCCTCCTACAAATATTATTATTATATATACAAAACCCCCAGGTCTATGGGAATGGTATGCCTGCAGGAATTTGCATAAGAATTAGAGTATAAATGAATGTGTGAATAACCAATAGCAACACAAATATACTGCCTATCTATGTGTGAGTGTGGACATATATAATACATATCTGAAGAAATAAGACAGACAACTCAAATCTTTTAGATATCAACAATCTTTCAAGAATCTTTCTGTAATATGGATCTTTTTTTTAGTTTATCCAGCACAATCAGAATGTGACCATCAGTTTACTACACTTTTCTCCTTGTCATAGATAAATATCTTCTAACACAACAGAGCTATCCCCTGAATTTTCACTTAACAACAGAAAAATAAGCTCTGCTGCCAACCAGACAAAGTTACACATTCCTAATTATCAGGGTACTGTTTGTATTGTAATTTGGCAGAGGTGAAACAAAGCAACAACAAAAAAAGCCACATTATACATTTCTCTAAATGGCTACGTACTTTCATCTTACAAATA
Source organism: Ctenosaura bakeri (assembly GCA_948474755.1). Taxonomy (NCBI): domain Eukaryota; kingdom Metazoa; phylum Chordata; class Lepidosauria; order Squamata; family Iguanidae; genus Ctenosaura; species Ctenosaura bakeri. Next base: position 397,407 of record CAOLHI010000866.1, read on the forward strand.
CCATGGATAAGAAATGGTGGGATTTGAAACTTTTTTAAAGAGAAATGATACTTCAATCTATGCACCATTTTAGCAGTCTTGACCTACTTAACCACATAGAGTGTTCATGTGGACAGAGAAGCTATCAATAATTCTAATTTCTCAAAATATAAGCTTTACCAAGTAAACAAAGCTATACCTTTGATGGTCAAATTTATAGAATTCTATCAATTTGACCATCAAAGGTATAGCTTTGTTTACTTGGTAAAGCTTATATTTCCAAAACTTGGGCAAGCTTTTACAGCTGTCTTCTTTCAAACCATGTCTACAGCTATGGTTGATGGCAGATATTCTAATATATCTTTGGCCCTTCGTTTGTGTATTTGTGGGGCTCCAGAAACGGAGGATTTGCTACCTCATTTTTTTTCTTGATATGCAGGATTAAGAACTAGATTTTGGGGATTTATTCTTTCTTGCTCACACTCTAATAGAGTTCCAGAAAATATTTTCTATCTCCCAATTCTAACTCTACAGCAACTCACAAAGTTTATCTTTTTCCCCAGGCAGCAATGAAAATTCAGGCAGGATTTATTGCTGCTGCTTCAGTTGATTATTCTTGGGATGTTCTTATCTAATCAAAAGCATTTTAAATTACATTCAAATGTTTTAATCCCATTGAATTTTTAAAAGATTTATATGCTATTTATTCTATGTTTTACTTTTGAATTGTACTCACTTGTCTTGTACACAAATAGACTATAGTCCAAGCATTAATAATAAACTACTATTACCACAAAGGGTGGCTCAGAAGTTCTGGTAGTCCTCCTCATGGGTCACCTAGAGTATCTGGATGTACATTGTAGGGTATATTAACAAGACAGAGGCTGTATCAAAATCCTTGAGACAAGTTCATTATTTGCCCAGACTTGGACCTGAAAGTCCATTGAGAAAGACCATTAACAAAAAGGGAGGCCACATACAAACATACATTCCACATAATCTTAAAAAAATGGTAGATACAGTTAGCCCTCTGTTACCTTGATTTCTGGGGTCCCTTGGGGGACACCTCAATGTGCTCCAAATAATGGGGAATGGGAATTAGCCAGAGCACAAGCTGTAGCACCACGAGAGGCAGGGTAATCTCGTGAAATCTTTAAACCCAATTTTTACAAGGTCAGGCCAAGTCAAAAACCAAGCAAAATTGTTTGATAAAATGATTTTATTGAGGGAAATTCACTCATGCATGTACACAAGATACACACAGTCACACATTCACGCAAGAGCTAGCTGAAAGAGAAAGGGAGGAAAAATCATAGAGAGGCTGAGGAGTTTGGGGGATTTATAATTACCAGTCCAGAAGAGTAGTGAAGAGCAGAAATGTATTTTGGCTTAGGTAGGACCTAAGGGCAGTTCTCATTCAGGAGCCAGACAGACAGAGTGATGGCTAGACCTTCAAGAGACTGCACTGGGCAACCTCAAATCAGGGGTATTTGTACCCTGAAAATGGCTTGTGGCTGTGAAGGTTCCAGATGCAAGACAAAGGGAACCTGTTGTGGACAATGGGTCTTTTGCCTGTTGATGGGCTTAGTGCTTTGATTGACAAAAACATGATGAATGTTGTAATAGCTGTCTATTGTGGGTGTTGTGAGGACAGACAAAAGAATCCAGGTGTACAAAAGATGAATATCTGTCAATCAGTGTCCTGGTGGGCTCCTCACAGTTGGATTCCTTGGAAAATTCCAGCTTCTATTTAAGCCTATTATCCATAGGAATGATGTGTATTTGCCTGACAAATGACTCAGTCTTACCTGGAGAAATTTTGGAGCTGACCTATGCTTCTCACATTTACAGTCAAATTCTTTCCTTCACTCAGTTTGACCACTCTGTCACCTTTCAGGCTTGAATTTGATATCAGAGCCAGTAAAATGTGTTGCCAATTACATACAATGCCAATTAGATATGGTGCCCATCCAAACCATACTGATATTGGAGACCCCCAAAGTGGGGCCTTATACCTCCACATTTGCTAGGGTTAGGGGTGCAGGACCCTCACAAGAGTGGAAAAATCACAAATATGAGTGTTTGTGGGAAGGGGGCTGAGGAGGGGTTGGGCAGAGCAGGCATCCAGGATCCAAACCAGGTCGGGAAAGTTGAGGGATGGTGCCCTATACTTTCTCTTTCTCACCCCTCTGCTTGCTTGAGTGTGGAGAGCATTGGGAGAGTTTGTGGTGCTGAGAAATCAAGCTGTGAGCTGTCCTTAGCTGGACAGACAGTGATTGCTGGAGGACGAAGAGGAGGACCAGAGGCCAGGTTTTTAAAGGGCTGTGTGGCCTGATCAGAACTGCCAAGAGGGAAGGTTCCCTCAGAAAAGAAACACCTTAGCTGGAAGGGCAGGGCTTGGAGAAAATCACAGTAAAATGTGTGAAAGTCAAACCCACAAATGTGGAGGGCAGACTGTATATAGTTTCCAGTTCTTCTGCATTATTCCTTCAAGTCAGTATAGGGAAACCTCAGTTAACCTCAGTCTGTGAAATTCCATTTTACAAAGCCTTTCTATGCCCCCTTCTGCCAGCCCCTTGCCTTTGCCTCCCTGCCCTCTATTGAGTTGGATTCCCCCCCCCCCATATCAGCACTAGGATTATGGTTAAGGAGGGTTGAAGAAACTGTTTCTCAATGTTGGGTTGCAGCTGTAGTAAAGAATGAAATAAAGTGTGAACTGGGACAAAGCAGGTTTCCACTCTAGCCTTTCCTACTGTAGCCATAGGGGCCTGTGCACAACAGATAAGCTAAACAGCAGCTGTTAGAAACACTTGATGAACATGAGTGAAGAGCAAAGCAGAGAGAAAAGGGGATAGCAGATAAGCCTGCCTCACCGGATACCACAGCATGTTTAAGAAAATACAGATTTATAAGTGTAGCTACTGAAAGGGGAAATCGAAGGCAGAGGAAAGAAAGTCATACCTGGATGCATTTTGGAAGAAGCCTTTAAATGGTCTCTAGAAGTTTGAAAATGTTTTTGTTTACTCTTGCAAGGCTTAGTTGACCTGATTGTTTCTTTTCCCATGTGCATACTGCTAGTTTTGAATTAAAAAATGAATGAAACATGTTGGGCAGCTCTTTCTTTTTGTAGCATAGCAACCTATGTCTGTTTTTTCCAGGCTATTTCTGCCTCTGGTACCAAATTTTATGTCAAAGAAGTAGTGGCCAGGAACACATCTACCTCATTAACTGAAATATACTTGTCCTTGTGGATATTTCATTCATACTACCTGGCAATATATAGTTCCAAATCTTACCCTAGACAGCATATCCATTTATTTTGTAACTACTCTGAGGAACATAGCTGTACAACTGTCATGGCACTGAAGAGTGGCATAATTGCTCATACCACTTATGCCCTCTTCTTTTCCTCCCTATTCTACAGATAATTTGACAGGTAGTATCAACCCTCATTTTAATCAAGTTCTGTACTATCAATTCTTTGTAAACGTTTGGCTCTGTCCATAGCAGTTACAAATATTATCATGTAACAGACATTCATTGCTCTGAAATCAAAAGGACTGATCACTGATTCACTGTGACATTAAAAGACATTTGTAAAGGTGCCAAGTTTACTTTGGCTTCAGTGTGTGAGACTAAGTAGTTCATGGCATCCTAAAACTCAACACTGCAATTAGTTTTGTGATATATATTCAGTCATATATTACTGCCTGTATTAAATCTTCTTACTTCAGAATTTTAAAATACATTGCATCTCACACTTACTGAGAAGCAATTAGTGAAGAAAAAATGGTAGGAATATTTTGGATGAAAAGATGGTAGGAAAAAATGGTAGGAACTTTTGGATGAAAAGTTCTATGATCTGAAGCTGCTTTTTTCCTGTTTCAACCCTCCCCCCTCTTTTTTTTTTTTTTTTTGGAAAAAAGGCATTTCAGAAATTTTCCTTCCTTACCTACAATATCAGCCATTTGCTCCACGATGCACTCATCTCCTAAAGCCCAAGGACGTTTACCATTGAAATGACCATGAACACCTCTGAAAGAGAAAACAGATGAAAATCTATGCATGTCTCTTTGGCAAGATGTTTAACAAGAAGGGCACAGCACTCATTGTGGAGATACATGAACCAGTGATGTTTTATCAGATGCTATCACAGTAAAGAAACAGCCTATCAATCATTGTCCAGTGTAGTCTGTGTTATAAGTGGACAAAACCAAGTCAAAAGACCTTGGATAGGCAATCATGTGATAATTTCATGCTGTGCTAGAAGGGAAACAAAAGCAGCTGCAGTATTCAAGGGGCAGATAACAGCAAAACTATGGCCCTTTCCTCAGATTACTGAATCCTAGTGGCGTCCCCGGGGATCCCAGTAGAGCCTATACTGGAAGGGAAGTGTAACAGGAGCACTCCCCCTGCACTGGCTGCCTGCTGGAATGGAGGAGCCATGATGGCCACACTTCTTCCTTCTGCTGCACAGCACAGTGCAGCCAGGTGCTGTCTCAGGCTGCACTAGGGCAAAAAGCTTGGCCATTGCACTTTCTGACCCTCTGCAGCTCAGGTAAGTGTGAGAGGGTGGCAGGAGGGCTGTGTGATCACTGGCCATAGAGGGGTAAAACCTGTCCATGATTTGCAGCATGGTTGATCTGCCTGGGGATGGGAGAACAACGGGACATGGACAACATCGTGCATAAGCGTCATCCAGGTCCTGTCCTTCTCCCGTCCCCAATGCAGGATGACGACATCCTGCAGAAAGGGCCAAAGAGTGAGTAAAAAACAAAAAGAATGTAACTGACTTCTAGCAGCATCTTATCCTCACGCACATATTTATTTCTCCATTTGCCCTGTTCTGGCTGGACCTGTCAGGGTATAAACTGGTAGGAAAAGGTCAAAATAGGTCTGATTGTTAATGGCATCCAAATAAGTTAATTATTTTTTTCATACTTGGAGAATGTTACAAATATGGAAAAATATGTTTATAAACTGTGAGAAACAACAACAACAAACTAACCAGCTCTGGAAGCTTGCAGGGCATATGGAAGAAAAAAAAGCTTTCAAAACCTAAGAAAAATACTAGGATAATTGATGTCACTGTCTAAATTTCCCAGAAGGATTAAAAACTAAGGACAGGGGTTCCTCAAGGAAGGAGTAAAACTGGAAGCCAGTGAGGTTGTATGACTATAGCAATTAAGTATATGGTTGAGGGAAGTTCAGACATGGAATCCTAAAGGTATCAGCCAGGAGAGGACAGGTGGGGAGAACCAAATTGCAGTAAACAAGGGGAATAAGCCAGCCCGAGACCCTATTAGCTTGTAGTATTCTGGAAGTGAGCTTTAGGCTTAGTATATAATGAAAACGCTTCCCCATGCTAACTCTCCTCAACATACAGCAATGAAATGCTCAGGCTGGCTCTCACAGGCAATCTTCACCTTTAGTCCTTTAACAGTATATAGCACAGTATTTCAGAAGGGAGCAAGAGCACTTATTCAGAGATTATTGCAGTCTACTCATTTTCCTGCCACAATGAAGAGTATTTGAAACCTACATATATATTCAAATGTAATGCTCACATTTTCAGAATTATCCATCAGATGATGTCAAGTAATGACAAAAAGACATCACCATCTTAATATTATAGCCAGATCTTCAATATCACAACTCACAATGCTTTTCAGTGGAGACACTTGCACTATGCAGCTGCAAACAATTCTGCAATGAGACATTCAGTGATGCACATACGTGCATATGAGAACTAATCTTATATTCTGAGTACTCCATCATCTCTAAGTGTCTTATGTTGATTAGTAAAAACATATTAACAATTATTCACACATTCATTTCACATGTAACTTCAGTAACAGAACATGGCTGTGGTGTGATGTGGAAAATTGTTGTGGAATGTGGAATGTTGTGTGGTGTTGAAAATTATTCATATACATTTAAATACATGAGCTTAAATGCACCATCATGCTGGTATTGCAGTAACAGCATAATGGCACTATCCAGGTTCTGCAGCCCTGACTGCCAAACAAAACAAAACAAAACAAAAGACTGGTTCCTTCCCATTACTACTTGATCACAATGCTTAGCCAACAGAAGTCTGCTGTTGGATATGGTTCATAGCTCTAAGTTCAAATTCACCTTCACAAGATCAGGATTGCACTTTTTAATTGTAATGATATTCAGAATAAAATATAGTAAATTCTTTTCAAAATCCATTTTTTAAACAGTTTGGGGCTTAGAACAGGAGTGGGAATCACATAGCTCTCTTAGGGTAGCCAAGTAAAATAAGAGGCAGGGCTACTGTACCTTTAACAGTTGTATAAAAGTGGTAATTTCAAGAGGTATTGCTTGCCATGCAAGCAACATCTACTGAAATTCCCTCTTCTACACAGTCATTAAAGGTGTGGGAGTCGTATCACTTGTCACCCGGCAATCCTGGACCCTCCAGATATTATTGTATAGGAAGTCCTGTTATCGCAAAACATAGGTGCACAAGGGCCAACCGTGATGCCAGTACCTCCTTGCAAAGGTGGGGAATTAATTAGCTCAAAATCAGGAAGCTAATGAGAGGGGGGCAACTTAGCGAGATCTGGCTATGAATGTTTATGGGCTCACACAGGAAAAGAACCAGCCAGAGATTCAAAAGTAAACTAAAAATGTGTTTTATTGAGGGGAATTCACTCATGCATGCACACAAGATATACACAATTACACATTCATACAAAAGTTAACTGAAGGAGAAAGAGAGGAAAAAATATGTATAGAGAGGCTGAGGGATTTGGAGGGATTTATAATCACCAGTCCAGAAGAGTATGAAGAAGCTGAAATGTAGTTTGCTTAGGTAGGACCTAAGGACAATTCTCATTCAGAAGCCAGATGGGCAGAGTGATGGGTAGATCTTCGAGAGACTGCACTGGGCATTCTGAAATCAGGGGTATTTCTACCCAAAAAATAGCCTGTGCAGTTCCAGGTGTGGAACAAAGGGAGTTGCAACACAGACAATGGACTATCAACCTACTAATGGTCACAGTGTTTGGATGACAAAGACATGATGACTGTTGTAATAGCTCTGTATTGTGGTGTTATGAGGCAAGAAGAAGGAGTCCAGGTGCACAGGGGATGGATATCTGTCAGTCAGTGTTCTGGGCTTTTCCCATTTGGGCTTTTCCCATTTGTGTTCCCTGGAAAAACATTCAGCTTCTACTTAAGCCAATCATCCACAGGAACAACAGCTACTGCTTGGCAAATGACCTAATCTCACCTAGAGGGTGTTTAGGTTGACTAGCCTCTCTTTCTCACATTTACAATCAGATTTCTTCCCTCGCTCAGTTTGACCTCTCAGTTACCTCTCAGGCTTGAATTTGATATTAGAGCCAATATGTTGCCAATCCAATATGGTGCCAATTAGATATAGTGCCCCAAAGCAGGGCCTTGCAGTTCCAACAGTCAGCAAAGCCAGTGATGAGGAATAAGTCCAAGGCCAAGAATATCTGGAGGACAGCATGATTTCCACCCCTGCTGTAAAACATAGGAAGATGAAATTGGAATTTGGGCACGTTTACTCAGAAATATATACCACTATGTTCAATGCGATCTTGATACATGTGCCAAGAACTGTAATGTTATGATATAATGCTAAAAAATAACTTTAAAACACTCTGATCATCTAAACTTCATAACCTGTATCATTCAATTGTGTTCATCTTTAGATCAAAAAATGCTTCTGCATATGATTAAACAGTTACTGGGAGGATCAAGAGTTAGAAGCTATTTTGTATCCTAGCTTCAGAGCACTGTGAGATATACTTGGCATCTGAAATGCCAAACCACATGTGGTCAAAATGGATAAGTACAGAAGCAGTGTCAGGAGGAAAAACAACAACAACAACAAGAAGAACAAAACAGCTAGGCCAGTTGGGAGAACATGAAAGACTAGACGCTGTGAAGAAAGAGAACAGAAAAGAAAGTAAGATGATAGCATTCTAAACAAACCGCTGTGGCTAGGGGAAGCATGGTGATCTTATTCCAAAAAGTGAAAAACTCGGTAACAAATGCTAATACATCAATAAACAGATCTGTGTGGGTCAGATATCTAAGAAATTGAGTGAGAAAGACCAGTTGCTTTAATCATATCTTAGAAATTAACCTCCTCAATCAGGCCACGACTCCACACACATACCATCCGTCCATAACAGTATGCCTTAGAACACAGGGATATTCTGGAGAAACCACAGTACTAAAGGTATGAGGTTCCTGAATCTTTCTGAGAATATCCTTGTATCTAATGAAATTCAGTTCTGTGTTTAAAAGATTATTTAGAACAACAAAACTCTTAATATCCGTATAAAGAAAAGTTGCTTAGTTAAACTGCATGTGTTATCTCAAGGCTCCAAGCAGTCATTTAAACACTGGAAATAAATTTCTTAAATAAAAATATACCGTAGTCGTAGAACAAGCCAGGAAACTAATACATGTACAGGTGAGTATTTCAGAAAGAATTTTGTTCTACATCTCTTTTTAATTCTGTCTTATCTTGAGGAAGATAAACAATAATTGTCCATGAGAATTTGTAGACATGATTTTTTCCCCCATCAACCTCCTCCCCCATATGGTTCCCTTACTTGTATTACCCTCTACATGTAAAATCAGAAATACAACCATTTGAACTTCCAACTCAGCTGATCCTTGGAACTCAAGGAATTATCTATTCTGGTAAGCAAATATCCCACGATCACAGCAGGTGGGGACGGGATGGCAGTGGGACCATGACAATATTGTGTGAAAACACGACCTGTGGACTGCTGCCATTGTGCCCCATCGCAGGACTGCTATACCATGAGGAAACAGCTACTGTAAAGCACAGAAGGGAAATGCAGGATCTGCAGCCCCCAAGATCCCTCACAACTGATTATGTTGACTAATATAATCAGGGCATTGCAACTTAATAACTGTACAGCCTTATGAATATACTGTAAAGCGTCTTCTCCCACAGCTAGGGGGAAAAAGACTGAAGAGGCAGCTTCACTTCTCTAGCCATTAAGTGGCTGTGGGATATACCCAGACTGATTTCAGCTGCTTTTGAGAACTGGGAGAAGAAGGAAGATCTTTGCAATGGGGTGGTGGTGGTGGCAGAGGGAACCAATGTGCTACTTCCCTCTATGCTTAAGAGTAGTCAGAACGAGCTTGGGCACATCTCCACACTCAATCCTGGCTGTTATTGTACAGTCAGACTCAGGGCTACAGTCATCTTCAGTACCTCCTGCAAGTACATTGGCAGAAACTTATCACACTACACTCTTATAACACTATTATTCCTCTTTAACTGCCATGTCAACATTGTATGGAATCCTGGGATTTGCAGTTTAAGGCAGGGCAATTATAATTCTCAGCCAGAGAGCTCTTGGGTATCACCAGACAACAAACCCCAGAATTCAAGAGAGTGTTGACATGGCAGTTAAAGTGGAATGATAGAGCAATAACAATGTAGTGTGATAGGGCGGTGCCCAGTCTCCCAGCTTGATGCAGCATTTCAGCTTTTATACTGGTACAGGTCAGGCTTTGGCAGTGTGGTACAAATATTTGGAAAAACTAGTAATAGCATCAGCTACGGAATCATATTTATTAATTTTAATACAAGCATGTAAATATATTTTAAAATTATTATGTTTTCTCCCTATATATTTGCTATTCTGATCCTTGATGCACATTCCGCACCCACGCTGCCTTCCCTTTCAATGTTATATGTACAGCTTTTCTCATTCTCCCTAGTTGTTTTTTTTAAAAGTCTCTTCCTGTTAAAAGACTTGGACATCAAACATGATTAGCCACTGTACAACAAATTAAAAGTCAGCATGGCCTTACTTGGTTCTTACAAATTAAAGAATGCACAGGATACTAATAGGCCCTTTTCGCACCTTAACACTGTCTGGTGCAGTCACGCGGGGATCATGCGAGCAGCCTCTTCTGTGAGGCTCTCGCATCCCTGCTGCTTCGGCTCTGCAGGAGCTGCCTGACAGCTGGGAGGCAACATAAAAGTTCTGCCTCTTCCTTCCACAGTGCAGCCGGGTATTTTCCCAGGCTGTGCTGGGGGAGGAAGCATGAGGGTCGCAGCTCCGGAGCTCCGCACGCAAGGTAATTGCGTGTGGGGCCCCGAAGCGATGCATAGACACACACCATTTTCAGCTAAAAGCGGAAAATGATATAGTGCGTGATCTGCACCTGCCGGCCCTGGCAGCATCATGCGATTGCGAGGACGTCGTCTGAAATGCTCCTCGCAATCACGCAACACTCCAAAGGCTCTTTCTCATGACAAATGCCATGTGAAAAGGGCCATAGAAACACATTGGAAGTCTTATGGAGAATAATTTGATGATGTTCGGAAGAATGGAGTCCTCTTAATTAATTTCTGTTTTGAATATTTTTGTGTGTATTTTTGTATTTTTGTGTGCTTTGAGTAAATGCAAGGAGCTGAAGAGAAATCAGATGGCTTTTCAGTACTGAATCTTTCAAAGGTTTTAACCAAATGTGTAGCTATGAAAGAACTACCCAACCACAGGTAATAGATAGAGGAATGAAAGAGCACTAAAAAGTATTTTCCACTCCCCTCTCCTGTCTGTATTTTTTAATTCTTCCCTCATTTGAATTTAGCTGGGGAAAGCTGCCCTCCCTTGACCACAGTTTCCACACTGACTACCAAGTTATCATAAAAAAAAAAATCAACCTTGGACAATACAGTTTATTTTGAACATACAAAGCATAAGTAGACACAGCATATTAATTACCTCTATCTATATGTTTACTATGGTGCAGCTTGCAACTGTTATTTTATGACAACCCATATAAATTAGGAAAGACAAACCCTCTTTCTCTCTAACCCCCCATGCATACAGTAAAGTACTAAAGTACCAATTAAAAGTTGTGAGTTTTTTGTTTGTTTGTTTTGCACTTGCTGTGAATCACATGACAACTCATGGCAACTGCCCATGGCAGAATATTGCTTATTACATTTAGCCTGAACATTTGTAGCTTCTGCATCAGAGAATTTCTGTCTCCAAGCATTATCCTATCTCTAGGGGTGATCCTGGGGCAATAACTTCTAATGTTATTTTTACCTGACATTTGACCCATTTTATGCCACAGTCAGATATGATATTATTGCAGGGAGACTTTAGGCAGAAATTAAGATTGTGTAAGAGGAATTCACTTCCACAGACACAGTCAGAAGTGCCACACTGTTTCTCACACTGTTTCTTCTTCTTCTGTGTGTAGCCCCATACCTTCATTCCTGAAAAACCTACTCTGAAGGATTTCCCAACTTTCTATGCCAAATTTTCAGGGCATACTAAGGTCTGGGGAAGGATACTGACACCCTCAGAGTTCCACTAATATAAACACTTTGATCTTTCTTTCTTTGCACCCCGAAGTGCATCTTTCTCCAACTGAGCTGTCAGGCTGCAACATTTTTTTGTCTTGCACTCCTCCAATTGATGGTGGACGTTGTTGCTGCCATACCTTCTATTTGTGGGTGCAGGCAGCTTCCGTGTTGTGCAGAGGGGCAGTGAAATCACTTTGGGTTTTACTCTAATAGTTAGACGAGGTACTCAGGATGCTAAATCTATTTTGAGAATAGCAACTTTAAAGTCACTAGACCAGATTCACTGTCCCTCTGAAATGGAAGTCCCTAGGTATCATTCCCTTTTATCTGTGTTTTTTTTTTTGGGGGGGGGCGCTATTTCTGTTTCTCATTGTCTTCATCCAACAGCAATGAGGTGAGGCAGACTTTTATCTTGCTTTAGTAGGCAGGTAAGGAACTTCCCCAAAGAACCAGATGGAACAAGTTCTACATTGCAGCAGGACAATTCAAGAGAAGAAGCATTATCTGGGTTGAAATAAGTTAATTTTATTCTGGATCATATTTGGAATAAGATATTTTACAAATAATTTATAGTCTGTTCAGAAAAAAACTGAATTTCCAATGTGATTCCGGTTTTTAAAATAACTTGGAGACAAACTGACCATGAAGCTTTTTCATTCCTTTTGGAGGGGTCTTGTATAGAATAATTTACTGATAGCTGGCTCCTATTATCAGACAACATAATATAAAGATAAGGTGCACAGTGTCACCAGGGCTCCAAGTCCTTCACTCTATCATACAAAAGTTGTAAAACAAGCAGAAAGGTCCATCAATAATGTGCTATAACACCCCTTTAACTGTGTTTTTACTCCAGCTGTATGATCTGAACCTTCTGTGTTTGCTTGGCTTTGCATAGAATCCTTGGCTGGAGTCTTTGAAGGAAATAAACCTTATCTTCTCTGTTCTGGACCTTCAGTGGCTTGTGAGTTTATCATTGCAACAGCAGATGTGTTACAAGTATTACTGAAGTCAGCCCATCCAGCTGCTTTCTTGTTTGATACTTTTGCAACTTTTTTTTCCAGCTGGGGGAAGCTAACAAAAGTGTCCTGAAACCAAGGTTATATGGTGGAGAAAAGAAAATCCGTGTCATTTTGCGTGAGGCAGTAGGCTTCAGGATGTTATGTTAGCTTTCTCCAGTATAAAGGAGAATGTGGCAAGTGCACTTATGGCAAAGAAGAAGCAGGAAGGAGAGAAGCAGCTGACAAAGTTCTGTGTCAGTTCTGTGGCAAGACCTAGCTAGTAATGCACTGGAAGACTTGTGTTTCATAGCTTTTTTTCTTAGATACATTATCCTCATTCTATAGAATGGAATGGAAGACATATATTACATATCAGCATTCTGGTAAGATTTAGATTGTGACCCTAAAACAAGCATTCCCATCCCCCCCCATCCTTTACAGATAATGTCACCTCCTTTTCTGATCCCCTAGAAGAAAGGATTCTACCTTTAAAAACTTTTATGTAAACTTATATAGAGTGAATTTGAACCTGAGGAACAGGACAATGAAACATAAGGAAAAGAGATTAAAGGAACAGGCCTTACTGAAGAAAAGATAGTAGGTCATAAGCAATTGCCAGCTAGGTAGATGGAAATATTTCCATTTCATGAAGCAATATTCAATCAAACTCAAAAGGATTTCATCACTCTTTGTGACCTTTCTGTACAGCACAATGAAAATTGTCTTCTTAGACAGTGGATACACAACACACAGAATGAGAAGCTATGAAACTAACAGGGTTATTTACAAAATACAGCACCTTAAAGCATGAGATTTTACATAAGGATGTAAGCCTTTTTGCAAAGTTCATTGTCACAGGCAGGAATGAATGATTTCACCAATTTTTTCCTGTGAGAAAGTTGTAGAAAACTCTGCAGTTTTCAAAGACTGTTCATAATTTGGGACTTACATTGTGGAAAAAAATTCACATGGTTATTTTTGCACAGAAAAGAACATTTTCTGCACAGAAAACAAGTTTTCTGCATTAAACAGTATTGCAGTCTGCAGCAAATTCCTTATGCAGATAATAACGTTTCTGTGCATAGGATAATATTTCTGCACAGAAAACACTAAAGACAGCATTTCTCATGCAGAAATATTTTACGTGTGGAAAATTCTACTTTCTGCACAAAGAAATCTATGTGCATTTTTCTTACAAAGCCTCAAACTGCAGAGATGCCCTTCTAGGATTCTGCTAGTCAGAGTTTGAGAAACTCATTTTTCAACCATGTTTTAAAATATTTCCAAATATTTTTTCTATTCTTAGTTTAAAGTAACATCCACTAAAACCAGTCCTCATTTATTTGTGACTCCTATCCTCAATGGCATCTGGTTTGAAAGACACATTAACCAATTTCAGAAGGAAAGAGGATGGATGAACTTGGATTAAGTGGAATATGGATTAGTACCACAGTTTAACAGGCTTTTCAACAAAATTTAGCTAAAACCCCAGATTTTCATGGTTCCATAACTAACTAAAAGAAAATGAAGTTAATTGTTACAGAAAATAGATAAAGTGTTATGGTCACTGCATTTCTTAAAGGTATGAAAAAAACAACGCATAACTGCCATTTCCTTCTGTTGCTTACTGGCAATGTAGCATGGTTTTTCTCTGCCTCCATACTGCAAAAGTCTTGCTTACCAGTCTCAGATATAAGCCAGTAAGGAACCATAAATGGTGTCACTTCTGATTGGCGTGTTATTCAACTTGAAGCAAAAGGTTCCTGGCATGTTTCTCATAAGCCTTTAGCCTTCCACATCTTGCATTTGTCCTGGATTTTGTGTGCTGACTTTTTCTAAATATAAACTGCTCTTCTGTGACTATTCTATTTTAGTTTGGCCTTATTTTGACATTTACTTTTCTTTAGGTTCTCAGAAATAACAGAGCAGTATCTACTGTGTGCTCCTGATATTTTTCTTGATAAGTTTTGTTGGCCTAAATTTGGCAAGTGGTCTTTTTGAAGTGGTGCATTATGTCTACATGATCAAAAACTAATCTACTTTGGTACAGTCTCATACATGGATTCATTATCTTCACTACCACCACTACCCATTCTAATTGAGTTCACATTTATTTTAATGTTCTCATTGACACAGCCAAAATAGCAGCAGTCACTAACAAGAAAAAGATGACATAAACCCCAAGGTTTTTAAAGGCAAAAAAAGGAGGACTTCACCCTCACCCTTAACTTCACCCTAAGTCTATCTCTTAACACTCACCATCACCCACATCCTCAGACATCCCTTCCCCAACCTTAAACTTAACCCTAAAACTCACCCTGACCCTAACTCTTAACTCTTAACTCACCCTCACTGTAACTCTACACCTAAAAAACTCTTCACCCTCTCACTCTAACCATGAATGCTTACCCTCATTCTAACCCTGTCCCTAAACACACACCTAACCTTCACCCTCACACCTTCTCCCTGACACTCACCTTCACACTAAACCTCACCCTAACTATAACCTCTAGCACTAATGCCTCATCCAAGAATTCACTCTATCCCTATACCTAATCCTAACCCAACCGGAACCTCAACACTAACCTTAACTGTAATACTAGACCAACCCCCTTAATAGCTGCTCAATACTCATCCTCACATGGACCCTGATCCTAATCCTAACTCACACATTCACCCTCGACCTACACCACACCCTCACGGGAACATTAACCCTGCCCCAACTCTGAAACTCAGCATCATACTCATCCTGACCCTAATGCTAACCCTAATCCTAACCCTAACTGAAAAACTATCTCTAACCTGAACCCTTACCACCACCTTCATTGTGATTCTTAACTTCACCAAACTTTAACTCCCACTTAACTTTAAACATAACCCTATCTCTTACTCTTGCCCTCTACCATACACTCACACTCCCCTTCACTTTCATCCTTACCCTAAAACTCACCCTAACGCTGAACCGAAATCTAACTCTAAACCCTATAGCTTTCCCAAATCAAAATGAGAACCCTAATCTGAACTGTAACTCCAATCAAATCCTATCTCTAACTCTAACCCTAACATTCAACATCTCCTTCACTCTTTCTCTAATTCCTAACCCTAACTCTAACCCTAAAACACACACCATTATCCTAGCTTCACATTTACACTCATCATCTATTTACACTCATCATCACTCTAACCCTAACCGTAATCTTCTAACTTACCCTCATCATGATCTGAATCCTTAAATTCATGCTTGTCCTCAGTCTAATGATACTGTAACCCTAACACAAACCTTATTCCCTAACCCAAAGCCTAATGCTAACCTAAACTGAACCTAAACCCCAGCCCTCATGCTAACCCCAACCTTAACCCTAAACTGTAACCTGTACCCTAATTCTATCCCTGAACTTAAGCCTAATGTAATCCCAACCCTAACCTAAACCTAACCTAAACCTTAATCTGAACCGAACCTCAAATCGCTAAACCCTCACCTTAACTTTACTTAACCCTAATGCCTAACCTAACCCTAACCCTACCTTAACCCTAAGCTAAATCTAACCCCTAACCACTAATCCCTTACCCTCAGTCTAACCCCAGCCCCACCCACTGAGAAGGAAAGACATGTGTTGAAGAGATCTTGTTTGTTTAAGGAAAAAAATGGGGAATAACCCCTTAAACTGCAATGTTAGGGGTAGGCAGAGGAAACCCCAAAGGTATTGGTGGAAGGAAAATGAATCCTCAAACTTTAACTTTTGAGGTTGAAATGAAGAGAGTCAGCTCCCTAATCAGCGTGCCTTGGATGAAATGAGGGAAAATGGCTAAGAGCGAGCAAAGTGAAAGAGAAACCCAGCTAACTGTGAGTACTGTTTTTGAAAAACAAGTAAACAAATGTGGAATTGAGAAGCCAGACAGGCAAAGACAATATGAAGGGTTAGTAGAATTGCTAATCCTTGTTTGGAGCATTTTTCAAGTTCCAGGAAAGGCTTTGTTTTTGTGCAAACAAACTAAGTCTGGAGAAAAAGAAGACTTAGGCCATTTCACTGCAGTTCACTGCATGTCAAGAGAGGTGTTTTTATATTCCAATTTGGAAACTGGATTCAGAAATTCAGAAACTGTGCTGTCTGCACCCCCCTTTACATCATACTACTGCAGAGAACCGCAGTTGCTGCATCCACAACAGCAAGTTGCCGGCTACTCCCATTCCCCTCCCTCACCCTGCCCTGCCCTGCCCTGCCCTGCCCTGCCCTCACTGTTTGGTCTATTTTTTAAAACACACACACACACACATTTTAACACATTTCTGTGTTGCTACATTTGTGCATAGGAATATATGTTCATTGATATGTGGAAAAAATCACATTTTAACAGTCCATTACCAGATCCACTCTCTTCCCACTGTCTGTTTAACACAGGAAGACAATAATGACAGCACCCTGTCCTTTGATGGGTGGAAAGAGATAGGGATGGAAATAATGCAAGGGACAGCCTGGGAATACCCATAACTGGCCACTGATGTGAATTGATCCTACACTTTTGTATGTAGGCAAAAACCAAAGCAGAACCGGTTTGGGAGATTTGCATCAGAGTTTTTCTGGTTTTCACATATAGTGGTTTTGCATCGCAATGAACCATTCTAGGAGCTGAAAACATGCAGAACCATGAGGAAAACTATGATGCTAAAATGGTACATGTGCAGACCAGAGGGTAAGAATTTGATGCTGCTACAATGTAGCAACCTCGAGCAGAAATGGCATCAGTGCAAAACCAATTTCTTTCTTTCACAGAGGCTGTGAAAGATACTGATAGTTGCTGTGGATCTTACTATTGTTAGTATAGAACCACTTGGGAAAAGCCAGTTTGGAAGCAGTCTTTTGGGATTAGGAGGAATAAAATCATTTAAAAAAAAGATTATTTAATCTGCATATTTCAAAAGGAGAAAAGGGAATGGCTGCTCCTCTATGCTTGCAAACAAAGGAGGTTGCAGGCATGGACAATCTTCTAAAAAACAAGGAGTTTAAAGCTTTATTTTGTATAGATAAAAAGCAAACTCAACAGAAAAAAATGGGGTAGCAGTTGGGTTTTTTCCTTCATTAATAGAACCTGCTGTTTTGGAAAGAGGTAGTGGGAAAGGAGGTTTAAGGAGTGATTTGTTGCAGCCTGAATAGTTTAAAATTATAAAAGAGGAAAGTGAAGATATCCTAACAATCTTATACAGCAAAAAAGCAGCAAAGAAAACATTTTAAGAGAGAAAGAATTGAACTATGCAGCCTTGTCAACAAACAGACTCACAGGAAAAAGAGGGCATGGCAGAAAGGCAGTTTTTTTCAAGAACAGAACCTGATAGTATTAAAGCAAATTGGGAAGGAAATGATTTGTGGATTTTTTTTTCAAGCTATGCATGTGCAGGTGAAAAAGGTCTGAGAACAATGGAATCTTTTTCTGCAAAGAGCTCAAGAAAAGAGAAATACAAAGGATAAAACTATGAGGAGAAGAGCACATGGCAGGAGAAATGCTGCCTGGGAGAAAAGACTGAGGATGGTCCTCAGAAAGGGACTGTTTTCCTCTGAAACCTCTCATGCAAGCTCTTCCTTTGCTGGAGGAAGTCCAGAGATATCAAGAGGGAGGGCTAAAGAGACTAGATCCTGACCCTGGGAGAAAGGCCGGCTGGAGTCCTCTTTCATCTGTGGCTGCTGTCACCACAGGTGTTCCCTCATTAGGGCTCGTTTACTACTTAAACAGGCCAAGTGACACAAGCCCTCCCTTTCACAGCATCTCTGCTACAAGGTAGGTGTGTTAGCTGTGTCTTCCTCTATTTATTCCCCTGGCTCGGGCTCTTGTTGTTGTGTATTGTCTCCCTCTGGACCAGCTTCTGGGGACACTTCAGCCTCTGCGGAAGCCTCTGCCTTGGAGGCAGAATCCTCTTCCTCGCTGTCACAGTCTCTAAGGCAGGGAATGACACTATGATCCATTCAATGTAAGGTTGCGATAAGTCAAAAATGACTTGAAGACACACAGCAACTCTTTATATAATTTTGAAGTGAAGAATGAACCCATAAAAATAAAAAATTTCTGTATCTTGGCTCTGTCATTGATCAGAATGGAGACTGTACTCAAGAAATCAGAAGAACATTAAGATCTGAAAGGACAACTATGAACTAGATAAGATCCTCAAGTGTAAAGCTATTATCTTTAAATGTTGTAGTCAGCATCATCCATGCAGTGGTGGAGCTTGGACTGTTCAGAGGGAGGTGCAAAGGGTGGGGCTATGACATGATGGGCGTGGCTGCAGTGCATGGGGGCATGGCCAAGGCATGTGGGGGGCATGGCTATGGGCCAAGACATCCCCCAAAATTGCTCCAGGGCGAGTTGGCCTCCCCGCATCCTTGTCCCTACATGACTGCATCCATGCCATAGAATTTGATTTCTCTGTATATCAGTGAAGAAAACTGAGAGGAAGTATGATCAGCTTGTTTAAAATATGATGCTGGAGGAACTGATGCTATGGATACTGGGTAGTGTCAAAAAGACAAATAAATGAGGCCTAGAGCAAATTAGACCTCAGTTCTTTCTAGAATCCAAAATAAACTTATCATACTTTGGATATATTATGAGATGACATGATGGATTAGAGAAAACAATAATGCTTGGTAAAGCAAAAGACAATAGGAAAAAGGAAGACCACATTACAGGTGGATAGGTTCATTGGAGGAGGCCACTTCCCTAAGTTAACAAGAGCTAAGCAGATCTGTTGATGACCAGGCCTCTTGCCACCATAAGTCAAAGAAAACATAACTAAAACTTCATGGACTGAGCAGGGTCAGTAAACATGGAATACTGAATGATTGTTGAGAGGAAGAAGACAGAATCCCAGAGAGGATGAGGAATAGAATGGACTGGCTTGTGCAGGAGGCTTATAGACATAGATCTTAAAAGTATAAAGTGCTATTATCTGGATATGTAATTTCCTAGCTCATATTGACTTGATGGCTCATGTAGTCTCTTCCAGCCCTACGATTCTGACAAGCTGTTTTTAAAAATCCATAGAGACAGAATTGAGATCTATCCCCAGAAAACAATGGAAACCCCAATGGCATTAAGCTTAATGGTTAAATAAGTGAAGATTAAACAGCGGAAACAATGTGGAGAATTAGGCTTGCATAGACATGTGTGGTCATAATAATCTCAGAACCAATGCTTTTAGCTAGAGGTCCGCAGAGGAATATGTCAAATGAAGAAATCCAAGACGTTAGACTGGGCACCAAAATGTCCATTCTCATTGAAAGTACCCTCCCTAAGCGCAGAACAAAGATATGCGGAGGTTTTTTCCCTAAGTTTTTATTTCCTATGAAACCTTTTAAAAAAATGCTAGTGTAAAATGCAATTTACTGTCCCCATATTGTACCTAGGAGAAAGTAGCTTATGAGAGGCCTGCAATGAAGTTCACATTAAATGATGAAAGTCAAGCTCTGATAAGTATACAAGAACATCGAGTATTGTTCAGATGTATTAAGCCCCAACAACAGTTTGATTGAAACAAAGCCAGTAGCTTACAACAAACCTGTTCTGTTTTCTACTTGCTTTTATCTACAAGTTTCAGGCTATTGCAAATCAGAAGATTGTACTGGGAGACAATAGACTTTTAGCAAATATTTGCAGGATTATACTCAGGGATGAGGTCAGTGGTTTCCACACACATTACTTTTGCTGAAAAGAAATGCCTTAGACTATAGTGAACCTTGTTCATGTTGGTTGCATGTCTTCCAAGATCCCTTCATTTACCACCAAGACTGTAATAGAGGCTGCTGGTGGAGGTCATTGAGACAATAAATCCTCTCCAGGCTTCAGCTAAAGTACTGAACCTGTTTGTGATTGGCAGTTTGGATCACTCCTCTAAAGTTCAGACTAAAACCCAGAGTGGATTCACGCTCCCCACTGGCACCCGAGTCACCACCCAGCACTACAGTGCAAACACGTTTGTAGAAAAATTAACCAATGAACAAGCAAGCTGTGTGAGATGAAATATTACTCCTCCAGGCCTCATTTAAATCAAGAAGAAAGCTATTTAACTTTAACCTTTTGAATGAAGTCAGCTATTTCCTTGATCTAATATGATAATCTTAGAAAAATGGACAGTATTGCAATTTTTAAAATGGCTGGCAAAACTGCAGAGCTGTGCTAAATTAACAACAGAAAGACAAGTGCTAACCAGAGTTCAGATGTTTCCCTTTCACTCCTTCATTTACTTTGCAGTAGTGATGGGAATCATGAGGCCCTGCACATGCTGTTGGACTGCAAGTTCCAGCATTCTCAACCAGTATAGTCAATGGAGAGGCATACCAGGAGGAAAAGCCCTGTTAATATCTGGAGGACTACCTGTTACCTATCCCCCCTTTGCAGTAAGCTAAAAAAGCAATATGTTTTGAACATTGGAAACAGCATTGTGCACAAATGTCTTCAACTAATGTTACTTATTAAACCTTCCTGGAAAACAGAGAAACATCTGACTTTAAAGAAACATTGACTGAATAGATCCAGGACTGTCCTGGCCTCTGAAAAGGTGATGCAAGCCACACAGTTGCTCCTTCTATTTTCCTCTTCCCTCCAAAATCCTGAAAGCCTGTTTTTCTAAATGCCAGCTAGTTCTGGGGTGTTCTGGGTTTGCCTCTTAAAGAGCCAGGGCAAAATCCCTGCCACTACCTTAACTGTGATTCACTCATTTATTTATTTTAAGAACAGGTAAAGGCTTCTCTTTCACACTTAGAGATCACACGTCTGATCAGAAGCACAAGCTCAGAATGATTTAAAATGTTAGGCTGTGCCATCTGTTAACTAGTTTATGGATAATTAAAGAAGGGTCATGCCTTTACAGTTAGTCCTCCACAGTTGCTAGGGTTAAGGGCTCAGGACCTTCACAAAAGTGGGGGGGGAATCACAGATAACAAAATGTGCCTCTGTGTGTCGAGGGGAAGAGGTTGAAGCATGGTGGGGAGAATGGGCATCTGGGATCCCAACCAGGTCAGGGAAAGAAGATGGATTGGCACGGTAGCTCTATATTTCCTCCCTCTTGCCTATCTCCTTCCTCAGCTGTGGGATGGGGAGAGGTTTGTGGTACTGAGAAAACTGGGCTGCAATTCATCCTTAGCTGGCCAGGCAGTGGCTGGTGGGAGAGAAGGAAGACCAGAGGAGGGTTTTTGCAGGTCTGCACAACCTGATCAGAGCCACTGAAAGGGAAGGTTTCCCTGGAAAAAAATTGGGGGAGGGAACAGGGTTGAAGAAACTCACAAATAATCAAGTCCTTGACAATCAAACCCACAAATGTGGAGGGCTGACTGTATTTGATCTTTTTAATCCTTCCTTCTGACAGGTTAACATGCCATTTGACATAAAGAATCATGTTCAATAAGCACTTTTTTGATTCTTCAGGCCAGTCGTTCACTTAGCCTGGTCTACTTCACCAGGTTGTTCTTAGCATAAAAGGAGGGGCTGGAGCCTCATGCACGTCATCTTAAGTTCATTGGAGGAAAAGCATGATATAATAACCACAAATAATGTTTAGATCAATATGTATTTGCATAAATTGTTGACAACTGTCTTGGATTTAGATTTTTGAGGATCAGTACACGAATGATTCTTAATTTCTATCTTCCTGTGGGATTTGAACATATGATTTTAAATGTTGCTATTAAGGCTATTGCTTCAGGAATTCAGTTTTAAATGTTACAGGACAGAGCAAAAGATGGATGGGAACAAACAGAAAAACTTTAATGATGAGTAGCAATAGTAATCATTCAGCTTATAAATAGTCTTTTTTCTTGAGCTGTAGAGACATTTCCTGGACATGGGCTGTCTTTACATCTTATCGTAAGCATGTAAGGCATAGGAAGGAATGTTAATATGGGAAAGAGCAGCAAATAACACAACTAATTTAGCAAGTGCCCAGAAATGTTTACAAGGTAAGCAAATGGTGTATAGTGACAAGGCGTGGCAGTAAAAAAAGAGACCAGGAAAAAAAAAAGATCCCCCCTCCAAGTATATCTATGTTGGTGTTAAGTGTTACAATTTCAAATTTGAAGCTTTAGATGCTGGTTCAAAATTTTAAATGTAACTTTTTATATTTCAGAATGTGGAATTTTGCTTGTATCTCCAAATCTTGAAGCTTTGAAATAGTATTCTTTGTTCACTATTTAGTTCTAGCTGAATATGGGGCCCTTCTACACTATATACTAACAGTACTACAATTCCACTTTAACTGCGATGGCTGTGACATATGGAGCCTTAGGTCTTGTAGGCCATTTCTGCACTATACTGTTATAGTGCTATTATTCCACTTTTAACACCCTATGGAATCCCAGAGTTTGCAGTTTAGGGAAGGCCATTTAGAATTCTCAGCCAGAGAGCTCTTTGGCCTCAGTAAACTACAAACCCCAGAATTCCACAGGATGTTAAAAGTGGAATAATCACACTATTACAGTGTAGTATGGAAAAGCCCGTAGTTGCCACTGCCATTTTGGATGACTTGAAGTGATGATGCATCACTACAAGTTTCTTCTTGGGGCATTTTCTAGGGTGGGGAGCCCCCTGAAACAGCAGTGTGTTCTTTTATCCTTCCAATGTGATATGTAGGTTTTGCCCCCAAATGTCTCCTTTTCTGGTGAAAAATATAGGGAGATTGTGCCATAGTCTTTGTGGAGTTTGATGGGAACACTAAAGGTTGCCTAGGACAATCCCAAGGGTCACATATGGATTGTGGGCTGCATGATTACCACTGCTGAATGAAATATGAAACTAGAGTACCCAAACTGAAGAGCAAACCTGAAATAAGATCTCAAAATATTTTAAAGGTGAATTACACACACAGACTAATAACACAACCTTGATACATACATCTTATAACTATGAAAACTCCAGATAAAACAAGGACAGTTCATGATCAACTCTCAACCAAATGTCACTCTCCCACTATTTGAGCAAACAGGAGCCAAGTAAAGATTACAGCAACAATTTGTCCTTTTCCTACATGGATGTCCCTTCAAGTCACCTGTCAAATGGTAACCACATAGATTTCATAGGGCTTTCTTAGACAAGTAATATTCAGAAGTGGCTTTGCCAGTTCCTTTCTCTGAAATATAGCCTACAGTGCCTGGCATTTGCTGGTGGTCTCTTATCCAAGTACTAACTAGAGCTGACCCTCTTTAGCTTCCTGTTGTGTGTGTGTGTGTGTGTGTGTGTATATGTATATATGTGTGTGTGTGTGTGTGTATATTCTTCCCTTTGGTGGACCCAAAAAAAAAAAAAAGGTTTTAGTACTGATGTAAGTATATATAAGGAGAAGTCCCAATCTTTTTTAGGTCTTTTAAGTGTAATCACTAGCACCTTGAATTTGAACTAGAAGCACATTGTCAATCAGTACAATCCATTTAAAACTGGTGTCATGTAATGTGTTCCCATCAATAACTGGTGCATATTGGATTAGTTGCAGTCTCTCTGTCTTTTTTAAGGCAGCCCCACATAAAGCAAATTGAAGTAGTCAAATCAGGAAGTTAGAAGTGCATGAACTACTGTGGTCAAGAAAGATGGCAAGAAAATTATCAGTGGATGAACTATTGTGGCCAATAAAGACTGTAGGTAGTAGACAGGTCAAACTTGTTCCCAGGCATGCTGATCCAAGCAATCTGCTCAACCCATATACCTACTTCAGGAAGAGCAACCCCTTCCAGACCTGATTGCTTATCTACTTTGTGATCTGGAACCACCAGTTTTGAAAGCCATTGCCTCAGCTTCATTTCACTGGCCCTCATCCAACCCATTAGAGCAATCAGGCATTTATCCAGCATCTTGATAGACCCAAGTGACTCCAGGGACAAGGCAAACTAAAGATGAGTGTCATTAGCATACTCAGGATTAATACCAGTTTTAACAGAATAGTCTCCTACTGAGGCTCATCTTCAACATAAAACAATTGCTTTCTTGCCTTCAAAGAAGCATATTTAGTTATTTACATCACTAGGAACTACTCACATTTTAGCCCACTTGTCAAGTTCTTCATCTAGGTAAGTTTTGACTTTTTTTGGCTGAAGACCAAGAGAGTGACCAGCAAAGTAGATGCAATTGTCATTCTCATTCACTAAAGCTGGATTGGCTGAAAGAGAAAATCCAAAAAGGCCATTAAAAACAGTGCCACTAATTCCTTCCCATCAGCACAAAATATTCCACATTGAAAATAACAGTCATTGATAAGTGTGATGCACCAAAAACCTGACTACCATTGGCTTATGTTCCTGCAATAGGCCTAGAAAAAAAAATCAAGATAGTACAGTATTACAAAATTCTTGAGAAGAAGCACTTGGAGAAATATTACTGCAACCCAAGATTTTTGAAACCTTCCACTTTAAAAATATTTCTACTTCTTAATATATTTCTATATATTATATATTTTTTTAAAAATCATAGAATATCCCAATTGTTAACATGAAAATGAGAAAAATGAGGGGGGAAAGAAAGCACTGCAGAGTCTATTACATGTGATTCAACTCTGCTTGGACTCAGTGAAGATTCATAGGCAGGAAGCAGCCAGCTCTGCAAAGGATCTTTAGCTGGTAACTGTTGTAAGAACTTTCCCCTCATCTCTCTTCATTGGTAGCAATGGGAGAGGAAATGACAGTAAATGCATCACAGAGGGCACTGGTAGCAGAGGGAAGATAGGGAAGGGTAACTGTGGCAGGGAGGTCAAAGGTGAGGGAAAGCAGGACTGCATTTTGGTGATAGTTCCATATCATGCTGGAAGGTCCAATAAATTTCTCAAACCACTTGGAATGCTCAGCAAAGCTCTATAACATTCAGGAATTGTGAAAAACTTAAATACAATATATTACTCAGGCAGCTGAAGACAATCAGTAAATGCTCAAAAATTCTTAGGAAAATTTTTGTGGAGAGAATATTCTGAGAATATTTTTCTTCTTAGAAAATATTCTTACTCCATATCACCAGGATGGTACTTGTGAGATAGACAAAATTTGCTTGATTTGAACGTTCACTAGGAATGTGAAGAAATCCTGCTAAATCTCACTTCTGGCATGAGAACAAGATACCACGTACTTTCACACTCCTACATTTTTGTAATTTGCAGTAAGTGTCTCTGTGGAAAACCAGTGTCCTTTCCTTTTATGAGGCAAAGGCAAGACTGGTTGATTTGTTACTCTAAGAAGTGGAGGACATTGAGATCCATCTGCAATGCCAGGTCTCCTTAAAATTTGGGGGGATTATTGCTCAAAGGAGGCCTACAAGAGGAGGGTAGTGGCAGGCCTTTGCACCTATGTATACCAGTACTAACTATAGAGAGGACTCCAGTTAAAGTTAAGCAAAGTATTTTATTTGAATTGACAAATATAGGAGAAATCATACTTTCATAAGAATCATAAAAGGCTATTTGACAGTGAGGCAAGAAATGTTGAATAAAGAGAGATTAGGGATGAAAAGGGTGATAGTTACTAGTCTCAAAGAAGGAGATCACAATGGAGGGACTCAGGGACTCTGGGGCACACTACATATTACATACTATAAATGGTTGGGGTCAAAACTAGGATTTTTATACTGTATTTCCTGCTCTAAAGGGATGCATTGACAAAGCCATAATGGCTTTCCCATGGGACTGACAAAGGGGTCAGGAAAGGGCTGATTGCTTTAATGCTGGAGTGACAAAGCATTGGTGAGACTCATGACAATCTCTTAATGTTTGGTAAGGTAGTGTGTATAGGGACGATCTCCATAGGGTAAGATTGAGGGATGGTCTCTGATTGCTCATCAATCTGGGTAGTTTGTTTTTCATTATATTCAAAAATGCCAAGATCCTGAAGCGGTGAGGGGATTAGCAGACACCCATCAGCATAGGGGTTTCCTGCATAATCCTATCTGAACTTTCTTGACCCTCGGCACATCACCGGTCAGCGTGACTCTGATTTCATTCTCCAGTCGTTAGTAAGTTCAATTTATGAAAATAACATATGTGGTAGAAGGGGTGGTAGGGTATGGAAACAGAGTCATCAAAAACAAACAGCCCATCTAATGTTCTAACTGTTGAAAGAGTCCCTGCAACAAAGCAGCATTTATCATACTTTAGTTATGCTGTTTGTGCAATTTACCAAAATCAGAAACACGCACAAAAAAATCTCTTGGGACAAATAGAAAATATCTTGCAGGCAAGGAAAAATGTTTGCAGTTTCTCCTTCTGTCATGAAAGAATAAGAATGAGACCAGTGAAAATTTAAATCCCTAACACAGACATGAGAGCCAGTGTGTAGTGGCTTGTGTTGAACTGGTACTCTGGAAGACCCAGGTTTCAATCCCCACTTGGTCACTGAAACCCACTGAGTGAGCTTAGGCAAGTCACACTTTCTCAGCCTTAGAGAGGAAATCTCCTCTAAATAAATCTTGTCAAGAACAATGTAAGTCAGAAATGACTTGAAGCCACACAGCAACAACACAGACACAGACAGATATGCATACAGACACATGTAAGCAGATAGCCAGTTCTGTGCTTCCTATTTGGTAAATATAAGTACCATAAAGTTCACCATGAAATAACACATAATGGACAAGGAAAGAAAATATACCAGCTGTACGAGCAAGAAAAAGTTATATCCTCCCTCAATAACAAAGGAAAGAATTCACCAAAAATAATTTTACAAAGGAATTCTACTTGTAGCATCAGTTCCTTTCTATTACTAAACTTAGAACTACTTCTAGACTTTAATTCAGTACATGAAGTATGCTAGGTGTGCTGGATGTTACACATCACATGGAAGTGGCAGAGTCCAGAGCATAAAATTCCACCTGAACCTCAGGAAGAACTTCCTGACAGTCAGGGCTGTCCGGCAGTGGAATCTGCTGCCTCGGAGTGTAGTGGAGTCTCCTTCCTTGGAGGTTTTTAAGCAGAGGCTTGATGGCCATCTGTCGGGATTGATTTGAGGGTGTTCCTGCATGGCAGGGGGTTGGACTGGATGGCCTGTGTGGTCTCTTCCAACTCTGAATTTCTATGATTCTATGATTCTATGAAATAGAAAACTGTAGGCACAGAAACAAGTTTCGTAAGTCACAAGAAATGTCAAATTCACCTAGCAGTTCTGTGCCCATCTGTGTAGCAAAAAGAAGATGGAGAACTACCAGGATAATATGGAGTAAAGCCCCAGCAGCAAAATATAAGTTTAAGATTCTTCCAGGGCATATCACATCAATGGCTTTTTAAAGGGTACTCTCAGGGTTTACTATTAAAAGGTCAAAGTAGGAGCACTGAGGAACTGAAATGCTGTTGCATGTACAAGCAAGTAGAACCAGTCTTTTTCTTGAGGGGACTATAATTCTAAATATTAAACAGTAACAACAGCTAAGAAAGAAAGAAGAAAAAAGATGTGCAGATGGATCACTTTATAGTGTACTTTAGAGGCTCTAGAAATTTAATTAATACATATATTTTGTACAAAGGATTAGCCCATTCCCTATGTTGGAAGTAAGTGTATTAAAATTTAAGTGTTTCTTTCTACTTTTATTGTGTTGCCATGATGAAATGTAGGCAGCCAAATATCCCTTGTACAGAGGAAGATATCTGTTGAAAATGTTTTCCAGTCAAGGGAGAAAATAGCAAGATATCACATCCATAAATTAGAGGTCAAGAGATGTGATTACCCTTTTTCATCACCTTTCCCTCCATATACTGCTGTGTTCTATTACAGGTCATAAGTGGTAGTGTTCCATTTATGGAAAGAGCAAATTTTTGCATTTATCAGCCTTTGATAACTTGTGTCACATTGTGTACAAGTGGACAGCTTGAGCAAATGTATTAAAATTTACATAAAACACTTGTTATATAAATAAGACATAATAATGAGTTTACATTTGTCGGAGGCAATTTCATTTTAAAGCTGTAGGAAAACAGATTAAATAACTGCAAAGCGCTTCAGACTAGGTTTTGTGATGCTACTTTGAACTCAACCACTAATGCACTTGTCAGAAGTAAGCGATGACAAAGATAACTTCTTAATTAAAGCTTTAAAGGCTTAAAAAAAAACTTAAATCACAACAGCAGTTTCAATCTAATCTATATTACTGAAGCTTTCCCTGTTTTTCATCAGCTTCCTTTTTAAAATGAGCAATAACAGAGGTGTAAATATTATTCACACTTCCAAATTGGTTCTCTTCACAAGCTTTTGTTATACTGAAGGACAATAACAAAGTCTCACTGAGACTGGAGGAAGGAAGTTTTTGGATCTCGGAATGGTACCATGATTCCTTCAGTCAAGCAATAGAACATGTTAATAGGGACATTCTTATTTATTCCTTCTACACATACTGTAGACCTACTGCCTCACTCTTCAAGAGGTATCCTCCAATCATAATCCATTTGGCATACTGTTTCGTTCCTAGATCAGACATAGACCATTTCTGCACAAGTCTGTTATAGTGCTATTATTCCACTTTCAACATCTTATGGAATCCTGGGGTTTGCAGTTTAGGAAGGGGTCTCAAAGGTCCCTCTCTAAACTGCAAACCCCACATTCCATAGGATATTGAAAGTGGAATAATAGCACTATAACAGACTAGTGCAGAAATGGCCATTCTCTGAACCCCAGACTTTTGGAATAATCTGTTCCTCCAACCCAGCATTTACCTTCCATGAAAATGTGTGGAAATTTAAATATTACTGAAATAAATACTATTGTATAACTTCAGCAATTTTTTTTTTAAAGTTGAGTGGTATATTTGAACAGTTAATTTGCTAGAATGAACTGGACCATCCCTATCTGCAGACTACCCCAGGTCCAATACTGTAGGCAGAATACAGCAGGATCAATATAAAGAATACAGAATATACACACCCAAATATGTGGAAACTCAAGCAGTTCCATGTGCATCTCACAGCAGAAATGGAACAACTTGTAATGCTAGGGCCACTCACTCCTATTTTGTCTTGAATTATTACAGTCTAGTGCAGTAGTTTAAATGTTGGATTATGACTCTGGAAGAACAGGGTTCAGATCCTGGCTTGGGTACAGAAACCCATGGGGTGATTTTGGGCAACTCACTCACTCTCAACCTCAGAACAAGGCAAAGGCAAATGAACAAATACTGCCAAGAATACCCTGTGTTTGCCTTTGGTTTGCCATAAGTCAGAAATCACTTGAAGACATACAACAACAAAAAGGATTTGGCCAAGCAATATATTATTGGTTTTCATTTACCCTCTCCCATTATATTATCACCATTAAAAGATCCAGAGGCAGTAGCATTAAGAGTTAAAAAAAATCCCCCTGCAATAACATCCCTATCAAGTCAATACAAGTTGGTGCCCAAGCATGATTATTACATTTTTGTGGATGGTGAGAGGTAAAGGTACAATGAAAATTTATATACTGACATTGGTAGAATGTAAAGGAAATGGGGAAGAGCAGAATATGTATTATACTATTCAATTCTACACATACTGGGCAGATTTGCAAGGTAGAAAAATCTATTTTCCACTTACAAAGCTGATCTAGGTTGCTGAGTACATACTTATCTGTTCAAAGGATCCAAAAGGAGGTGACATGTTTGGATGAACAAGTACTGGGATGACTGAGTCTTTAGAAAACACAAGTCTATTGTGTTTTCCCTCCTTATTTCGCTGTTGGATATATGGAATCTCTGCCATTCAAAACTGCAGAAGGAAGTGGCATGTGATAAATCCTTTGGCAGCTTCTCCCTTGATTTATGTCATGACGATCTATTGCAAGCCGTCAGTGAAATTTTGATTTTGACAATGAGGTGATGGCATCACTGTAAGCGTCTCTCCCATCCCCCATCACTGCTTAAGAAGCACACCTTTTATGGGATGTGCTCTATCCTACTTTGAAGACAATGCTGCTATGCAGTGTTTTATGTAAATATATAAAGAACTTGGATTATCTCTTTCAGCTTCAGGAATAAGACATCTAGGATCCATTTTGTGCAGAGATAAATGTCAAGGCAGATCACCCATGCTTGTACACACCATACAAATTATATTTACCCCTACTGGTTTTTTTAAAAAAGATCTGTAGCTAGCATTTATAACAGCTCTTTCAAAACAACCCTAATCAGATACTGGATGTTTGATATTTCTTGATATTGGTCTTCTGAATGTTCTGTCTCATCGCTCTTATTGAATGGTGGCACCAGCACTAAACAAATTCCAGCAACAACAGGTAGAGTGTTGGAATTAATTTTGGATTCTTGGAAATGGATAGCCCTGTTAATATTGTCCCACAAGGCATTTGGCAAGTTCCATACAAAATCTCATTACTGGCTCATGATCATACTGGTTTATGTGTAGTTAAAATTCACAGTTAGCACAGCTTGGGAAAAGACAGAAGATATAATGAGATTCTAACCCACTGCCAGTTGGAATTTAACAACACAGGTCTGTATGGACTTAATAAAGGCTCAGCCTTGCATCTTGCTCTAATTGGTATCACAAGCAAAATCCATGGAGTTCACATGGGTTTTAGCTTCTACATATGTGTATAAAGGATCAACAAGCATTCTTTAAAGTTCTGTAGCTCTGGCTGAGAGAAACTTCATCATGTCAGCTTTTAGCATTAGGCACCAAAAAAAGGAGGGGGGCTTTTTTTGTGTTGTTCACTTGAATTTTGACCAAAGATGTCTCTGCATGTCACCTTCTTACTTACACCAGCACTGATTCCTACATTTCAAAGAATATTTTGGCTCCAGATCTTATTATTGTCATAGTAATAACATGCAATCTCTGTTACACAAGATGTGGTAAGCCGAAATGCAAAATGTTGGCATGGAGTTACCACATGGTACCTCATTCCCCCCCCCAATCTTGGTTTGGTCTTAAAGTTGTGAACTGGATTCAGAGATATTTCCAAAGTGTCTCAGAACAGTTTGTTGGTGCATCTTCCACTGTGCTGTCCATACTTCATAATGGATTGCAGAGAGTTTTTTTTAAATAGCATATTATTTCTTCCAGAATAGTGAAACAACAAAGAAAATAAAGATGTTGTTAAAAAAAAAAATCCCATATAGGTTTATCAACTATCTAGTTCTGATTTCTTTGAATTATTGATAAAACACTCCCTTGTAGACAAGAACAGCAGGCATGAACAAGTCTGAGAAATATATTTTCCATGTAAACAAACAGTATGATGTCACCACAGCATCTAGATTAAATCAATTTTGACTTGGGTGTACTGTGTGCTCAAACATGCCCATTGGTGACTTGTAACAAATATGGTTTCCTTCTGAATTCAGATATAAAAGTTATCCTCTTCATAGATGTTCTTCTCTTAAGCTGAAAGTGTGACTTTCCTGGAACATATACATGTGTGTAAGGCAATGAGCTCCTGTACACTGTGTATCTTTGAAGGACCACTTTGACATGGGAAATTGTCAAATGGTTATTTTTTTCCTCACAGAGCATTCTGGGACTTATAATCTCAGTCTGGATGACTGTACTGATGAGCTAGGCTGCTCACTCCAGCTCCCCCAGCTCCTGCTTCTGGTAAGATTTGTGGACCCAGGGATGGCGGGCAAGGAAAGAGGTAACTTCTTGGAGAACATGAGAAACACTGAACCCTTTGAAAGCATCTATGAAATGTATGTACATTGGTACAAATGATTCATGCCATCTTTTAATTGCAGGATCTATGGAACAGAAATGGTGATTGGTAAGTTGATTTGTAAGAACAATTAATTCCATTAGGTATCTTGCTTGCCACCTCTTACATCTCATGGTAGTATATAAAGTTACAAAGGCTCTCAAGTTTTTTTATGTTTCTGAAACTTATTGATTAGTCACATGGAATATACAACTACTGCAAGGTAGTATATTATATATTCTGTTTTTCCTTATTAATCTGGGCTTTGCTTAGATGATGCATGTCTGAAAACCCTAGACTGGTGTTTTGTTAAGTGCCACCGTAAGCTAACCTAAAGCCATTAAAGACATTCAATCAATCAAACTGCCTGATTATCTAATATCTGGTAGACTAACAAAACAAAACAAAAATCTCACAGAAAGTATTGGTTTCTGTAAATGATGATTCTATTTCAGCCACACTAAAGATATTAGAATGATTTATGTAATTCTTAAAAACACATGCTTCAAAATAAAGGTCAGAACTTGACATCCTTAAACAAAGCAGACAGTAATTTTAGTATCAGCAGCCTACATAGATCCAGTGTGGTTGACAGGGTGGGGCCATGAGAAAGAACCACCCTGAGTACAGGCAATAAGAGTGTGCATTCAATAGAGGGGAGAGGCTATTTGATTGAGAGAGAGAAAGAAAGGGAGGGAGACCATTCCTTGTTCAATTCCACAAAGGTGGAGGGGGAGAGAAGGAGAGAAAAGCAAAGGATTTTGCTTCAAGATTTGATGTATGAGTGAATAATGATATGGAATGCCAGAAAGAAAAACAGAGTGGGCAGCCTTGATTTCAGCGGACTGGAGAAAAAGAAAAGAAAAAAGAAAAAGTTATTGAAAATATGAGATAGCAGGGCAGGATTAGGTGGAAAAAAGTCAAGTGATGAGAGGTGTGTGCTGTCTCCTGTGAAAACGTCCTGGAGTGACTCCTTTAGGTCCCAGATGAGACATAAAGAATCTGCCCTGTTGTGTGCTTTGTTCCAATTCGAATCCCTTCCCAGCCAATTAGATCTGATTTGGTCATCTTGTCAGACCCACTGAAGTCATATAAAAGCCATATCAATTTCTGAGGAAGAAGAATGAGGAAGTGGAGTGTGCATCTTTCCCTGCTTTGAAATGACAAGAAAGATTGGACATTTATGTCTGAGCTACTGGACATTATCCAGCCCACACCGGTGCTAGGGACAGGAGGCATAAGTCCTATTGAGCTCATTGGGTGTTTATGCTTGAACAGACAAGCAGTGGACATTGGCAGCTTCCATATCAATATGGTTGGGAACTATCCAAAGTGCTCAAGTTATTTTGGGGATAAGGTTCAATTCCTTGGATGCTGAGGCAAAATACTCAGAGCTTCCATGCTGATATAGAAGCCTTGGATAAGTTGGGGAGGTTCATTGGACTGTTAAGCAAACGTAATCAAAGGACACTTCCTCCAGGAACAGTTACTATGGGGCCAGCAGGGACATCATCACAGATTCTGCCTTGAAAGACAAGATGACAGTGGTGGACAAGTTCAGGACCCTTCTGTACTTCTTGCCCAAAGTTATAGCCCTGCCCAGAAAGCAAACTAGTGGCACAAAAACACCAAGTGGATTCATTTTTGTTACAATTCACTGGAAATAGTTCTGGATTGAAAACTTGTCAACTGTACAGGTGCTTAATTTGATTTGATGGTGGGAGCACAAGAAGAAAGCTAGGCAGAAAAGGAGTGGGGGGAGAATAGCAGTCTTTCCTTCTATGGGTGCAGAAGGGCATGGGAATGGGTGTTTGGGTGACTGACTGACTGACTGACTGATGACCTCTTCCCTGTGCTATTTGTCTTTAAGGGATGGACAGCAGAGGAGTAATAAGAGGCAACAAGCAAGCGTGCTGATGCTGCGGTTCCAGCACAATGCATTCCAGAAATACCTAAACAACTTGATCCAGCTGGACCAGCTCTATCTGAGCAATTTGTCACTTTTCATCCTCCAGACCCTCTAGTCCTGGGAAAGGAGTGTTCCAAGATTCTACCATCATCTCATTTGTAATGATCTGGGTCCCAAGTGAGTGGGCCTCACAAAGATCAACAGACAGAAAGAGCCCTGGTGGTATAGTGGTTAAGTGCTGGCACTGCAGCCACAAGGTTGTGAGTTTGATATTGTGGGGCTCCAGGTTGACTCAACCTTCCAACCTTCTGCAAGTTGGTAAAATGTGTACCCAGCTTGTTGGGGGTATTTAGTTAACACATTGTAAACTGCTTAGAGATCATTTAGCTGATAAGTGGTATAAAAATACACATGCTATTGCTATTGCTAAAGAAATTGTCAGCCATCCTCCACTTCTTTCCCTGCATGAACTTAAAACCTAGGCAAGGTAATGCTCCCATGGAATGCAAGCACAATACATAACTATAAACTATATATCTAACAATAAAGAATCAAGGTCAGGAGTGCCTGAGAGCACATGCCCTCCTCATATGGTTAAGAGGGGAATGGAAGCATTAATCTGAATCCTGTCATCATTACTGCTTTCTCTGTTGGTAGTGGATCAAAGCGGGCAGGAGATACCCACATCCTGGTAGGGCATGTGTAAGAACAAATTTCCCAGCCACAGCCTCCCCTCCAATGGCACCAGGAATGGCTGCCCACTAAGCTATAATAGCAATATTTCCTCCATCCCAGGACTTCTCTTGCACAAACTTCTCTTCCTGTGTGGAGGTGGATGAAAAAAGAAGACAGTTGTGGTTCTCACTTAGGGAAAGAAGGGCCATGAAGTGATGGGATGATAGTGAGCAACAGGGGTAGGAAGCAGGTCTGGAAGTGTAATGTTTCCTGGGCACCAGGAAGGTAAATGAGAGGAGAATTTTTTGAGAGGCACATAGGGGAGACATTCAAGAATCCTGTTTATGTGTCAGACTCTGGCTTTTGTTAAGGCTGAAGGACTTCATAGTGTTATTTTGGTCTAAACTCCATTAAATTGCAGATGAAATTGCTAGTAAATGACATTTAGTGCAATAGGATGTAGTGATAGCTTTGCAAACAGGCTGATGAACAGTACACTATTTGGAAGCATTTTTTTAAAAAAAAAACTGGTATGAATATGTATACTAATTTCAATAAAATAACATTTTCACTGTCTGCATTTGTTTTCTGACTATATTATTATTTGTTTCATTTCATGATTATCACTGAAAATAATATTGCATATAGAGGACGTGATATATGAATGTGTGTATACACACACACACACACACACATCTGTATAAGAAAAGAGACAGTAAAATAGTGCTAACAGACACAGCTGTAAATAGCCAGACAGCTCATGGCTTCTTAGCAAAATCACTTTCAGTCAAACAATGCAGGAAGGTTATTCTCTCCCAATGTGTTACATATAACTAATAGACCCATGCTCACTGGGTGAATAGGCTAGTAAATTTCTCTTATTAGCTAGAATATTTTGTGGAATTATTTGCAGTGTTGGTAATAGGTGGGACCAAAGAATAATTGGGATGGGTGGTCCTATAAAGTTGTTCCTTCCACATGAATGCATGCAATACAGAACAATTTCTGTTTTAATTCTGAAATTACATTTTCCACGTTTCTCAAAAGACACCATGATCCACATGAGGGTTCTTCTTCCTTGTCATGTCCCTGGATAAACTCTCTTAGTATTTTTGTTTAACATAATATCCAACCTGAAAAAGAGTCCTGCAGTGCTTTCTATACTGTAACCTTTGGTTTGGTCATGATAAAAGTATTGTCATCTTGCTGATGCTTCAATTTTTAAAAAATCTGGTTTGACAATGGTGGCTTAAAAAGCTCTATAAAAGGCCGGGTTCAATTTAAAGCTTTATTTCTGTGGCTTTTACCATTGCAAAGTCACAATTTATTTCCCTAGATCAATTTCTCCATAAAGTTCAGTCAACAAACAAAACAGTTGCAGGGTGCTGCAATCTATTTCACTTTTCACCATAGATCAGGGTTGTATCTATGTGTGTGTGGGGGGATGAGGGCACTGCCCCCAGATAAGAATTCTCCCCTCACAATGACATTTTCTTCATCCCCCAAATGTCTAGTATTGCAGAGAGTGAGACACTGAAAATAATTCACACCCAGAACTCTTGTATTTGCTGTGTTCACATTTCCCGGTAACTTTGCCTGCCCTTCCTTTTTTTTTTTTTGAATACCAAAGCTGAAAGCTGAAATTTCTGAAAAATCAACTTATGTTTTGAAATTGCAGCCTTGCTACATTTCCGGAGACTGAAGGATAATTTCATGGGGGCAGAATTCTAATTTTCAGGGACAATGCCCTCATTTCAGCACACTGGAATGATTATGGATATTTACACAGCTATTCACACATGTTAGGTGTAACATATTTGAGGCCTTGATCCTGTCTGATCTTAGAAAATAAGCAGGGTCAGCTCTGGTTAGTACTTGGATGGGAGACCACCCAGTAATTCCAGGTGGTGTAGTCTGCACTTCAGAGGAAGGCAATGGTAAACACCTTGGAGTATTCTATGTCTAAGAACACCCTATGGGATTCATGGGATTGTCATAAGTTGACAGGTGTCTTGGAAGCACAGAAACACAGACAGACACAGTGCAACCACTCTAACTCCCATCATTTGTAGGTTCAATGTCCCTGCTTATTATTATGCAAAGCACACTTATTCTGTTCTAGTGAAAAACTTGGGCAAGCAATCTACTAATCAGAAAGAAAGCATTCTGTCTCACATTTAATTTCTGATAGGACATCATATTCTACTATTCAAGATTGATTTGAGGGGTGTGTGTATGTTTTGGTGGGTATGGTATGGACCAAACTTGACATACATATGTCTTTCTTTTATTATTGAGTGTCAGTCTAACAGAATTTATAGGGGCCTGAGAATCAATAAGGCTCCTATCATTTTCATGGACGACATGGATTTTAAAACAAAATGGGCAGCCTACATGGAAACCTCTAATATTAATCATTTAGGGATCTCACCAAAAACTAAGAGTAGTCAATACATCTCTTGATCCTTTAGAAACGAATCTTAAAGAGCAATGCATAGTTGAAGAATTTTTCCCAAAAAAAACAAAAACAAAAACAAAAGGAATAGAAAAGATGCTGATTAGTGTGAACTTAAAGCTATGGTAATGAGACATTTTCTAGAGATGAATGGGAATCTAGGCTTAGAAGTGGATGGCTATAGAAAAGTGTAAGAAAAAAAGTCTAAAATAGTAAAAGTTGGCAGCAATCAAAATTGTTTCCTCAAGGCTAGTAGTGATCAGATTCATTCCTGGGTGACATGATTGATTGGTTAGCCCTGTTATGCCTTGAAATTATCTCTCTCTCTCTCTCTCTCTCTCTGCTTTTGCTATCCTCTTTGTAAGGCTGTAGTTAAGGGGGTTAACTCCCTTGTTTCCAGACTGGATGATGATGATGATGATGATCATCATCATCATCATCATCATTTATACAGCACCATCACTGTACATAATATTTTGTGAGTAAACAAATAACAAACAGATTTTGTTTTGTCTAGATTGATCCCTAGTGCATAGTATGTGCCCAGAGTGGTACACACATACCAGGAATATTCAAAAATACTCAAGTTTTTCCTTTACCTCACCAACATCTATTGCAACTATCAATATTGTTCTAGTTGTTGTTGCTGCTGTGTGCCCTTAAGTTGTTTCCAACTTGTGGAGACCCTAAGGTGAATCTATCCTGGAGTTTTGATAGTATGTGACACATCCAAGGTCACTCAGTGAGTTTCCATGGCCAAACAGGGAATCAAACCCTGATCTCCAGGGCTTGGAGATTCAACACTCAAACCACTATACCACTCTGCTCTTAATTTTAGACCATTTGACCCAGACAGTTCCCAGCACTACTCCCATTCTTCAAACCAAAATGGTTACCATATAATATATTAGTCATCACAGGCATAAGGATTTAAAGGATGAGTTTCTAGAAACACTGCATGTCTAATTATGAAATCAGAACACAGTAGCATATTCATATGAAAGGATTCAAAATGCATATCTGAGAACTTTAAACAAAAAATTAAAAATATGAATGTCCAGTTAAGAAATGTTATATGATATTACATGTTGTGCTTTCATTTAGATTTACAACTGCCTACTCCCAAACCAACCAGGCTGCCCAAATCATTAATAAGAAATATTCCAAAGATCTTTCAAATGCAGAATGGAACCAAGATCTTCCAGCTACTCTTTGCATGACCAGAGGTGAAGATACTCCAAAATAAGACAAAGAGTTCATAGCTGGAAATAAAAAGGCCACAGAATGGATGGGCACATACATGAGTCTGGATTTCAGCATCGATCAACACATTTGTTGACTGATGAGTTTAAGCTTCCAGTCAAGAGCAGGAATCTCAGGAATTACAGGGGTGTGTTCTAACAGTTATGAACCTCCTTCCACCAGGGGGTACAGAAAACATGTTTCCTCCTGAGCTGGGTACACCTGCCACCACCTTGCACCCCCTGAATCCTGAAAGGGATCACCATCCTATCAATGCCCGATAGCACTTGGTACCAACCATCCTGGATCCAAGAGCCATGTGACCACCTCCAAAAGTTGTAACAAAATAAAGCACATGTAATCCAGGTAGGTGGGCAGACAGCTGCCATGGAGAGACTGGACAGCTTTTGGAAGGGAGCTCATATTTAAACCCTGGAGCCCAACCTGAATGAAGCTAACAAGCTTCAATTCAGGCTACGCTCTGGCAGCCAATGAAATCAAAGTTGGTTCAATCAAATTGAAGCTGCCCACTGAAGAGCGCTTTCCAGGTCCGCACAGTACTGCACAGCTCCGGAAATGGTGTTCCCCCAGCTGAAATAGTTGAAGAAGCAGTCAGTTCTTTGCTCTTGCCCCCCTATACAAATGGTGCTGCATGGTGAAAAGGTGAGTTCTGCAGCATGCTTACATACAAGTACAATGATGATTTGAAAATAATTCATAAATGTAAGATAGAAACAATTATTTTAAATCAGAAAGGGACCACTAATTATAAATCCCAAGAGCAGATTGAGCCTTGTGCTCAAGAACAGACACTTTTAAAACTTCTGTCAACATAAACATTAATATTAATTAACATTGTCATCAGAAGATATTGCTATATCTGATAACCGCTGCAAGACTGATATATGCACAATATTGGAAAGAAAGGAAATATGTTGATATAGAAGAATGAAAATTAAAAGTCCTGGATATGTTAGAGACCGAAAAGTTAACATTCTCTTTGAAAAATAAACCTATCCAGAATTTTGAAAGGGAATGGAGAGAAGTTTTGAATTGGTTAAAGATACAGAATAAGAAAGGAAAAGGAACAAAGTAAGATTGTAAGTACAGTAGAGTCTCGATTATCCGACATAAATGGGCGGACTGATAGTCGGATACCCGAAAATGTCGGATAATCCAGAGGGTCGCCAATTTTCCTCTCCGGACTATGGAAAGACAGGGAGGGAGGGAGGAAAAAAAGAGGCAGAGCAAAAGAGAGAGGGGGGAGGGAGCGAGGGGGAGTGAGCGAGAAAGCCTGGGAGAAGGTACAAAATGAGGCACCAGCTTCCTGACACGGCATCCTCAGAGTCTGGATCTCTTCAGCCGACACCCAGCAACTTTCCCTTTCTGAGAGCCCCTGCTTCGGAATCAGGGACCTAGAAGCCAAGGAGGAAGGCTCAGCAGCTCAGAGCTGGGATTCCCCCCTCCCCGTGGTCAT
Organism: Ctenosaura bakeri; assembly: GCA_948474755.1. Lineage (NCBI taxonomy): Eukaryota > Metazoa > Chordata > Lepidosauria > Squamata > Iguanidae > Ctenosaura > Ctenosaura bakeri. The sequence continues at coordinate 437,132 of CAOLHI010000866.1, forward strand.
CCCAGCCTCCCCTCCTGGAGTTCCACCTAAGCAGCCCTTGGCCTGGTGAACTTTTCCCTTAAAAACCACCTCCCTGCCTCTGGCACTCTCCCCCTCCTCCCTACCGACCCACCCCCCGCCCTCTCCAGCCGGCTTCGCCCCAACCCAGCTCTTTCTCCGCCGCCACCGCCGCTCTCTTACTCCTCTCCCTCGCCTGCTTTTGGCCGGCGACTCTGAAATCCGGCAGCCAGCCCAGGCCGCCCAAGGCTGCTGCCGGCCTGGAGAGGGAAGGAGAGGGAGCCGAGCGATTTCTTCTGAAGGATCGACGGGGTTGGGGGTTGGAAGGAGTGAGGGAGGGAGGCAGAGAGGGAGGGGGAGGCTTTTTTTGGAGAAGGCGTTTCTCAGTGGCGGCTGCTGGACAGCCTTGCGATGGACAGAGTTAGCAGAAAGAGGCAGACTTAGCAGCCCAATAAGCAACGAGTGAGTGGCAAATGTAATATCATATCCTATTGTCATGTGTGGGTCGAACTCTTGAAAGCAAGGGGGCTCACCACAGAGCTCATCCAGAGCGGAGGGTTGGGAGGCATATCTATGGGGGGACTAGTGCTCCTGGAAAACAGCTCTGGATGGGAACTCTTCTCTCGGAGCAGGAAACTACCCCTGTCGCAAGTTGAGTGTCCTGGGCTGCCCTTTATATTGCTTGGCTACCTTACGGGAGAGGGTTAGCAGACGCCTGGCACAGAGCAGACGTGTGGGGCTATGCTGTGTCCAGACTTGCCCTCTCCTGAAGGCTGGAAAAAACCAAGGATGTTGCCCGGGGCGTGGGCTCACTCCAGATGGGTGTCAGCTCGCTAATACTTGTTGTCTTTCACCTGCTCGCTGCTGCGCTTGGGGCCGTGTTTTGGGGCGAGGCTTCACTCGCCCTTCTCTCCTTGCCCGTTGCGGAAATGCCTACAGCCACGCCCCCAAGCAGCCACGACGTCGGATAATCCAGAATGTCGGATTACCGCAGGACGGATAATCGAGACTCTACTGAATGTAATGTAACAATATAACAAGGTAAGGTAACAAAGCAATAATGTAACAATGTAAGATCATCTTCTCCTTTGAGTAAGTAACAATTATGTATGAATGGAATGAAAACAAGCAGATTCAACTGGAAAATAAGCATGGAAGTGGAGAGGGTTTTTTTTTTTCAATTATAAACTTCAATAAAAATATATTTAAAAAAATATTAATTAACATTAATAAAGTTGAACAAGAAGTTCAACTTGACCAGGCCTGGCTGCTGGTGGTGGAGATAACTTGTGGGTTTGTTAAAATCAACCTTGAAGAAGATGACATTTGTTAAGTTCCTGAATTCTTTTAAGTATGAACTAAACAGAGATGTCCTGCTTTCCCAGTGCATAAGTGTTTGGAAGATCGTGAAATAGCTCCCCCTCTAGTCCAAGCAACAGGTGTCCTGTAACAAGAAGTGCTGTTGAGTTACCGATACACTGGGTGAATATTAATCATTATTTGATTAATTGGATAACTCTGCATATGTGTGTGTGTGCATTCTTTATTTTTAGATGATATATGCAATAGCTACAGCATGTGCCATCACAGATGAAGGATGTAATGGCCAAGCTATAGAAAGAGTTAACTCAGAGGATCTCAGCAAAGGATCATGGTGGGGAGATTGGATTGTCCCTGATACCTTTTAGCCAATGGGAGGTGAGAAGAGGGATAATGAAGGCTTCTGGGGTGAAGGAGGAGGAAAGGCCATGAGATATATTTTTGTAGTTATGGTAACTACTCCATGTTAGGGTGAGGATAGGAATCCTGGGAAAAGGTGGTATGGAAATCAGGAACCACCTAGTCAGATCCATTAAGTTTTCAGTTCTTTTGAAAAGAACTGGAAGTCTGAGAAAGGCAATCTGGAGCTAGAGAATATCTTTCTTTTCTGTCTGTATGTTCTTATGAGTTTGGTTCTTCCTCTTGCAACCAGAGAGGAGGTACGAAAAGAGCCAGTATTCTAAGCTAATTGAATTGCTTGAAATATCTTCTATTAATTCTTGGTACTCTATCTTCCTACTTTTTAAAAACTATTAAACTGCTGCACTTATAATAAACCTATTTTGTTCCTTAAGACTGAGTGGGAGCACATCTACATGGCAAGGTCTACCATGAACTTAAAAAGAACTATTTTTTTTCCTTTCTCCAAAAAACATAAGGAAGATGGGGAGATTGTTGGGCTCTTGCATTCTCCAGGACCCAGAGAAGGAAAGGGAGAAAGGAGGTCTACTTTTACAGCACTGGAGAGAAATGGACAAGTTTGGACAAAACCCAGTCATACAACAGCCCCCTTCCCACTTTTCTGCCACAGAGAGATGTAGTTCTTTAATGAATTTGTTCTTGGAGAAAGGAACAAGTAATTTAGCAGTTTCCAACCCACTGCAAGAAAGTCTTTGAAAAACCACAGTTTTAGAAGCTTTTTCACAGTGTTGGGCTTTATGCATCACAAAATTTGCAAGTAGTTCATGCAGGAAACTTGATTTTTTTGGTACAGAAAATAAGATGCCATTTTTTGTGCAAATCAACCATCTGTGAATTTTGCCCAGAAGAGTGCCTCAATTATTGTCAAGGTTATTGCCGGGCAGGCAAGGTTTCCTCTGAGTGGACGGCAAAGAGAAGAGGTGATGTGGCCAGACAACCAGGTGCAAGGTCAGCAGGATTGTTTAGGCTATGACTTATGTACTAGAGAAGGCCACATGCCAGAGCATTGATTGGGTCACCTCACATGTTTCAGGTGCCAAGTAGAAATGCCTAGCTGGACTTGTCATGCCGCTGACAGTTTACTAATTGCAAGGGGAGATGCTGCTTGTCTATCCTCTGTTATCTCTTGTCATTCTCATTTGTCTAACTGCTGCTGGAATGTTTTGCCAAGCTTTTATCTTAGAGGACAGCAATAAATTCTGCCTCTAAGTCCTACTCAATGAGCCTCTGGATTTTTTTTCTGCTTCACTGGGACTCTCTGTGGTGAAGCCTTGCTTCACAGATTGCACTCTGCTCATGCTTAGAGGAGCCAAATCCTGCCAACCCTGACAACAGCATTTTCTGTTCAGTATTTTCTGTGTAGAATATGCAAAAGAATGTGCAAATTTTGAATAGAACGACTCCTGATCTGCAAAGACTTTTGCTGGACCAGGATTCTTTTTGCCACAGTTTATCAACATTCAGAAAATATTTTTGACCATTTTTGAACATCTTCAAATATTTTTTCCATCTCTACTCAGAAGAAGCATCCTCAGCAGTAGGTGAAATGACAGGACTCTTTCTTGTACATACTTCTTTTAGATAGAAGATGCTATCTTAGAAGATGGATGACCTTTTCTCGGTCATACAGATTGGAATTGGTCTTGTAAAATAGTGAATGCTGAAACTGTGATTTAAAGGATAGTTGCCCAGTCAATTGGGGCAGTCAATTGGGGAAGTGTGTTAATTGATCTACTTATTTTTATCAGATTGTTTTACTGATTAATCAATTAAATGTTTTAGCCCTAATAATGCATATATAGGCATTTTAACTGTCTCCTATATAGCCAGAAAAGCAATGGGTTCAGTCTGCTTGCTCACATATAACAACCGCTCATTCTTTATGAGGCTTATGATGGAGACCTTCGTAGGAGATTCCATCTTCTTCTTCCTCTTCCTTCTTCTTTTCTTTTCAAAATGATAATGCAAAACTTTTATGTAGGCCCCAAGTGCCAGTTTCTTTGGGCAATAAGTACTTGGGAGGCAAGGCAGTTCAAATCCATTAAGAAGAAACACTCCTATCTATAATTTTCAATCAGTCACCATATTGTTCAAAGAATGTGAATGACAGCATAAGCACCACATGAGTGCTGAACTGTATTCTTCCATTTTATTCAGGATGCGAATGAGAACATAAAGCCTTCAAGTTAAGATACTGATTTAGCAATGCAGAAGACATGCTGTGTTTGGATATGCACTTACAAGTGCCCCACTTATCCTTTAAGTGGCAATGATTCCCACAGATTTATGATAAATGCATGCAAGGAAATGCAAGGGAAAAAAAACCTTCTTATAATTGCAGTTCTTACTTGGTGGCAGATCTTTCACTTTGGGAATATGGAAACATTCATGGAGGTATTTTAGCTCATCTTCTTGATCTAAGTACAGAGCAACTTTCTCATCCAAGGGACTGCATGCTAGCTGCGAGGCAATGGCTTCTATAATGGTTGCTAGTGAGCCATGAAAAGACAGATCCGTTTTCAAGATATTCATTTTGTACCCTGAAAATGAAAAAGGAGAAAATCTCAGTTTAGATTCCATGCCATGCATATTGGCTAGCATCTGATGTGAAGATTACAGTTATGTCTGCTGAGCTACAGACTACAAGCTCTTAAAAGTGAAATGTTTGGGATTGTAAGCAAAAAGTTAGAAGTTCTCAGTTCTAGCATTTTTTCAGGCAGCATACTGCTGTAGCCCTAAAGCCATTATTTTTAAATACCATGCTTTCCGTATAAAGCTATATCAGCAACTTCTGTGTTCTTCCACTGATCCAACAGCAGTAACAAATTCCATAGTGTCATTCACACTTGCAGATTCAAAAAGCTGCAGGCAACATTATTGTTTCTACAATCTGTGCTTCCGAAAATAGCAGGTGCATCAACACATTTAAGCTTGTGTTTTGAAGCTTGAGCAATCTTGAGGCTCCTTAGCTCCTTGATTCACAGAAACTATATAATGGATGTGGAAGTTTTTTGACTGGGGGAGCTCAACTAGAAATGGGCAAATGCAGATTTAAAGAGAATCCAAGATAAAGCCTCCATTATAGGACTCTGCGTAACCCAGGGGACATCTGTCTCCTTCCAAAATCTGACAATATAAAAACTAAGCAGCAATTTCTCAAAAGTCTTCAGTGGAACAAAGAATTCCTCCTGAACCACGTTCAGGTCCAATTCTGTGCCTGTAATTATCAAAGATATATAGTGGATATTTTATATATCTATATCTTTTTCTATATCTATATATTTGTCTATGCATATGGCCATTTCTGCCCTACACTGTTATAGTGCTATTATTCTACTTTCAACATCTTATGGAATTCTGGGGTTTGTAATTTACTGAGGCCAAAGAGCTCTCTGGCTGAAAATTCTAAAGGCACCTCCCTAAACTGCAAACCCCAGGATTCCATAGGATGTTGAAAGTGGAATAATAGCAGTATAATAGTATACCGTGGACATGTCTTATATCTTTATCTATATGCATCGCTTGAAGACACAGCTCAGTAAATGAGTGTATTCTTACTGAAGCAGGAAGCCTAGTATGTGCTGCCTATGGAGACCTGAAGACAAGATTAGATCACATCTTCCAAACTCTTCCAATAATATTGTATTTTCAAAATGTTATTTTTAAGAATTTCCACATTTAACATTTCCCCAGGTTAGATCACTTGCCTTTCTATTACCCGATTCCAATCTTTATCCTAATTCAACTGGAATCTTAACTAAGGAAATGTATAAATGCAGTAATCTGACCCCTCAGAGGCATCACCAATAGTGCCTTCACCACAGTAATTATCTTATGCTGTGTGTCAGCACAAAAGAAATTAGGAAAAATAAGACTGCACAGAAATAGAATTGTTTGTTATATATTTCTCATCCTATAGACTGCATCTATGCCCATAGTGGACACAGTAGTAAAATCTGGAACCCCATTAAACAGTTGTATGCTGGAATTGGCTAGATGATGTCTCTGCAAAAGTTCATTCAAACATAATGGCTTCCATAAATTAATGCAAGTAATCAATTAATAATCAGTCAGTCATTAATTTTATTATTGGTGGTAGATGATAACTGACTAGGTAACATTCACCATGAATGTCTTGATTTCAAAAAAGCATTTATACTTTTTTGAAGTTAAAAAAAAATCCAAATATTAATAATTAAATTAAGAACTCATTATATATTGATTCTATTAATTAATAGAAGAGCAATATGTATACACTTTAAAGTTTTATTGGCTATTCACCTGCAGCCAAATATAATAGCAAAAGTTATTCTGCCTCCACCTTTGCCAGTAGGGCTGCTGAAACGTTTCCAAATACAGCCTGATTTGCCCAAAAGGAATGATGCGACAATATTGGGGAAAATAGCTGAAAATGTTGCCTGTATATTTATTGTGCCGTGATTAGACTTCACCAATTACATTGCAGCACTTTCCATGGTGAAAATGATAAATCCGGAAGCATGTGTAATACAACAATGGTTTCATCCAGGACTTTAGCTTGGGGGCATATAGCCCCTTAGTTCAAGATCTACTGAAATCTACACTCTACCTGCCACTCTTTTGCATAGAATAGAGAGGTTGGGGAGGCTTTCAAACTGTCCTGGTGCTGACATTAAAAGCCCCAGCACCAGCCACTTGATGAAACTCTGTCCCATCGTTCTCTTTCCCACGAGAAATTTCCATGGAGCTAATTCTTTCTACTTCTCAATGTCCAACAACTAGGTATCAGCTGAAGCACCTTTAATTTTAGAGAGAAAAGAGATGCAAAGGAAAGCTTCAACCAGTGCATAATACTGGAAATCAGAGACCTAGCGCCTAGTACCCAAAGTGTCCACCTCTCTTTAACAGCAGAAAGCCAGTAAGGAGAGGGAGAGTCTTTTAGCTGCTGATTGAGATTCCAAGCTGCTGTTTCAACTAAGCAGCTCAAAAGTATTCCACCTACCTTTGCTGAAAGAAAGAGTATTGGGGATCTTTTTGCTTTTAACTTGCATGTAATCAGCTTGTGTTTGGGGGGACGGAGAATTGTGATTACCACAGTGTTTCAGTTGGATAGAAAGACCAGTCAAAACCCGTGGGCCTTTGTTCAGGGCCAAAACAATGTATTGGGTGGTGGTTTGCAAAACATTAAACCCAGTGAATCTACACAACTAGTGTGGGCCATGAGTTGGAACTCAAGGGCACAGGGTTCTACAGCAAATACGCCAAGTTGTGCAATTATAAGCAATTGTAGTTAAAAAACTATAACACACTTTCCTCCATTACCCAACTGATAAGCTATCACTGGATGGCAGGTAACAGATTGACAGCAATGACAAACAGCAGTCTTGATTAAAACCTTTGAGGTGGCAGTGGGAGGGTGGAATTTGACTTTTGCCCCCAGCAGTCCTATTGCAGCCCAAATCTCACTGTTTCCCTATTAACAGTGACAAGGGGATAGCAGTCTCAATCTGGTTCAGCAATTCTAACCCCAAGTAGACTTTCTTTTCCCGTTCCACCCACCAAAGAGCTGTTTGGTACAGTGAGAGAAGCACAGCCTCCAGCCATCTCTGCACTACCCTCTTATAGTGCAATTATTCCACTTTCAACAGCGTATGGAATCCTGGGGTTGCAGTTTCAGGAGGAGCCGGCTGGCCCCTCCCAAAACTGCAAACCCCAGGATTCCATAGGCTGTTGAAAGTGGAATAATTGCACTATAAGAGTGTAGTGTGGAAATGGCCTCCCTGCTGAAATGAAGAGACATCTTCTCCATCACACCATAGAAAGCTTTCCAAACCAAGATTGCACTGGCTGTCAAGAGTCTCCCCTCTCACATGTTCTCAGCAGATAAGTTTAGAAAGTTTAACTCAGTCCATCCCTGTGTGCCTCTGTTAAGTGCCAACTGCTGAAGGGGGTTCTTACATCAAAGGAGAACCACCACAGTGAAATGAAGTGAAATGCTCATTGCATTACTCTCTGCAGGCAAAGGGAGTTTTCAAATGGCTGGGAGACCTGGTCATTCACAAAGATCTCAGACTTGCACTTCCGGTCAAATTTCACAAGATTTCAACATGATACATATACATTCACTCATAAGCCTCTTTTGATTCAAGCTCCACAAGAAACCACCTACGTATCGGTAGCCTCCCTTATATATTGCTCTTCATGGGCAGCTATGTCCTGCAGATTGCCATTTGAGATGTTGGGAAGAATTTTATTTTTCTAAGTCATTGTGGCTTGTTCATTTTTTTTTTTTTTGGTCTCCTAATGGGCTCTGTTGTAATATGACAGACACATGCTGTCATTTTGGCATCATCTCAAGCTACATCCACTTTTTTGTCACAACTGGCAGATATGAAGGCAAGAGAAGGAGAACGGAGAGAGGCATCTTACCACAGATGGGGAGGTGACCTAGTACATTTGGGCAACCACAGATTTAGCATACAAATTGTCTGACCGGTTTGATTAATTTCTCTGTGACCATGATCAATTTTGATCCTGGCATTTTTCTTTGGTCCCAGACCTGCTCAGTAGGGACGTGTGTCAAGCGACTGGCATACAAGTCCTTCCTGCCCAATTTCTGTACGAATATCCAGGGTCTCCTCTCCACCTGACATTATTCTATAATCTCAAACCCAGTTGGTGCCCACAACCATTCGCCATAACTTAGGAGTCTGACCTCTCCTTTTCATCATCAGTACTACCAGAACAGCCTCACTAAGATGGGGCTATCTCTTACTATTGCATTTGAACAGTGAACAGCGTTGAACAGTGAGTTTCATTAAATCTAGATTCTTAGTTTTATTAAATTGTAGAATAAATTCAATGTTAGGTGTACAAGTCTTGAAACCACAAAGCCAAAAAAAAAAAAAAAGAAAAGAAAAGAAAAGAAAAGAAAAAAAAGGAACATGCCAATTTAGCATGTATAAAATTAGCATTATAAAATGAAATATCAAATGTGAGAATCAATTGCACCATTATTAAGGCATGTCTTTTTGAGAGGCTAAGATGTGAGAGTGGAATAAAAGGAAAAAAATAGAGCTTAAGTACATTTAAATGTATTTTCCTCATTTCCGTGAAGGATTTCAGAGACAGTTCATTCCCTACTATTAAATTCAATGATATTTTAACCTGGGTGTTTTTCATAACACATGCAAATTCACCCTCCTTACTCAATCTTAATAAATATTCTGAACTGAGCCCTTGCAGTGATCACCAAGAATAAAATGATGTCTTTTCCCCTAAGCATTGGTTCTTCCAGTTGTCTTAATTTTGTAAAAGATCCTTATATTTTGTGTCTTTTTGAAACTGAGATCCAAGTGCATTAACAACATGAACAACTTTCAAAGACATTTATATTGCTCACACATTTGTTAACATAGTGACAATGAGAAAAAAAAAGAAAGAAAGTAAATGTTTTACCCCTGTTTTGCTTTATATTATACCTCTTTTGGATTCTCCTTTCACCTCTGTGGTTTCAGAACAGTTTTCTTTGCAATTCTAAGAATGGAGGATTACTGTTTCTTACCTTCACTAATGTAAAGCAAATTCCTCTTTTCTGTTTTCCGCCAAAGTCCAACTCACAGCCACACATTTTCCTGTTTGCTTTTTGTTTCAGTTCTTTGGACTCTGACCTCTCCCTCTCCCCTCCCTCCAGAACTTCTTAGCGTAGAAATCCAACAGAGCATTGTTCTCTCATATCCAGCACCACAAATCTTGTATACAAACAAGATACTTAAAAAGCATTTAAAATCTATTTTCCACGGTTCTCTTCTTTAATGCTGTTTTTTGTTTAATGACTTCACCTACCCCCTTACCCTTATCCTTTAACATTCTCTATCTCCCCTATCTAAAATCTAGAGACTAGTAGAGATTTGGATGGATTCTGGAGGACTCTGGGGAATTTTACTGCTGCTGTGGGTCATGTTGCTGTGGATGAACTGGTAGTGTTACCATGCAAAATAAGAGATATTTTGATGGTAGTGTAGAAGTGGAAATTTCTACCAATATTTGCATGATAGGGCAATTCTGGTAATGCACATGTCCAAAAAGCATCTGGCTAAGTCATGTTGGATGAGTTTCAATATCTGAGTCAGAAGATTTTTTCTTTTAAAAAACCCTTGCCTTCTCATGTTTCACTAACCACTTGTTTACTCAGTCCTTGATTGGTAGAATCATAGAGATGGAAAGTAATCCAAAAGCCTTAGGGTTGCCATATTTTAGAAACAACTTGAAGGGATACAATAATTTAAAAAAAAAAAAGAGGGTCCATCACTCTCTTACATGGTCTGTTCCACTGTCAAACATCTATTGCTGTAAAGAAGAAGTTCTTAATATTTGGGTGGGATCTATTTTCTTGTAATTTGACTACACTGTTTCATGTTCTAGTGTCTGGAGCTGTAAAAAACAAGATTACTCCATTTTCTACAATATCTTTCCAGGTATTTAAAGATAGTTATCATGTCACCACTCATTCTTCTCTTATCTAAGCTAAACAAAGGCAGCTGCCTCAGCCACTCCTCATGCGGATTGGTTTCCAGCCCACTGATCTTCTTGGCTACTCTCTCCTAATCACATTCCAGCTTGTCATTATTTTTCTTGAACTATGATGTCTAGAATTAGATGCAATATTCCAGATGGGGTCTGCCCAAAGAAGAATGCACAACTAGTTCCAACCAATGACACTACTTTTCCATGATAGTGGGAAATAAGCTTTTAGTAGGGTGTCCCGTTGCAAACAGGCTTTTGCTGAGGAGCCAGACTAAATGTGCCTAACAGCTACCCAGCTACAGTCGGAAGTGGTGACAATCATGCAGAATCTCTTAGGGATAATGGCAGTGACACCATGGCTAATAGTTGTCAGTACAGCACAGAAGAAGGCATGCTAAATCTCTTTTGAATATCTTTTACCACAAAAAACCTATGATGAGATAATCCAAAATGAAAAAAGGGGTAGTGGAAGAAGATGAGACTTCCAGGTCAGATGGCACTCAATGAGATATTGAATACAGCAGAGGACAGCTCTGAGCAGTGCTATGCTAATGACCTGAGCAGTGCTATGCTAATGATCCATCCAGGATGTTTGGCTATTGGCGTGCTCAAAGGTGAAAGGAAAGTCTGAAGCTGCACTATACATATTATAGAAACATGGAATGTGAGAATCATGAATCAGGAGAAGCTAGACATAGTAAAACAATAAATGGAATGTATAGACATTGCAATATTTGGGGTGAGGGAGCTAAAGGGGACAGGAATGGGATATTTTGAGTCAAATAATCATACAGTGTTTTACTCAGGAAATGAAAATCCAAGAAGAAATGGGGTGGCATTTGTAATGAAGAGAGATCTAGCAAAAGCAGTCAAAGGATACAATGCAAAGTCTGTCCAAATAATATCAATAAGCTTTCAGGGAAAACCACAACATATAACTGCAATCCAAGTTTATGCTCCAAATACAGAGGCAGAAGAAGATTGAGGAGATCATGGCACAGACCATGAACTACTGATATAAAAAATGAGAATAAAGCTAAAGAAGAACACTAAACCAAGTATCATGCCAAAATACAACTTGAAGAACATCTCTGTACAATTTGAAGATAATGTAAAGATAGATTTGCACTATTAGGCCTCAAGAAATAATACTACTACTACTAGTACCACTACTACTACTCTGGACTGAAGTCAGAGACATTGTCAGAGAGGAACGCAAAAAAGACTATCTTCCGCTGGAAAGAAAGAGAAAGTTCAGTGGATGGAAGATGAAACTCTTCAAACAATTAAGGACAGATGAGAAACCAAAGTAAAAGGTGACAAAAATAGAGTCAGAACCCTGAATGAAACTCTTCAGTGATTTGTGTGCAGAAACAAGGAGAGTCACTATAATAATAAGTACAGAGAAACAGAAGGTAATTACAAAAAAGGAAGAACAAGAGGCCTCTTCTACAAGATCCAGACAATCAAAGGGAAATTTAAATCAAGAGTGGGGATGCTTTATGCCCAGCAGGGAAACACATCAAATGACTAAGTAGAAATAAAAAGATGATAGAAACAATAAATGGAAGAATTATTTAAAAGAAATAAAAGTATATGAAATTCATTCAAATAAAACCATATCAAGATAAACCTCTGGTTTTAGAAAGTGAAGTGGAATTTGTACCTAGAGTACTTCAGAGAACTAAATCACCAAGAGCATATGTCATATCAATACTGCTGCTTCAAGCTGCAGAGACAGATCTAGTCTAGTTCAAACTAAAATCTGTTAAATATGGAAAACCAAAGAATGACCCACAGACTGGAAACAAAGAATGACCCACAGACTGCGATTGCAATAACTATAGGGCCATTGCATTAATTTCCCATGAAAGCAGTCAGGCTCAAGATTCTACAACAAAACTGAACATAAAGAAAACAGAAATAATGATCACAGACAAATTACATAACTTTGCAGCATATGATGAAGACATTGAAATAGTTCAAGATTTTCCATACCTTGGCTCAGTCATTAATCAGAATGGACACTGTAGTCAAAGAATCAGAAGAAAACTAGAACTTTGAAGGACAGCTATGAAGAAACTAGACAAGGTACTGAAGCGTAAAGATGTGTCATTGAATACTCAAGTTTGGCTTGTCCATGCCAGTGTATTTCCAATTTCTATGTGTGGCTGTGAAAGGTGGACAGTTAAGAAAGCTGATAGGTAGATAATCAATTCCTTTGAAATGTGGTGCTGGAAAAGAGTTCTATAGATCCCATCGACTACTAAAAAGACAAATAAATTAATTCTAGAGCTAATCAAGCCTGAATTCTCCCTAAAAGCCAACACGACTACACTGAGACTGTTTTTCTTTGGACATATCATCAAATGATATAACTCACTAGAAAAGACAGCAATGCTTGTTTAGCTAGAAGGGAAAAGGAAAAGGTGAAGACTGCATTACAGATGGATAGGCTCCATCAAGGAAGCCATCACCCTGAGTCTGCAGGACCTGAGCAGTGCTGTTGATGATTTGCAGCTCTCTCATTCGTAACCATTTAGGGTTTCAAATGCTATCACCAAGCACCTTGAATTCAGGCGAGACACATATTGGCAATCAGTGCATTTCTTTTAAGATTGCCATGATATGCTGCCTATATGGTGCTCCTTTCATAGTATGATCACAGTGTTCTAGCACTTTGCCATCCTCACTGATGGAAATCTTCTTTCCAGTCCCAATTCAAGCTACTGGCTTAAATTTTAAAAAATGTTCTGGAGCCAGGTGTCTTGAAGAACTGTCTCCCCCCAGGTTTACCTGCTTGGATCTTAAAGTTGCCATTCAAGGCTCTCTCCAGGTGTCACCTCCAAATGAGGCCTGCACAGATAATCCCGGAGGCAGAAAATTGCCTCTAAAGATCCTCCAAAGTTCCTTTCCCTAGTTTGAACCAGCATATGCAAGCAATAGGTACATACTCTTTGGGGAGAGCCAACATAATGTATTGGTTTGAGCATTGGACTATGATCCTTGAGACCAGGGTTGAATTCCCTTCTTGGCCATGGAAACTCACTGGGTGACCCTAGACATGTCACACACTCTCAACTGCCAGAAAACTCGGTTATAGGTTCACCTTAGGATCACATGAGTGGGAAATGACTTAAAGGCACACAAAAAATAATGATGTGATGTTTTGCTAAATTCAGCCTCAAAGAAAGCAATGAGTGATTTTGCAATGTTCTCCTATCTATGAGAAAAACTTTAGGAACTGCTCAGCTAGAAGAATATTACCAAACTGGGACTTACTCTACACAGAATTATTGATATGAGTAAATTTTGCACAAAATAAGTTCCCTATTACAGGATTTGTGTGTGTGTGTGTGTGTGTGAAGTAAGCAACATTTTCTGCAGAAAATGCTGTTTTAAATGCAAAATAGGGCAAATTTTGCATAGAATAAATCCAAAACTGTGAAAAATATGGTCACTCCAGGAGTCTCTGGAGTGACCATATTGAGAAACACAGTTTTTGATCATTTTTCAAATATTTTCAAACACTCTTTCCCTCCCTCCCAAGCAAACACCATGTATTTCAGATAAGGGCAATCTGCTAACCAGATAAAGGGTAGTCCAAGGTTTTATATAAAAGGGATTGAATGCAGCAATAGCCAATGGAAAGAACTGTAGCAAGTATTCATGCCTTCCTTCTAAGAGTTTTCTTGGCCCAGAACTGTGGTTTCAACTGCAGACATATGAACTCCTCATGAGGAAACATGAGGAAACATATGAACTCCTCATGAGGAAACATGAGGAAACATGCGGAAGCTTTGTAGTCTTTCCAGTGGTTTTAGATCTCAGCACTCTACTATTTTGTTGGTGGTTTTACTTTAGTTTTATGTCCTGCAGTGCTTTTGCTGCTGGTTTTATAATGGTTTTATTGTGTGCTGTGTATTTATGGCCCACTGTTTGCTTTCTATTTATTTTTTTATATACTCTACTGTGGTTATTGGACAGTGTAAAAGTGTAATAAAGAAATAAATATATAAATAGACAAAAATCACTTCCTCCTCTGTTTTAAAATTTCATACCCATTTTCTTCTCGCCGTCTACATTTTCTTCACATATAGACAATAATTTCTCAAAAAGGGACACACTGCTAGCTGTGACAATCTCCATTTTTTAGCACAACAGATGCAGTTAGTTAAACAAGCCAACAGAAAAAGCACTAGTATGTATTCTATCAACATATATGTCTGTCATACTAAACACAAATGCCTCTTTTTAAACAACGTGAATTGATCAAAAGCAATGGCACGACTTTTATGTATCCTTGGCCTTGTTGACAGATAATGGCATATATCATGTTGGATATTGAAACTGATACACTTAAACACACTTGCTAAGTTCATGAGTAAAACGTTTAGATCAAAGAACCCACTTATGCAGACTTATATAAAGCACAATACATAGACACATACTAATTTTGCAAAAAAAAAAAAAGAGGAAAGAGCAACATGCCTCAACAGCTCATTCTTATGCATATTTGGTCAGAAAGCATTCATTGGAACTTACTCCTAGGTATACACAGGACTGTGGCTCTTCTTGCCTATTTAATCAAACTCTGTAAGTTTTTCTTCTTAACAGATGCCCACTTAATCAGAGAGCTATGAGAACTACTGACTGCAGTACTGAGGCCATGGTCAGTCCATGGTCAAAGCAAACATCTTAGTGTGGAATTTAGTAAGTTATGCAATATGGTGCTTGCAACTGCAATAACAGACTATGACCCGCTGGATGGAAAAAGAGCTGAGCTGCAGAGAACTATTTATGCACCATGTTGCCTTTATCAAAAAGTGCTGCAAGTTGAAAAATGTATGCTTAAAGAAATCATACCTCCTTATAATGAAGGAAGTAAAAAAGGATACTGAATATTGGCTAAATCTGACAGACTTCAAATATAACATTTGCTTTGAGTTTGAAACATGAATTTATAGTTCCAATGCTCTATAGTTGCCAATACTAAAATGTGATCAGAGCTCACATAACTATATAACATTAGAAGTCAACCAGTCAAATATCAAATCAAATAATGCAGAAACTTAAAACTTTGTCTAGACAAACAGTTTAGGAAGTTGACAAAAACATAGTCAAATAAAATATTTATTTACAACTACAGCACTGCTGTCACTAGCAACAAGCAGCTCGTTTGATGCCACTGCTTTCCTAGGGATGTGAATTTTGCATGTGTTCATGCAAAAAAATGGGAAACCCCCCCTCAAAATTTATCTGCTTAGCAGGCAAGACAATAACAAAGTTTTGTGCACTTCTGAGGAGAAGTGGGACCACTGTTCAGTGGATGGCAAAATGCTAACAGATCACAATAAAAAGGCAGAACTACTCAATACTTCTTTTGCTTCAGTTTTCTCACCAAAAGAGAACTATGTGTTTCCATGCAGTAACGGATCCCATGGCAAGGGATCTGGACTGCAAATCAAGATTGAGATGGTGTGAGTCAGGAATCACCTAGCTAACCTAAGTAAGTTCAAATCTGCAATGCCAGATGGACTGCATCCCAAGCTACTGAAGGAACTTCCTGATGTATTCTCTGAACCACTTGTCATCATTTTTGAGAAATCCTGGAGAACAAGAGAGGTGCGAAAGGACTGGAGAAGAACAAACATTATCTCTTTCTCAAAACAGGGGGAAAAAAGATCCAGGAAATAACAGACCAGTCAGACTGACCTCAATATCAGCAAAAATATTAGAACAGATTATATAGGAGTGTCTGAAAGTATCTGAATGACAATGCAGTGATCAGTGGGATCCAGCATGAGTATGTTAAGAACAAATCCAACCACATCAATGTTATATCTTTTTTACAGTCAGGTCACTAGTTTAGAAGATGGTGGGAATGCTGTAGTTGTCATTTATCTAGATTTCAGCAAAGTATTTGATTTTTTTTTCAGTCACTCATTTAGTAGATGATGGGAATGCTGTGGTTCTCATTTATCTGGATTTCAGCAAAGTATTTGATAAGGTGTTCAATGAGATTTTGATTTGCAAATTGATTAAATATGGAATAGATGGGAGCACTATCAGATGGATCTGTAATTGGTTGGAAAACCATACTCAAGGAGTTGTTAGCAATAGTTGTACTAGAAGGAGGCCTCATGTGAATGGTACTAGAAGGAGGCCTCATGTGACTAGAAGGAGGCCTCATGTGAAATGCCTCAGGGTTTTGTCCTAGTGCCATTACGCTTTGACATCTTTATCAATAACTATGGCCATTTCTATACTACAATGTTATAGTGTTATTATTCCACTTTCAACAGCCTATGGAATCCTGGGGTTTGCAGTTTAGGGAGGGGCATCTAGAATTCTTAGCCAGAGAGTTATTTGGCTTCAATAAACTACAAACCCCAAAATTCCACAGGATGTTGAAAGTGGAATAATAGCAGTGTAGCAGTGTAGGGATCCCTATCAATGTTAGGGATGTCAAAATAAGGAGGACTCCTTTTTTCTGTATGTGGTGGACTTGTAAAAAGGGGAAAATGTTAATCCAAAACATTTTAATGGGGAATTTTGTAACATCACCAGAATTGTTTTTGCTGGGTATTATTTGTAAAGAATTGGATAGTAAGTATGCATTACTTCTTCAGTATAAGAACATTGTTTGTTGAAACATGGAAAAGGACTGAAGCACCAGCAATGGAACAATGGATTATAAAGGTTGCTGAGTCAGCCCAAATTGCCAAATTAATGTGGGCTTTAAAGGATATGCCAACTGAAGATTTTTTAAAAAAGATTGGAAACAGTCTACGGACTTTTTGAGAAATAAGAAATCTAACAGTGCAATAAACTGTACTCATGGTTACTAGTAATTCTAGTAGATACATAATGGTAGAATAATATTTTTTTCTTTTTTCTTTTCTTTCATTACAGTTTGATGGGGAGGCTGATCCAGAGGCTTTTTGTGTTTCAGTAAGTTAGAGTTTAGTTTAGGTTAATTATGTGATGATGATGATGATGATGATGATGATGATGTGATTGAGGGAGCAACTGATTGTGCAGGGGGCTGAGCCAGTGACTGAGCAAGTCAACCTGCAAACATCCTCTGCACTGTAAGGTCAAACAGAGACTGAGTTGCCCCAGCCAGCTCATGACGGAGAGGGAACCAGCAGTGAAGCAGAGGAGTTGCAGCCAGCTGTGCCCATCAGCCCTCAATCACGCAGAAGGCTGAAACTGGTTGTGGAGATGGACGCTGCTTTGAATAGGCTGAGGAGACAATAACAAACAACACTTGCTCACAGGGATTATTTAAGTCTGCCAGCATAGCTGCTCCTTGCTTGCAGCAAATTATTAGCAAGCCCTCACAACCTTTGTGTCTCTTGCTCCCTGAAACCCTCTGGACGGATCTCTACCTGAATTTCTGGACTGCACTTGACCTGGCTCAGCTTGCGTTTTCCTGGTGTTTGGTATATTGAGATTCCCCAAGTGTTCCTGGCCTCTCTCCTCCCTTGCTGGCTGTGGCCTGGCAGGGAGAAATTCCTGACAAATTAATCTTCAGTGTTTTAGTTTTGTGTTCTATTATTGTCCTTTAGTTTTAGTTTAATTTTAGTTTTTTTTTAAAAAAAAATGGGAATCAGATTGTGTTTGTGTTACTCATACATACATACATACATACATACATACATATTTTGTTACCATCCCTTACACCCCCATTTTCATAATTGAACATATTTATAGCTGGAAAACATACTCAAAGGCATGCTGGCTGGAAGAGTGCCAGGTCAAGCTAACCTGAGACATGGTCAGTTTGTAAGTTCAGAGAGGATTTGATGGAAAACGTAGACAGTAATGGGTCTGTGCTAATCCTTTCAACATTTCAGCCTCTGTGCTTACCTGAAAATGATGGAAAGTGAAACTGCTTATGTGAAGCAATCAGGGACCATTCCTTGATCTCACCCTATGAAAATCTTCCCTATACCCCCTACCTGAACAAGTAATTGAGAGATTGTCATGACTCACATCAATGTTTTATTACCTAGAGTTTAGGCAATCAACCCATTCTGGACTCCTTTGTCAATCCCATGAGAAAGCCATTACCACTTTGTTTATGCACCCCCTTCAGGAGAGGAAATAAGATATATGAACCCTAGCTTTGGCCCCAGAAAATTATAGCACATTAGACATGTTTGGAGTGCCCAGACTACTTTTCTTCTGTGCTACCCTGAGATGCTGTCTGAACCACTCCACTTCTGCCTTCTTCAAGATTGGTAACTATCACTAACTATCACCCTCTTCACTCCAATTTCTCTCCCTAACCAACCTTTCACACTTTACTTTCCAACAGCCTTGTACCATTCTTAGAGAGTTTGATTTCCTATGTGTTTGTTCAACTCAGATAAAATACTTCGTTAACTTTAAACTGGAATCTTCTCTACAGTAAGTACTGGAACGCATAGGTGAAAAGATCCTGCCATTACCTTTCTCTTGCAGACCTCCTTTCAGCTATAATTCCCCAAAATTCTAAGCAGATGCTGGCATCGTGGGTAGACCTCAAGAGTAACAACATCTTTTTCTTTTTCTTTTTTCTTTTTTAAAAAAAATCTTTATCAGTAAGTTTAGATGATGAGGCGGAAGGGATCCTTATCAAGTTTAGAGATGGAACAAAACAAGGCTAACACACTGGAAGATAGGAAGAGAATTCAAAATGGCCTAGATAAACTAGAAAATGGTGCAGAAATAAATAAAATGAAATTCAATATGGGCTAATGCAAAATTCTACATTTAGGCCACAGAAACCAAACACACGGGCATAGGATGGTAGATACATGGTTTGGCAGTACTACTTACTAAAAGGACTTTGTTACCCTGATTTCTGGGGGTCCCGGGAGGGCCACCTAAGTGCACTCCAAATATTACTAAGTTGGGGGAATTAGCAAGGAGCACAAGCTAGCAGTACGAGAGGCAGGATAATGTAGTGAGATCTTTAACCCTATGTTTATGGGGTCGGGCTGCGACAAGAACTAGGCAAGTTGTTCAATTAAAAGATTTTATTAAACTTTCCTTAATTAAGCAAACAATGACACACGCACTCACGCGCTCATCCAAGAACTATGGAAGCAGAAAGTGAGGAGAATTGATAGGGGTTTTCAGAAGATTTCTGGGGTGATACTCCACCTGATCCTGCAGTCTACTAAAAGAGAAGATAGAGATTGAGGCTTGGGTTCGTGGTTTCCCAGCATGTGGAGGCTGAGGGGAGGCTCGCCAAACAGGGTGGCAGCAGTTCGGGATGCAAGGCATGAGCATTCCAACAAGGAGCTCAAACTTGGGGTTTTTATAGGGAAGATTGTGCCTGGAGACTAGTCCTCTCCCGAGGAGAATAATAGGGTTTTGAGTGGAGACAAAGCCTCCGAAAGGTCAAAATTAGAATTGATGAGATTTGGCCAGCACTGCCAATTGTTAGAACAGTATGTAGATGAGGAATGCTTAGCGTTTGTATAGAGCAAGCAGTTCGGGGCTGAGAGTCCTTGCATTTGCTTAATGGTCAGCTGTGCTGGAGGCCACTACCAGCTGTGCGACAGATAGTTGTTTACTGGCCTACACCTAGCGTGCATAATTAAGGCCATGCGACCGTGCCTGCCTACACAGGCTCTCTGTGACCCTTTCAGACATGTGGAGTTCATTTTATGGAGTGCCACGTGGAAATATTAAACATAAACAATATGAAATTGTAGACCTCAGGCTGGGGCCAGATAACCGCAGTAACAACTTTGGGATTGTTGTTGATCATAAGCTGAACATAAGCTAGCAGTGTATACTGCAGCAAAGAAGGTGAATCTATTTTAGCCTGCATTAATAGAAGCATAGTTTCCAAGTTGAGGGAAGTAACGGTCACACTATATTCTGTGCTGGTCAGGTCTCATCTGGGTACCTCATTTTAAGAAGGATATAGATAACTTTGAGCAGATTCAAAGAAACACAACAATAAGAGGTATGGCGAGCAAAACATATGAGGAAAGATTGAAGGGGCTGGACATATACAGCTTGGTGATGAGAAGACTGATGGGTGACAGGATTGCAGTCTTTAAATACCTCAAGGGCTATCACAGAGAGGAAGAGGCAGGCCTGTTATCTGCTCTTCCAGAGGGTAGGACCAGGTCTAATGGTTTGAAGTTACAGGAGAGTAGATTTTGATTGGACATTACAAGAAACTTCGTGACAGTAAGAGCGGCTTAGCAATGGAACCAATTACTCAGAGAGGTGGTGGCATCTCCTTCTCTGGATCTCTTTAAACAGAGTCTGGACAGCTAACTGCTGGAGATACTTTAGTTGGAGATCCAGCACTGAGCAGGGGGTTGGACTTGATGGCCCATGAGGCCCCTACCAACTCTATGATTCTATGACTATATGAGAGAACTTGTGAAGATGCAGCATGAATGGGTCATTGCTTTCTTCTTTTTTATCTTTCTTTTTTGTTCTTCTGGGCTTAGTGTATATGTGTATGCTCTGCAAGTGTATATGTGATGCTCTAAAAAGTAACTAGTTTTGCAAAACAGTTTTTTTGCATGAATTGCGGAGACTTTGAAAGGTTTTAAACAATCTGCCGACTTGCTCCCACAGCAAACGCAATATGGTTGCGTGTGCGTGTGTGTGTATTGCAGCACTCGTAGTGTTTTTTTTTTATTGAGTTTTCAACAAAGTGGCTCAAAGTTTTGTGATATTCCATCTGGTCAAGAACAATAAACTTGACAAATATTGTTTACATCCTTGGCTATAGCTACAATGTACACAAAGGAAAATGTAGATGGGGCTAGGCTGTTTGGTTGTTATCTGCAAAATTATAGTATCAAACAGGTTTTCCAGACAAATTTCTGACTAGAAGGGATGTGGAAAGATATTTCTGCAACTTAGTTATATTGCCCCCGGTTTACTTACCAGAGTGGCCCGACTGAAACAGTGAAAAGTAAACAGCAGTAAGATGAACTTAGCTGCCTGTGTAAGTAGGTGGCAAAGAGCACAGAAAATTAGCTGTGGCATTTTTATAGCAAAAGTATGTGTGGTGCATACATTCAAGCTCCAGACTGAGAATTTCTAACCTCTTTTTGACACAACGAATAAGAAGCAATTGCTTCTCCACTCAGCCTTCAAATGGTCCATTACAAAGGGACCAACATGAGCTGCTTGAGTATCATAAAAATATAAAGCAACTGCGGCAGCAGCCAATAAGACAATAAGGTACGATAAATGCAGCTGCTCTGATAATATATAATCCCTGCAAACGCAACGAAGATAAAGTCTGCATTTCTGAGCGTGCTTAACTTGAAAGCAAGTTGGGATCAATGGAGCTTCCTCTTCAGCAAATGTATATACTGTCAGGATGAAAAACAATCTGCTACACGCTGTGATATGCTCCTTATTACCTCTAAAAACTTATTCGTACCTATGACACAGAGTAGAATGGTCCCATTTTTTAAAAAAAGGAATTAAAACTGGCAACAGCTTTTATTGGTTACAGCTTACAGTTTGGCTGGGTGTAGGACAAGGATCTAGATATCAGATAGATTGCTGAGTAGTATAATCTCCAAGACCGCCCACCAAGAAGATGATGAGGAGTGGCATGAGATTAGGCCCACCACTGCATACACTTCTGTCACAGGTCATCTCTGCAACCTTGGTATGTGACCAAAATGATAAACCCAGAACATGTCTGGCTCTTGAAGCAACATCTCAAGATACCTTATGGAAATACCCCAATGTACAATTGGAAGCCTGTGTCACTTATCCTAGTGAAACACCACAATGCACCTGCAGCACATGCAGCAAGGTTAAGAGAAAGTGTTTTGCAAAACGGTGAAGCAACAAACAAGTATCATTGCTATGAGGAAGGCAAAAACTCTGCATCGCTGTGCCACATTTTGAGAGCTGTGAAAAGGCAACACAATGATTCCATTAACTTATTATTACAGTTGGCCTTCCACATTTGCTGGGGTTAGAGATGCAGGATCCCAGAAAAAGTAGAAAAACCACAAATATCAAACTATGTGTGTATGTGTATGTCTGTGGATAGGGAGCCCAAAGCATGGTGGGGAGGTCAGAGAAAGGAAAGAGAAAGGGGGTTGGTTGGTACAATGGCCCTATATTTCTTCTCTTGCCCATTTCCTTTATTAAGGTATTGTTACCCTGCTAGCTTGGGGCTCCCTTAAAGGGGATTCCCAAAGGCTGTCAAAATCATCTCTTGTGGGGAAAATTAGCTCTGAGCACTGCTTTAGCAATGCAAAGAGGGCAGGGTAATTACGGATCTTTAACCCAATATTTACGGGGTCAGACTCAGTCAGAAATCACACAAACTGTTCAAATTTAAGTATTTTATTGGCACAGATGTTAAAATCCATACAGTCGCTCAGATGCACTCACTCCATCAATCATACAAGACTATAGAAATTTAGAAAGAGGTGAAAATTGAGAGAGAGAGAGAGAGAGAGAGAAGGGTTTGAGTTAATACTGTACCAATCCAGAAGTCTTCAGGTGGGAGAAAACAATCTCAGCCACACCTTTTGAAGCTGAGAGGAGCTTACCAGCTTCATGGTTTGTGGGTCTGAGAGAACTCTGAACTCCAAACTCCAGACTCCGAAATGGAGAAGGAAAAGGGCCTAGTTATAGAGCTGACCCATGTCCTGGGGAACAGATGGCTGCAGTTTTATGTAGATGGATTTCAGCTTTGTAGTTCAAAGAAAATACAGCCAAACATCCTTGTAGTTTCCTGCAAGATGAGTATCTCATCCAGGGATGCATACCTCAAGGTGTCACATTCCAGGCTGTTTGCATTGTTTATTTGCTCCCAGAGACTTATTGTCTCCTGATCACTGCTGAAAATCCATTCAAGTGGCCTTTGAGCCATTTGCAAGATTTACCCAGGATTTGTGACAGAAAACAGGCTACTCTTTTGATCTATCTCCATAGCTCTACTGCCTACATGTCTGTCCAGTATATGGCTCACTATGTTTGATATAAAATAATTAGGATCCTCAGGACATAGTTTTTAGGTAGGTTAAGGGGCTTACAGTATGCATAGGTCATTGGGAGAGGGTTTGTTGTGCTGAGAAACTGGACTGCAATTGTCCTTAGCTAGCCAAAAAGTAGCTTGTGGAGGAGGAGGAGGACCAGAGGCAGGTTTTTAAAGAGCTGTGTGGCCTGACTGGAGTCAGGCCACACAGGTTCCCCCCCAAAAGAAGCACTTGAGGTGGGGGGGTCAAGAAACTTGCAAATAATCCAACCAGTGAAAGTTAAACCTGCAAAATATGAAGGGCATTTTATTGCATTTTATCAACAAAAAATAAAGATGAGTTCTTGTGGAATTTTCTTTCCTATGTGCCAAAATGGAACAGTGTGGACCTGCTCCAACCCAGGCAGCAAAATGGCCTTACTACATGCTTGCCCAGAAACACTGCATATGTTCTAAGGAAACTGATTATGCATTTGACTGAACATCTCAGCTCAGTCCTTTGCCAGCCCTCTTGTCTAACTGACAGCCAGCAAGACCTAGGCAGCACATTCATTATTTTGCTTGTTTTATATTCCAGAAAAAATAGAGATAGAACCTTTTGGAATCTGTGTAATTCCTTAACACCTGAAAGTTATTGGCACTCTAAAGTTTTGATATGTATTGCAGGATCCCCCCCCCTGCACACACACACATGCACCCATAATGTATTTACACTGCAGTTCTATACAAGTCTATTAAAAATATCTCCCATTGAGTCCATTGGGACCTATTTCCAAGAGTGTATTTTTATTCTGAGAATACAGAGCAATGGTGGGCAACTGCAGCAGGTCTGGAACCAATTTTCTGCCCAAGGACTGGCTTTTTGTCCAAAATTAGAGGAAAAAAAGTTCAAGAAAAAGTGTCTCTCCTAGGAGGCCTTGACACATGGAGTGGTTATGGAGAGGAAAGTCAGGCTCTTGAAATCTTGTGAAGCACCAGTCAGATTTTAGGCTTGGTCTAAACATGCAGCCAAATGAGGTGATTAAGGTTCTGTGATAGGGTAGGTTATATCATTTCAGGCTGAGGTATGGTGATAGCATT
This sequence comes from Ctenosaura bakeri, assembly GCA_948474755.1. NCBI lineage: Eukaryota > Metazoa > Chordata > Lepidosauria > Squamata > Iguanidae > Ctenosaura > Ctenosaura bakeri. Next base: position 461,436 of record CAOLHI010000866.1, read on the forward strand.
TGTGGAATGTGGAATAAGTGGCATATTCACTTTGGTCACCTCCAACTTGGGTTTAGTTGAAGTGAAATTTCTGCCCCCATCTAGTGGTATGCCACAACACAATGAAACAGGAATTGACATTAGATTCTGTATGATGGTTGTTTTTGCACAACCATGCTTCTTTCTACTTTCAGGCCAAAGACCACTGGCACTCTGAAGTCCAGCAGGGGGCTCATCCTGCTATGTGATGGTAAGGTACCCTGTTATTCAAACCATAGGCCTCTAGTGTTAGAGATTTCAGTTAATCTCCTTTCTGTAATTTTGCTAAATTCATGCACTCTTTCCATGGCTTGACTACTTAATTCTTTTGTTACATTTCTTTGTTGCATGCTATAAGAAATCAAAGATTGTAGACCTAGCTGCAAGATCAGGGTGGAGCACAGGCAGGCACAGGTAACACAGGAAAAGCATGGGTGGACTACTCAAGACCATAGTTTTATTGGTTAAAGTTAGAGAGGCTTGGCTTGACACAGGACAAAGATCCAGGTGTTGGGCAATATGTCTGCCAACCAAGGGAAATCAACATCCCTCCCTTGTCCCAAGTACTGTAGGGGACAGGGAATGACAGAAGTGGGATTCTCTATGGGCAAAAACCACTGGGTCTTGCTCTGTCACCTTGGAACGAGGCATGTTTCATAGGAGCTGAGCTGATTGTGCTCTTGAATGCCTCATCCCTTAACACATGCACCCCACAATGAAGGATGATGGGTATACAAGCCCTGTATCTCCTCAAACTGCATTGGGTACCCTTCCAAAAGTGCTTAAAGTTGTGACAAAGGGAAAGCAATGTGATACTGCAATGTAATCCTTATTTCAAGAACAATCTATCTGCAAAAAGTGAGGGAAGGGGGATTATAAAACTCAATCTGATGCATGGTTTTAAACTCTCCAGGTGGGTCACACAGGGACACTTCATGTCCACATAACTGAGACAACCCCACTCCCAGCCTAACCAGTGCCTGATGGCTGCCCACTCCAATATCAAAGACAAGACTGTAAAAATGCACAAATCTCTGGAAAGCAAATGATTAACATGCCATAGAGAGAACAGACACATACTACTGTTCTGCACTATGGGGTATAGATGGGATCCCCATGAGTAACTCTGGGGATCCAAATTGTTCTGAATAGGGTGGTCATATTCTATTTTGTACATACTGGTACCTCAGTTCTACTTTATATTTCTCTCCAGATGAATGACAGAGAGTCTTTTGACCCACAGAGGTCATCATTTTGACACCACTGAAGCTCAACTGCAGCTTTCTAGGCTGTTTAACTTATTTCTTCTTTACCTGACAGAAAGTTATCTCCTTTCTTCTTAATTAGGATCCTTCCTTCTAAATTTATAAAACAGTCCCTTCTGTAAAATCACAACAGCCTCTTTCACAACCATGCTGAGTTTTGGAATCTTTTCACTTACTTGACATATGCTTTTCTTCCCTGTTTTCATTTCATCTGAGCTTCGGGGCATATCCCCTTTGCACTATGTGGTGGTTCTCCATTATATGAACTATTGGTGACCTCTTCTCTCCGTCTTTAAGTTTTTTGTACCAACTAGTGCAGATCAGTCTTTTTTATACCCCAGCCTTTCAAGCTACTGCTAAGCAGTATTATCCTGGTACAATAGACAGAAATAAGTGAATCTTATCATGTAGCCTTGCTTCTGCTAGATATTGGCTTTCATAGGAACATGCAAAGCTGTCTCATACCAAATTGTTCCACTAGTCCATCTACCTCAGTAATGCCTATGCCAGAGGTGACAAACCTGTGCTTATCCAGATGTTGTTGGATATCAACTCCCATCAGTCCTAATCAACCATGGGTACTGACTAGAGCTAATGGGAGCTTAGTCTAACAACATCTGGAGGGTGATGACTTGGAAGTAGTTCTGCAAGAGTTGTTCATTCCTATCTCAAGATGGGACACTGAACCTTTGGCCCTTTCCGCACAAGGAAATTAAGACGGGCCAATGCATCTTGTCACGGAGGTCATCTGCACCTTGGAGCAGACTAGGTTCGGACTATTTACCTTCGTTCCGCACCTAAGTCCAATTAAATGCGCCCCCAAGTGGTCGTCCAGCATGCTATTTGAAGAACAGAAGAAACAGGTTTCTTTTTTCCTGGATCACGCCAATTCGTACCTGTGCAGTTGTGCAGATGCGCACATTCACACCAATGAGAACTGGGGATCAGCGGAGGGTGGGCTGTGAGCGTGGCCAGCTGCAGTGATTGGTCCCACCGAACAAACCACAGGAAGCCGCAGAGATAGTGTGGATGTATGAACTCCCACTGCTCCAAATCGGTGTGGAACTAGCTGCGGAAGGACGTCAGGGAAAGTCCACCCTGTTTCGAGCCCAGAAGAGCTGGTAAGAAACGGCACAAAGCGATTCACTAGCCTCGTGCAGAAAGGGCCCTTGAGTGTTTACAAAGCTTGAATATAAGGCATGTCTTATACCATAAACAGAATAAAATCTTTTTTCCATACTGCTTTTTGGGCATGTGGTTTGGTCTTGTTGCCAACCTCCATTAAGTTGATTTTGACTTATGCTGAGCTTATGAATCGAAGATTTCCAAGTTACCTTATCATCAACAGCTCTGTTTGGATCTTGCAGATTGAGGGCCATGCCTTCCTTGATTAGGCCTATCCATCTGTAATGCATTCTTCCTCTTTTCCTATTGCCTTCTAGCTTAACAAGCATTATTGTCTTTTCTAGAGAGTCATGTCCTCTTATGATATGTCCAAAGCATGACAGTCTCACTTTCGTAATCTCGACTTCTAAGGAGAGTTCAAACCTCATTTGCTCTTTCATTCATTGATTTGTCATTTTAGCATCTGTAGAACTCTTCTCCAATACCACATTTCAAATGAATTGATTTTCTTCCTATCAGCTTTTTAAATTTATTATTAATTCTTAACAGGAACAATCTAATGTACAATCAAAGTAGTAGACATTACAAAAACTAAAGAGGCAGAAAGAAGAAAGAGAGAAAAAGAAAAAAGGGGAAAAAAGACATATAAGTAATACACAGCAGGGCTTTGGGGTTAGATACCTTCTATACATTGTTTATGGGTAGATATCATCTATGCATTTTATTTTCAATTACTGCATGAAGTAGAATTTATATCTTTGGATCACATTGTCCCCATAGATCCATATGGACATTATGCTCCAAAATTTGGGCCCTCTTCAACATGTACTCTTTTAAAAACTCATATTCCATCTCCAGTTTCATAAGCCGCTTGCATACTTTCTTATTTATGTGGTCACCATCTTTTCACAGCTCTGAAAAAGACTCATTTTCTTTATCCTTGTAAGTTGTGTATAAGCAAACCAGTTAAGATCTTTGTGTCCCTTAAAAATAATCTCTCTTGATTTAAACTACCATTTGTCTTGTTCAAAATTCACAAGATCATCATAAAGCAACCATCTCCAATTTTTAATCCATTTTTTTCCTAAAAAGGGCTTCCTGGAGTGAAGTGGTTAATATTATCTTAGAAAAAAGTCTCTGTTTAAATTTATATCAAACTTGTAAGAGAGCCTTTCTAATTCACTGATATTTAAATTCAGCATGTACTTTGATTTTATCATAACAAAGACAGCCATGCCAACCAAATCTTCAATGATGGCCTTCAAGTTCCAAAAGACTCACATCTAAGCAATATTCATTCTTTCAACGATACCAAACAATAAGCCTTGTGATGCCATTTGACATTAGCAACTGCCTCTTTCCATAGCTTCATACAGTGTTTTAAAGTTAACTCTTGAGTTTCTTTGCCTGCCAGACAAATCTGGAAATTTCTGCAATTGTACAAAAGGTATTTCATTTCTCGCAGTAAGGATTTAAAAGAAAAATAAAAGGCTTGGCAAAACATTTCCTTTTATTACTGCAATTTTACCCAAAAGGGATAAATTTAATTTTCCACATGTCCTTAGAAGTTCTGATATTCTTTAACTTTCCTAGAAGACTAGGACTTGGAAGCATACAAGATACCCTGCTAATATTGTTTAATACAGAAATGCTGTGATTTTTAGTATACCACCCACAAATCCCAGCAAGAACAGATTTAGGCTACAGTCCTATAAACACTTATTGCTTAGGATAATGTTCCATTAAAGTCAAGGGAGTTTTTCCCCATAAATTACTATGCTTTAGGGTATGTTGACTGTTTACAAAATTGTATAAATCTGAACCGAATGAAGCTAGCAATGAATTTTCACACGATAACCCACTTCATCTTCCAGTTGTTATATGATTCAGTGGGGTGCCTACCCAGTCATCTGAGCTCAATACAATTCTCACTGCATTTCAGCTTATCGACTTCCCAACTGTAATTGTGTGCAGATAACTTTTTTCAGAGTGTATCTGTACTGCCCCCACTAAATTATCTGGTACTGACACTACTTTGTGTGTTCCCAGTTCCTTCCTCTGACCACAGTCAGCCCTACTGTTGAGTGTCTTTAACTTCTGTGGCATTGTTATGCCTTTTTTTGTCATTGTTCTCCACACACATTTGCCACGCAGCAGTTACATATTAAAGAATACAGCAGACCATTTGATGTGCTTACAGTACAAATAAATGCCATGCAGCAATGCAGAGTGTTTAACATATAGAAGAAGCAGGAGTACCACATCTGCTTTATCACTTGACATGACATAAGACAGAACTGTAATTGCAGAAGTGGAAATTACCCAGGCTGCTTCAGAGTCCTTTCTCTGTCTCCTCCCCCACCCCACCAATATCTGGCAAATGCATGTACACTTGCACAGCTTTACTGGACTACAGAGTTGTTTGTGTGTGTGTTTTAAATGTTCTGTTTTTCACAACTGCACTTGCATAGGTACAGACTGAAAATTTGACTGAAAAATAACAATGGCTGACCAATCACCCTTAGAGAAGACAGCCATGGATTTCCCAATTGCAAATACCTTTTCCCTGCCCAGAGTCAAAGGCAAAGTTAAGAATAAATATTATATTATAATTTTGAAGCCATTCCTACCTTTAAGAATTATATTACCACCATTTTGAGATGCACATAACTTACTAGTGGCAGAAACAGTAATTGTTAAAATACCATCATAAAAGTAGCCTGGGAAGAAATGGAATATTGAAAGAAATTTAATGCCAAGATGGCCTGGGGAGTGCAACTTGTACCAATCATACAAGATGTTGAAATGCTGATAAAAATCCATTGTAGATTGTTGCCCAGTTCTTTGAAGAGAACTGTCCCTGAAACCATCCATGAGAAATCACTTTGCTGTTTCTTATGTGAAAATTAATACTCCCGCCATATTATTTCTTGTATCAGTTTTTTTTTTAAGGAAGTGGTTGTTGTTTTGGGGCACTAGATTACAATTTCATGTCAATCTCCCTGCATTACTGATGTTTAAAACAGGGTGAGCTGCTGTGGTGCCCATGTTTTTGCCCTACAGGAAACTGAAGTGAACTGTTTTGATACCATTTTCAGCTAAAAATTGCAACCACAAGCCACTTTGAATGGCAAGTTGCAGAAATCTTGGCCACTTTCCTGGAGCTGAGGGAGTTTTAATTTTAAAGACAATCTGCAATTGTCTTTTACCATAAAGGCTTTTAGTTGGCAGCCAATGTGGCAAATAACTCCAGCATTTTCTTTTTAACATCCTTCTTCTGTTCTGTGTCAAGTTTGGTAAAGTCTAAGAGGCAGTAAGCCCGCAAAAGAAATTTGTTATCAGAAGCCATTGCTTTCCCTCTCCTTAGCAATAGTTTATTCTCAGGTGGGACACTAAATACTAATACGGTCTCCTTGGTATCTGCTTTAATTCTATGGATACTGTAGTTTTCACTTTTGTTTGCTTTAGTGGTGTGGGCTTTTATCTGTATTTCCTTTTGTAAGCTGCCTTTGCTGGGGAGAAAGTGGGAAACAAACAAACAGACGGACAAAGATAGCTCAATTAAAGTGGCTATAGCAAAAATCTGGGATCGTTGTTTGAAGGTAATACACTAGTGGTATCTTACATCCCATCATTTAATCTATTATAATAGTCTCACAAATCCCAAATGCTGGAGGTACTGTAAAATATTTGCTCCATATTTCCAGATGTGGGGACTTTACCAATTGGTTTCCAATTTCTAGTTATAGATCTTTCATAACTTGGAAGTTGTCATGAATCAAAACATGGGGCAAGGGAACTGTTTTGGGCCTACTTTTACTGTTGGGTAAAGACTCAGTTGTTTCTACGTGCGTCAGTAACTACATTAGTGATTGTTATCAGCTTGGAAGGTGGAGAATAATTCCTTCAAGTTTTTATAGATTTTGAAGGTCCGACAGATGGCCTTTCTGAACAAACTGAACTCCTAGATGTGCTCTTAGAGAAACCTGCATGGCACTGGTAACTTTCGAGAGAAATAGTTTCCTCTTATTAACCATGTCGATTCAATAAATTACATCATTCCCAGCTGCAGCTCATGCTGATCTGTGGAAGTACCTACTATGTTAAATTATTTAATTCATATTATTGTTTACTCTTAATGGTAATAGCCTCATCAAAGTTATTGCTCTTTATATCTGTTTGATACTGGTGGTTAGATGTATTGTAAAATTTAATGTTTTTTTTTTTTTAAGATAATCTACTGCAAGCTGCTTAATTTCTACCTCTGGTGTAAATGTTTTATTCAACATTGCAAAGCTTTACCTGGAAATTATTTTTACTAAAATACTTGTAAATAGTTTTAACTATGACTATTAAATAGTACAGATTTCCCTCCTAGTGTTTAACTTCTGAGGATTTTTATTTTTTTAAAAAAAACATACATTAAAAAACACAAATAAAGTTATCCATCCTTCTATTCTTTATCAGAATATTCACCTGGGGGTGGGAATTAAACTCTGAAAGTGCCAACAGCAGTAAATGGCATTCCATCTTTCCATTTTGTAGGAACCAATTTTATGAAACTTTACATTTTTAGAAACAGAAAATGTCACATGAAAAGCAGTAACAGTAGGGCATATTATATGGAAATCTTGCCATCTTATATTGCTTGTGATCACTGAAGTACTTGGACATCTATGGGTGCTTTAGCCTAAGTCACTGTGGAACAGCAACAACAATAACGACAACAAGCAAACTGGTCCAACCAAAGTGAACTTTCTTCTGCATTTGCTTTATTTCTTTTGTTGTATGCCTCTGAGTCTTTTCTGACTTAAGGCAATCCTAAGGTGAATCTATTGTAGGGTTTTCTGGGGCTTAAGGTATGTGACATCCTATGGTCACTCAGTGGGTTTCCACGACTGAACTGGGAATCAAACCCTGATCACTAGGGTTGTAGTTCAATGCTCATAGAATTATCCCATACTGGCTCATTTGTTTATATGGGTAGCTAATAATTAGCTCTTTTTATTTTTATTTTATACATGTAGCTGATAATGCTCAGGTACTTATGTATTTGAACTACGGTTGACTCATCTTTTAAAGGGGCATTCATTAGTATTCCTTGAAGAGCTGCTAGAATATTTCTAGGCCAATTGCAATTGTCTCACAAGTTGGGAGAACAAACCTATCATTTTGTGGTAAGCTGCTTCAAGGAAGGTTACAGGTATCCATAGGGACTGCTTGTGATCTTTAGAAAGTGCATTTCCCTCTAGCAAGTCATAAACACTCAAGAGAATTGGTAAATGTCACTCAACCTATTACTGAACACTTTTGATGTTGCATTTCTTACTTGACTTACATTATGGTGCAATCTCTTTTTACGTATATGAAAAGCCTTCTTAAATGAAAGGAGATGGAGACAACTGCAAGGAATATATGTTATTTTATTCAGCCCAAATAAAATCATGTTTTATATAAATGTTTTATGTAAATGTTTATATAATGTTTATATAAATGTTTTATATAATGTTTTATATAAAATCTATACAAAATTTACTATTTCTGATGCTAAAAACAGACATTTTTAAAACTACTCTCATGGGATGCCTTGTCACGTCTTTCTTATTCATTTCCTCAAAACTGTCTACACTGTTGAAGTTTTAACAACATCTGTATTAACTAGAATCTTTAGGTTCAATTTTTATAAAGCTAGATAGCACCTATTTCTCCTATGATTACATTATCCTCCTACAATTCGGAAATGTGTTTATCCAGTCAACCACACCAATGAGCATTAAACATAAGCTCATTTACATATCAATTTAAAACAAAAAACAAAAATCTACATGCTTTCGCTTTTACATCAGGTCTTGAAAGATTTGAACCATGCAAATTAATCACTTTTCTTGGAGGAAGTTAAAGAACATAGTTTTGGGTTCAAAAAGGGCTGTGCTGCTCTTCCAAGGGGCTTCCTGCACACTACCTGGATCTTTGGAACGCCATAAACATCTTTTCTGTAGTTAAGGCAGATTCTCTTGAAATGCAGTAGTGACGCCCTGTTCTGCACCTCTCAGCATTAATGCAAATTGAAGCAAAGTGTCTCTTCCACATTTTGCTTCACCTTGCCGGCCCTAACTGGCCTCCTGCCAGTCCTGCCATTTTCTTAATGTGCGATAAAGCGCATTTAACATTTCCGCATTGAAATGGCATACGGGATATATGCGGATGAGGCAGTGCAAAACAGATTTTTTCTGTAGTTCAAATAATGCATCCTGGCTGTAACTTTTAGATGGGACTGCTACTGGATTGCTATGATGTTGTGTGAAACCATGTCCCCTGAGACGAATACAACTTGTAGCACTAAATTTTAACAACGTTGTGTGGAAAGGACCTTTGTGCTTGTCTGAATCCAAGCCAATGTTAGTAATCAGATCTAAACATCTGTAGAGAGAACTATGGGATAAGATAACACACAAAACTTTTTATATATGACAATTGCAAATCAATTACTGACTAGAATTAGGCTCAGGGCTTTGAGTGCTTAATTCTTGAAAGTCTGAATTGGAATCCCTGTACAGTCAACCCTGTCAGTGTTTGGCTCCTGGAATCAAAATGCTTCTAAAAGATCAAAACCTGAACATATTTTTTTTGACCCTGGAGGAATTAGGGCTGCCATCACTTTTCTGAGAAGGGCTCATCTTTTACCTATATGGCTGGCAGGCACAAGATGGACCTCTCATGCTGCAAATTATTGGATCTTTTGAACTTGCCCAGTGCAAAAGGGGGAGGAATTTCATTTCAGTTTCTTTCTGAGGAATTTACAAACATTTACAAATTTCTTCATATTCTGTATGGAAAGAACTTGAACCTAAGGACTGGTTTAAAACTGTCAGCTTTAAAAACGGACCAATTTTCTCTTTCCTATACAGTCTCCTAACTATACATTAGGAAATATGTTTTAAAAGTTGAATAAATAAAGTAGAATTGCACTTTAGGGTGGCTGTGTCAACTCAGACTGTGTATAATGGATTGCATGGCTGTTACTTTGTCATCGTTGTTGTTATGTAAAACAAAGAATCATCCTTCTTGTACGTACCAGAGCACGACCCTTTTTGCACCTTACCTTTCCGCGGTGCTGGGGTGTGGGGATCGCGCAAACAGCCTCTTGAAAGAGGCTCTTGCATCCCTGCTGCTTCAGCTCCGCAGCCGCTGCCTGCTAGCAAGCAGGCAGCATGAGGGCTACTCCTCTTCCTTTCGCAATGCAGCCTGGGATTTTCCCAGGTTGTGCTGGGGCAGGAAGCATGAGTACTAAGGCTCCGGAGGCTCTGTACAAATGGTAAGTGCACGAGGGGCCCTGGAGCAATGAGCAATCGCACACCACTTTCGGCTAGAAGCCAAAAATGAAATAATGTGCGATCAGTGCCTGCTGGCCCCGGCAGTGTCACACAATTGCGAGGACGTCATGTGGACGGCTCCTCGCAATTGTGCAATGCTCCAGAGGCCTTTTTGCATGGCAAATGCCATGTGAAAAGGGCACAGGAAGCGATCAGGCCAGAGCATATGTTCTAGTTTTCTAGGTATAAGGATCTTCAAAAGTAAAATCTCCCATTTGAAATCTCAAGTGATACTGTCTCTGTCATGCTGCATTACAAAGAATTAAATAGTTGGAAGGGACTTTGGAAGTTACTTATTCCAGCTCTGTGCTTAAAGCATCTGTAGTACTTGGTGCAGCAACTACAAAGGAGAACTCAGTATCCCCCAAGGCAAAGCATTTCAGTGCTGAACAGTTCTTATCTTTAGGAACTTTTTCCTAAATGTTTAACCTTGCAGTTATTCTTTTCTTGCCTTCATCAGCAAATTATGATAAGTCTTCTCCAGGTTTAACTGTATGACAACTCTTCAGATATTTGAAGACTGCTATTGCATCTGTATTCAATCTCCTGTCCTCTAGGCTAAGCATACACACCTCTTTCAACTGTTCTTCAAAGGACTTACTTTTTCAAGCTCCATATGATAATACAGCCATATTACACAGAAGTTACAGTCACTACATGGAGTGTTTTTCCTTCCATATGGCAGATCCTCCATGGCACTGTAAATGATGTGACAAAACTCTTCACAGAATAGCAGTAATCCATGCAGAGAACTGCTGCACACATTATGGTGGTGTAAACATTATACATTAACTATTAGTATTTTGGGATACAAATAGTTTGGGAGGGTGAAGATTTTGGGTCTCGCCACAGATTCTCACCAAACTAGTTTGCTGACATAGATGGTTTCTGTTCCCATGCTATGCTTCCTTCCCTGTTGTGTCTTTTCCCCAAGAGTGAGGACAAGAGAATACTATTATGGTATAGCACACTGGTTCCCAGTGATTATATACTTTGTTCCTGAAATTAAGAACTTGAATCCATAACAGACTTGTTAATTCCCATCCCTAGGGATGGCCTTTAGATAGGTTGTTAGATTTGTCATAGCCATTCTGTTTCTAAGTTCAATTGTACATGCTGAGATAAGAACAAGAATATCCCTTTTTGCCTGTATTGTTGTACTCCATCTATGCACACATGCTTTTGTTGGTTATTCTATCATCATGGCATGTTATAGTCCATTTTCTAACATGGGTACCAAGGTGTTGTTGCTGTTTGTTTTGTACAACTCTTGCAAGTCACTTGTGTAGTTTATCTAGCATCTGTGCTTCCAGTTTGGAGGGCTAATCATGGCAGATTTGTGTATAGCAATTAATGTTAAAAAAAACCCCACATATCGAGCAACTATGATTATCCATTTTATTTTTTAGACTGAATAAGGCTCTCTTTCTGAACAGAATATTAAAAATGGTTAACATCCTTTCCTTTATCTGCCCCTTTGAAATCACCCCCATCTTCCTGCCAGAGGCTTTCTTGAAGATTTTACTTATTATGTTAATCAGATCTGATATAATCTTCATCATGTTCTTCAATCCCCTTTGAACCTTCACAGGACACATCAACCATGTTCTAGAAATTGACCAAGTACACTTTTATCTGCCTCCCAATTTATTGCATCACAATAGACTGTGGATGTTTTGCCCAGCCGAAGGGAAGGACAGAACCTTTATTGCTACGAACTCAGTATAATCCAGCAGAGCCATAGAACATAACTTCAGGTATTGCAACTCTGTAGCTAAACTGGCATTCCAGATACATTATAAACCTGATGAATACAGGATGATGCCTCTTGGCAACCAAAGCATTCTATACCTTTTATTGTGCCTTCTAAATAAATGATATTTTTGTTTAACCAAACTTTGCTTTTGTTTAGATTTTAAATTCTTAAAAACACACACGTCTTGATTTAGCAGAGGTCACTAGTATTAAAAGACACCTCAAATAAAAAGATATTCATAGATTTAACTCAGTTGAAATTTCTAGCAGTGGCATAAGGATAGTTGAGGGAAAGAAAGTGGATAGATGCTGCCAAGTTCCTTGTTTTATTTTATTTTATTTGCTTGTATTCTGCCTTTCTTCCAAAGTCCGAATGCAAGGCTGTTATTAAAAACTAATAAAAACAATAAATGACACATATAATACTGTATACTGATTTAAAAGATTCATTAAAATTCTGCCTTAATAAATACATTAAAACGTTAAAGGTCCAGCATGTCTATTTAAACCTGGTTAATTATTAAAGGCCTGCTGCAATAAAAAGTCTATAGTATAACTTTCCTGGAAAGGGCATTCCATAATTTTGGAGCACCCAACAAGAAGGCCCTCTGTCATGTCCTGATCAAATGTACCTCTGAGAATGGTGGGGCTGATAGAAGGGTCTCTCTCCAGCAACAGCAAAAACTCAAGAAGTCTCAAATGGGCACCTGAGACATACAGTGTTTATAAGTCAAAATTAGCACTTTGAATTGTGCCCAGAAACATGACTCCTACATGACTTGCTTGTCTTGAATTAACAATAAAAGCAGATAATGCATTTGGCCTTCCTCAGGGTGGAAGAGACCATCTTGTTTGTATAGGCAAGTTTAGCTTCAGCCTCTGAAGCTGCAACTTTATTATCTAATGGAACACTATTGTTGAGGAGTAGTTTTCTTCCCATCTGGCACTACGTTTTGTGTCTGGGAAGAATACTAAGTTTTGGAAGATTACTGTAGTTCATATTATTTGTCTCGCTACATTTGTGATATTTTATATTTTATATTTCATTTGTATGATAGTCTGAATTTACATTCCTTAATTCCTAAAATATTTCTTATTGTGGGCTAGCACTATTCTTCTTAACTTAGTTTTTGAATTATTTATTTAAAGGTCCCTTGAGGTATGTTTTTAGAGATTTATTGATTTTTGAGTTTGCTCTAATAGTTAGTGTGCATTTTTTGCCCTAACTTATAGAGTATAGTCTATGTTATATTTAGCTGTTTATATCCGTTTGTATAAGGGTCCTATTTTATTGTTTTAAGAAATTATGGTTGTAACCAGGAGCCAATCAGGTCTTTTAAAGAAAGTTAGAAAATCCTCCAAACTCAGCAAAAATACCACTCTCAGTTCAATCTGGCCTTTTATTAAAATAAAGAGAGGGAACAGAGGCAAAGTGACCAGCTATTTAAATGGCCCACAAGACAAAGTGAAAGAACATCAGGGTCTGCAAGGAAAGTCTCTAGATATAGACCACACTGAGAATACTACCTTTGATAATTTTGTTACTACATCTAATTTTGAATCCCACTTAATTTCAGAAGCACATAGTCCATCCAAGAGCACGGTTCAGGCCCCCAACTTGAGTTCAAATTTGCTTCTTGAATCTAAAAATGTGGAATTAGACTCTGATAAGGTCTCTATAGACGTCTCTATCTTCAGATCAGATAAGTGCTCCCCCCCCCAAATAATGAGGACGATCTTTTATCCTTCTTTGAAAATATGCCATCCCTGGAAATTTTACAAGAAAAGGAAAAGAGGGCACTGGCAGGTTATCGTAAGTGTAGGGAAACTACCTTCAAACAACTTAGTGCTATGGAAGTTGATCTTCTTAACCAGCAAATGAACCCATGCCCCTCAGTACATCCTGATATGGATCAAAAGGTGCTAAAAGAGAACGAGAATGGTCATTGTTCAACTTTGTTTAATATGTTAAAAGACCAGTATGATTTAATAACTACTATCAAATCTAACGTTGATGTAATATGCTGGTCCATAGGGGAAGGGATATTACAGGTTGCCCTTCCAAAAACCCTAGATCCATCTAATATAAATATTAGTACAGGCCGTCTTGATGATCCCTTACTTCAAGATGACACTCAGTCAGATCCAGTTGTTTTACAGTTAGATGAAAGATCTAAGAAAAAGGGCAAAAAGAGAAAGAAAAAAATTAAAAGGAAAGTCGTCTGTCCAAACTTGGAGAAGGAACTATTTAAAACTAGAAGGGTAGTAAACTTTAATTTTAAGAAACTGTTTAACCTTTTAGACAGCTCATTGAAGTCTTATATAAATTCGGGACGGACAGGGGATGTAACAGCACATACTGTGAAGAAAGATCATAGAGGAAAGCTGTTGGCAAAATCAGCAAGCTCAATTCAGGCAGACTCAAATAACCCTTTAGGTTGTTTGATGAAGGGCAAGTTACCAGATAGGAGATTGGTATCAATAATATGGCCCAGCCGAATAGAAGGGAAAACAAGCAGAACTCATATGCCCCTCAATTAAACCCCAATATTCCTCCTTTAGTCCTTAAAAGATCTCAACTGGCTTTTATCAATTATCCTAAGCCATATGGCTTTATTTCTCAGTCTTATAGAAAACTCCATTTCCTCCAACAGACTAAAGCCCTGGGGATATTTTTTCTAAAAGAAGAGGACATAAAGAATATCCAATATTTATTTTATAATTATCTCACGGCCAGAGCTTTAATAACTTTTAAGGACGACACTATAGCTTTAAAGCTATATAACTTAAAGAAAACATTTATTCGACAACATATAGAAGTCACAAGAATTTTTTCCCATGTAGCACCATACCCTTTATTAGTAAATACATCAGCCTATAGAAAAAAGTTACCATCTGAGAAAGATTGCCCAGATAGCTGAGGAAGTTGATTTAATCTGTTTAGATGATATACGGCCAAACTCTGAAACCTCTCACGACATACAGAATTCCCCAGATAACGTACTAGTGGATGAAACACATGAATCTAGCTTAATAGAATCATTCACAAGACTTCCTCTTTTAGATAAATTATCCATCATAGGTAGATTGAATTCGCTTCAAGCCAGGTTAAATAAATTATGTGAATCTGAGTATATAGCTCATAGTATGATTACACAAGTTGATGAGCCGGTCGCTACTCCTATTAACCGTCCAGTGCTGGATAATGATGATATTTCACGTACTAACTTTTTGTCCAATAACTTTAATATTCATAAAACGGGTGATATCAGGAACTTCTTTAAAGTGACGGATATAACTAAAACATCAAAGAATTATCTCCAATCAAACCCGATATCTATAAACCCATCTTGACCTTTTATAGACTCACTTAAAATGCTCTCTTGGAATGTAGCAGGATGGTTTAATAAATTACAGGATGAGGATTTTCTAAAATATCTACAGACACATGACATTATTCTTCTCCAAGAAACATGGGTTCCAGATGGATGTATCATAAACCTTCAAAGTTTTACTTCCTATACCATTGCAGCCAGGAAGGTTATGAAGTTTGGAAGGCCCTCTGGAGGGCTTGCTATTTTGATTTCAACCTCGCTTAATGCTGTGATTTCTCAATCCCATTCATTAAGTTCTTCTAATTTCTTAGTCTTAACAATCTCTAATATACTTCCTGAAATATTGTATATTATTTGTGTGTATACCCCCCCAGATAAATGGGGCATTAAGGAACATTCACCCTGGGATAAACTGAGTCAAATTCTGGAAGAACTAGATATTCTATCCCCTAATCCTTGGATGATTATAGGAGGAGATTTTAATGCCAGGATTGGCTTGATTTCTCCTGATAACACAATTTTTTGATTACGTTAGGATAATGTAACAGAAATTTCCCACAGGGTAGCTTTGGATACAACTGGGAAACATTTTTGTGAAATAATAATCACATACAACTTTCAACTCTGTAGTGGCCATGGCCTAGGAGACCCAAAAGGTTATTATACATTTATTTCTCCTAAAGGGCATGCTAGTACTGTAGATTATTTTTTAGCCACTACTCCTGTTCCTATATTTCATGACTTATTTGTAATACGCCTAGAGCTGAAAGCGATCATCATCCCTTAGAACTGCTTCTGGTTAAATCTGGTCCCTTAATTGCCCCCAATAGAGTGGATGGGTCTAATTACTTGGTCCCGGGAAGCAGGCAACTGAGGTGGAATGAACAGCTTCAAGATAACATTATTAATATCCTGGAATCTCCTGAATTTGTTAATCTCAGAGAGAACGTACTCTATAATTCTGATAATGTAATTGAATCATACGAAATCTTATTATCCTCTTTAAAGCCAATTCTGACGTCATCCTTTATTCCTAAAACTCTTAGGTTCAAACCCCGGATGTGGTTTGACTAGGATTGTCATAAATCTAAGAAAGCATTAGCTAAAGAATTAAGTAATTTAAAAGCGAAGTCCACAGAGGAAGTTATGAAAACACAGTCACATAAAGTATGGCTGAAAAGTGATCATAAAACATTGTTAAAGGAAAAGAGATATAATTACTGTGTAATGCAATGGAAAGAATTAGGCCATGCAGCCTCCCAAAAAGACTCACAGAAATTCTGGCATATCATTGCACAAGTGACCAGAAGGGTAGATTATTCCCTGGAAGCAGTTATTCAAGCTAATGTATGGGAGAATTATTTTGCTAATATGTATAGCTGTAAATTTATTTCACACCCTCAAGTATCCCTTTCTAACTTATCTAAACTTCCAGATTGGTTAGAGGTCACTCAGGATCGGGTTAAAAAAAATATGGCCAAACAATCGTCTAATAAAGCTCCTGGGGAGGATTCGATCCCCATGGAACTACTTAAGGTAAAACAAGAATATTGGGCCCCTGTTTTGGCCAAGTTATTTACATATATAAATAAATACAGACGTATACCTGAGGGTTGGAGATTGAGTATTATTGCTCCTATACATAAAAAGGGAGATAAAAAAGATCCCGCTAATTATAGGCCAATTAGACTTTTAGACATTCCCTCCAAATTGTATGCACGTTTTCTTTTGGAACATTTGGAGGACTGGGCTGATACGTTAAATTTGATATCAGAAGCCCAGGCTGGTTTTCAAAAAGGAAAATCTACCATTGATCTTTGTTTTGTACTTAATTTTTTGATTTGTAAATATGCTCTGAACATGAAACAAAAACTTTACGCTGCTTTTATAGACCTAAAGTCAGATTTTGATTCAATTTCTAGGGACTTGTTATGGCATAAACTTGAATTCGCTGGCATTGATTGTCATATCTTGAATTCGCTGGCATTGATTGTCAAGGCTCTGTATACTGACACCTCAATACAGGTCAAAGTTGACCTGGCAGGACACCTCACTCAGAAGATAAATACTTCTGTGGGTGTCAAACAGGGCTGTATTTCGGCACCCTTTTTGTTTAATTTTTACATCAATGACATAGTAAAAGAGTTAGAGGGCCTACAGTTCACTCCAGTTACTATTCTTGATCAAAAACTTTCTTTGTTAATGTATGCAGATGATATCATCCTTATATCTAGAACCCAGGTGGGCCTGAGATGCTTACTTGACACGCTCTTGTCATACTGTAAGAAAAATGCCTTAACAGTAAATTATAATAAAACTCAGATTATGGTGTTTGGTAAGCATCCTAAAATACATACTTGGCACCTAGATGAGTATATAATAAAACAAGTGAAAACTTTTAAATATCTGGGCATGACTTTCTCAGAGACATCCTCTTGGAAACAACATCAGGTAAATATTAAAATGCAGGCATATAGATCAGCCAAAGCAATTTTGAGCTTTGCTGCTAATAAGGGAGGGAATCTTGTAAATCCAGCTCTAACAGTTTTTAAAGCTAAAACGTTGTCACAGATTCTTTATGGGGCAGAGATCTGGGGTACATCCAAGGTTTCTGGCTTAGAACCAGCTCAGAATTACTTTCTAAGGGCTTTATTAGGTCTTCCTAGGGACACCCCTACTGCCATGATCTGTTTAGAAACCTCTGTTTTGACCTTAGAAAGTCAAATAGATATTTTTTTTATTATTATTAAAATATACTTTATTAAATATACAACAAAAAATACAAAAACACAATAAAAACATCCCTTACAAACCAAAACATACCACCCCACATAACACACACACACACACACACACAAAATCACAATTCTTGATACATAGTATTTCAATATTTTTTACCTACCTACATACAAACCATACCGGCCATACATTCCTAAACAATTCTTCTAATTTCTTGCTCTTATCTTCACTCTCTCTCAACATAGACATAAACATAAACATACTTGACTTCTACCCCCAAACCATTGGAAAATAAACATGAACTCTTCTCCTATCCCTAAAAACCTTCTTATACAATTAATTCTTTTACTGGTATCCCCGCTTCCACCTTGCTGTTCTATATCAAACCTATAAAACAATTCCTTACACCTACTCACAAATTATACAGCACTAAAAAAGATTAGTGTCATACTAATATAATTTTACTAATTCAATTATTAATTAACTTATTCATTCTTCAGCCACTCCATCCTGAAATCACTCTACTTAATTTTCCTATTTAAACCTATTTACTCTTTTCCCTTAACCATCTTATTAAGTACCTAACCTTAATCAACAAACTTCCTAACTATCTCACTCTTATTAAAAATAACTAACTAAACAACCCTATCAAAGCAGCTTCACCCCATTCTTTTTCCCACAAAGGTTTTAATCTTTCCCATTCCAAGAAGGCTTTACCATTCGTCTTATCTTGCAACCTTAAGGTAAGTTTGTCTAACTCTGCTAATTCATACACTTTACACATCCAATCTTCTAATTTCGGTGTTTCTTTGGATTTCCAAAACTTTGCATACACCATCCTTGCTGCATATATTAAATAGCACAAAATCCTCAGGGCTTCTTTCTTCAATATTATTTCTAATCCTGTCAAAATATTTAACAAATAAACTTCAGGTAAGAATGCAAATTTTATATTAAATATTTTCTCTATTTGGCTATGAATTTGTATCCAAAATTTATTTGCTTCACTACATCTCCACCACATACGGTAAAAGGAACCTACTTCTTGGCATTTCCAACATGTGGATGCTTCCTTTTTTTTACTCATTTTAGATAGTCTAAGTGGGGTTAGGTACCATCTATAATAGGTCTTTAAAAAATTCTCTTTTAAATTGTAATTCATAGTAAATTTTTTATTTATCTTCCACGCGAATTGCCATTGTTCAATCAATATTGGATGTTCTAAATCTTGGGCCCATTTTATCATATTAGTTTTCACAAATTCATCCTCTAACTCCAGATTTAATAATAATTTATATATCTTACTCAATAACTGTTTGATTCCTGAATGTATTATCGAATTCCGTATCCTCCCACATAATTCCTTTAGATTTTGTATCTTCTTTATATCTTCCCAGTAGTTGATTATGTAAGAACCAATGTGAGGAGTAACCTTCTCCCATTAATTCTTCTCTAGTTTTAGGTCTGACCCTCATCCCTTCTTTTTTAAGTATATCCTTATACGTCAACCATTCTTTTATCCTTAATTTCTCAAATTTATAAAATGCTTCATGGGGGGAGGTCCAAGATGGTATTTTTAGATACATTTTTTCCCTAAATTTCAACCAAATTCGTAAAACCGCTTTTCTTACAAAATGCTCTGTAATTATTTTATTAACTTTATGTTTATCATAACAAATATAGGCGTGCCAACCGAAATGTAAGTTAAATCCTTCTAATTTCAATAATTTGTCATTCTCTAATAAAATCCATTCTTTGGCCCATATTAATGCTGAAGCTTCATGGTATAATTTTAAGTCCGGAACTCCCAGTCCTCCCTTCTCCTTAGAATCTTTTAGATATTTCCATTTAATTCTTGCTTTCCTTCCATTCCATATAAATCTATTTAAGTCCTGCTCCCAAATTTTAAAGGGTTTATCATTAAATATTATTGGAAGGTTTTGAAAAGGAACAACATTTTTGGTAAAATGTTCATTTTCACTACCGAAATTCTCCCAAGTAATGATAATTGTAAATTTTTCCATTTCCTCAAATTATCTTGCACTTCCCTCCAAATTTTCTTGTAATTATTTTCAAATAACTCTGAATTATTCTTTGTAATTTCTATACCTAAATACCTCACCTTTTTCGCTATTTTAAATCCTGAAATCCTCGTCAGTTCCAATTCTTGCTTTGGGATGATATTTTTTGTGACCATCAATGATTTATCTTTGTTAATCCTTAACCCAGCAATATGACCATATTCTTTTAATGTATCTATTAAGGGTATGATGCTTCTCATCGGATCTTCCAAAATCATGGCCATATCATCGACAAATGCTTGTAGTTTGAATTCATATCCTCTTATTTTAGTGCCGCATATTTCCTTATTATTTCTAATCCTAATATTTAAGATTTCTAAACACATGATAAATAATAGAGGAGACAATGGGCAGCCCTGCCTCGTTCCCTTATTTATCTTAAATATATTTGATTTGTCCCCATTAACTTTTAAACTAGCCCTTTGAACTCCATAAATAGCTTGTACCCACCCTTTGTACCTATCTCCAAACCCAATCTCTCCCATTACATTGATCATAAATTTCCATCTTATATTATCAAATGCTTTTTCCGTGTCTAAAAAAACTAAAGCCAATTCCTTTAGATTATATTGTTGATAATATTCTACTATATCTACTATCGTCCTTATATTGTTTCTTAAGTATCTACCCGGGAGAAATCCATTTTGATCTGTATGTATTCAATTCACCAAAACTTTCTTTAATCTATTTGCCAAAATCGAAGTAAAAATTTTGTAATCAATATTTAACAACGAATCGGTCTATAATTTTTTTTCTCTTGTTTATCCCTCCCCTCTTTTGGAATCAATATAATATTGGACTCTTCCCACGAATTTGGAATCTTTTGATTTTTGATGGAATTAATTACCTGAACTAAAATGGGTGCTAATAACTCTTGAAAAGTTTTATAATATATTCCTGTAAATCCATCCGGGCCTGGAGCCTTCCCTTCCTTTAAATTCATAATAGCATTTTGCACTTCCTGCAAGGTTATCTCCTTATCTAATTCCTCCCTTTGTAACTCTGACAATCTAGCAATATCCATCTCTTGTAAGTACTGAATAATGCTATAATTCTGTTCTTGGGATTGACTACTTTCTTTAAATAATTCTTCAAAATAATTTACTAATACATTTTTAATCTTTTCTTGTTGTTGATGGACAATCTGTCCTTCCTTTATTTCTGTAATGATATTCTTATCTTTTTCTTTCTTCAATTTATATGCCAACCACCTACCTGGTTTATTTGCATAGTCAAATTGTTTCTGTTTTAAATATTTCAATTTTTGTTCTAATTGTTCCATCATCAAAAGAGATAATTGTTTCTTCCACATTTTCGTTTCATTATAAATCTTCATATCCTTAGGGTTTATCTTTAATTGGTATTCCTTCTCCCGTAATTTATTTACAATATATGTTTCCTTTTCTTTTCTGCATCTATTTAACCAAACCTGTTGACCTATAAAAAACCCTCTCATCACGGCTTTACTGATATCCCAAACTACATGAATTGGTTGTTCTTGTCCAAGGTTAATTTCCCAAAAAGATTTTAACTCTGCTTTTGCCTTTATCACTATGTCGTCCTTTTTAAACAAATTATCAATTAATCTCCAGTCTCTTCTAATTTCGCCAAATTGTAACGTTAACAGAATTGGGCAATGATCTGATAAAGTTCTCGGAAGGGTTTCTAATTTCTTTATATTTTTTGTCATCTCCAGGGGTATAAAAAATCTATCCAACCTTGACCACGTCTTATGACAATCAGAATAATATGTAAAATATTCTTCTTTTCTATTTGTTTTATTATCTACCTCTTTTAAGGACAAATAATCTAATAAATCAAAAAATGATTTCGGTAATTTGCCCTGGTTCACTTTTTTCTTTGACCTATTCTCTCCTGATCTATCTGTTTGTGAATTCAGAACCCCATTCCAATCCCCCATCAGTATCACTTTATGATTCTCCAAATCCATTAATCTCTCTAATAAGTTTTGATAGAATTTACTCTTATTATCCAACGGTCCATATACTGCTACAACTACAAATTTTAGACCTGGCATCTTAACTTCTACCATTAGGAGGTGTCCCTTTTCATCACTATATATTAATTCAGATTCAAATTTATTACTTACATAAATCGTCACTCCTTTTTTCTTTTTATCAATTACAGATGAGAAGCTTTGTCCTAATTTGGGGTTTTGAATGTATTTTAAGTCTTTATTTCTAATATGAGTTTCTTGGAAAGCTATCACGT
Organism: Ctenosaura bakeri; assembly: GCA_948474755.1. Classification (NCBI taxonomy): domain Eukaryota; kingdom Metazoa; phylum Chordata; class Lepidosauria; order Squamata; family Iguanidae; genus Ctenosaura; species Ctenosaura bakeri. The sequence continues at coordinate 483,359 of CAOLHI010000866.1, forward strand.
CAAGTTTCAATTTTTCTAAATAATGGAAAATACATTTCCTTTTATGTGGAGCATTCATACCACGGATATTCCAAGATAATATTTTTAAGTTCATTTTAAATCAAAGCTAGAACAAAACTTACCTTAACAACTATTCTTTTTCCTAATTGATTTCTTCTGAGCCTTCCTCCCCCAATCCAACCAATTCCAAATCTTGAATTGATGGTGTATCTTCCTCCCCTTCTTCTCCTGCTTCTGCTTCTGCTTCTACTCCTTCTTCCTCTTCCTCTTCCTCCTCTTCCACCTGTCTCTTTTCTGATTCTTCTTCTTTCCTTATTCTCTCCAATTCTTTTTTCATCTGTTCTTTTCTTATCCTTTTCTTTAATCCTTGATCTCTTTGTATATTTTCTTTCCTGATATCTTTCTCTTGATCTCGTAACGATTCCTCACTTCTCATAAATTCTTCTTTGTATTTTTTCCAACATTCTTGTGCCTTCGCGATTGTATTCAAAACCACTCTTTTCTGATTCCATGTAAAAGATATTCCCTCTGACTTCTCCCAGGTGTATCTTATTCCGGAATCTCTTAATCTTTGGGTTATAAAAATATAATCCCTTCTCTTCTTTGGTAGAACCAGATGAATATCCTTGAAAATTTTCACCTCCAAATCTTCTATTATTAGCTTCTTCGAATAATTGTGTTGTAAGACTAAATCCTTCACCCTCTCTCTCAGAAAATATATCACGATGTCTCGTGGTACATTTCTACGCTTTGCCACCGCAGAATTTACTCGAAAAGCTCTATCGATTTCCAAGTCTAGTTGTTCCAGTTCCCAGTCTATAAATCTTGCTAAAGGTACAACCAATCTTTGATACAGATCTTCTTGAGCAATCTCAGGCAACCCTCTGATCTTTATTGATTTATTTCTAAATCTTATATCCATTAGCAGAGTTGAACGCTCCAATTGATCTGTTCTGTCAACATTATTTGTTATCTGAGTCTCAAGCCTTGTGGTTCTTCTTTCCACCTGTACAATCTTCTCATTTGCTTGTCTTATTTCTGTACTTATATTGTCCAGTTTCATATTAAATATCTCCAACTCTTTTTTGATATCTGTCTTTATTTCCATCCCTATTTGTTTCATTTCCATCCTGACTTCTTTCATTTCATTTTTGAAGGCCGTCGTTAATTTCCGTAGTTCCACTATTAAATCTGTTCCACTACTTGAGTTCGCACCTTGAGTTTCTGTGGCTATTATGCTTGATCCCACAGTTGGGGTCTTGATTTCCACCAAAGCTCTCCTTTGTGGGAGTGATTGGATTTGGGTTTGGGCTTGGGCTCCTGCCTTCCTTTTCCCCGCTGCCATCATCTTTCCCAATTCACTATTTCTTCTTTCCTCCTCTCTACCTAAATTAAATGTAGTTCTTCTAATTACTCTGGTTCTTCTGATTTAAATGGTTATTTTCTGTTTATCTGTTTACTGAATTAATTATGCAGTTTATTTTATTTATTTTATTAATTCACTCTCACTCTTTTATTATTATTGTTGGGGTCTTTTCTTTTCTTTTTTTTGTATATATCAATGTTACTTATCTGAATGTATATTTATATGTATATGTATATGTATATATATATAAATTCAAAACTTGCCCTTTTAGCTTAATACTCTACTCCCACAATGTCCCTACCTAATTTGTTCCCCAAACAATTTCAATAAAAAAAAACAAAAATTAAATTCTTCTATAATCACATTTAAATTCACTGAGCCAGAATCAATCAAAGAATACCTCAAAGAAACTTAACACAGAAATGTTACAATCAATAGAGGATTACAAAACCAAACCCCTTTCTTCAATTTTTGAACTCTTTATGCCCAAAACCCAGTTCTGTTTTTTATTGTTTCAACTACTCCAATAAACCCTCCTCCCTACTACTACTGTCCCCCAACTGCAATTTTTTTCCAACAAGTGGAATGATGAATTGGTAATGAACAAAAAACAGTCACCAAGGAAAGAAGAAGAAGAAAAAAAGATTGTATAAGGAAAAAGAGGAAAGATGGTATAAGCAACCCCAAAGCTCACATAAGATTGCACAGAGACTTATTGAACCCTTCTTCCCTTCCCCGCCATCTTCTATTTTTTTAAATTATCTTCTTCTATTTTTTATTATTATTATTATTGTTATTATTATTATTATCCCACAGATGTCTTCCTCTTCCACCAACTTCTGCTGTCTTTTCCCCTTCCCTCTGTCCTCTCTCTCTTCTCTGTCACTCAATTTCTGTCACTCGTCACTCCCTCCGCCCCCTCCTCTCCGTCGCTCCACCTCCTCTCTTTTCTCTGTCAATCTTCCGTTCGTCCAACCTCTCTTCTCCATCGCTCCTCACACTTTCTCTTCCCTGTCACTCCGTCCACTCTCTCTGAGCTCCGTCAGTTCGACTGCCCTCTCTCTTTCGTCGCCTCACCCACTCTGTCTCCTCCGTCACTCCGTCCACGTCTCTGTTGCTCGTCACTCCATTCACTCTTCCTTCCCCATCATTCTCCGTTCCTTCCGTCACTCTGTCACTCCCCTCCGTTAGTCCGTCACTTCATCCACTCTCTCTGCTCCGCTCTGCACAGTTCTGCCTTCTCTTCCACCCCCTCCGCTCTCTCTTCCTAGCATTCCATCATCCCGTCCACTCTCTCTTCCAACCTTCAGCACAGCTTCCCAGTTCGCCAACGGGGGGCGGGGGGGGCAGAGGAAGCAAAGGAGACAAACCAACGAAGTTTTACTGAAGACAAACCACTGGTATTTACTGAAGACGCTACCAGCACTGCGGGCACCACAGACACTAGACAAAATGGTGATCTTTCACAAGCGCCAGCTCCAGTCTAGTGCTCGCTCCAAAAAAAAAAAAAAAATTTCCAAATAGGACACAAAAGGGTTCAAAAAAGTCTCAAAAAGGCTCAAAAAAAGACTCAAAAAGAAAAATTATAAGAGCACTGCTCTCCCAACTCCTAAGTACACCACACACAGTGGCTATAGAAATTACAGTCTTATAATCTTTTATAGCTGTTAGAAGCACTGCCGCTCTGGGGGAGGGGGGGCGATCCGATCGCTTCTTCGCTTCTTCCCCCTTCTTCATCTCACTGCCCCATCCCGGGCGTCACAACGCCAAGAAAATACTGCTCTCCTTCAGGTAAGAAGTTACTTCTTCTTAACTCCAGTAAAGGTCCGTTAGGGAACTTACCAATGGTTCTTTCTGCTATTTAAATGTAATGCCGCTTCCTATAAATTGGTGGTGAGACAGCTAGCCTGTCCAGGCTCTCCGACGTGGTAATGGTGGCTCCGCAGTCCTTCCACCCGACCATGCCTGAATATTTCTTCTTCTTACTTCGCACTCAGGGTGGCAATGGACCCCCAACAAGCCTCCTCCGTGATCCCCTTCCTCCAGGGATCAAATTCCTCCAATCAGATTTTAATTTCCAAGGAATTTCCCAACCACATCGGAATGGAATTCCACAGCCTCGTGGATTCCTACCTTTCACTGTCTCTCCTCCACCAGAAGTCCCTGAAAGTCAAATAGATAAAAGGTCTCTGTGCTACTGGTTTAAGGTTCAAGAGATGCCACATTCTAGACTCCCCAAAAAATGTTTGCTGGAACTCAATAATGGGTTACCTGTCAAAAATTGGGTACATGTGGTAGCCCAATTAATTATTAAATATGGACTCTCAATTGAAGACCTAAAAGTACTCAATCAGTTCGCAAGGAAGAAATTAATTAATAATACAATACAGGAGGTTGCTATGTTTGCAGACTTGCACACTCTCCAAGGCTCCCCGTGTGCTCCCCTATATTAGACAATTTGGTGACCATCCTGACTATTTTAACAATTTAACTTTTATTCAATTGCGTTGTGCGTTTACAGAACTAAGACTAAATATGTTTCAGTCATCTGAAAGAGATGGGAGGTTTAATAATGTACTAAAAAACCTCCGCAGATGTTTAGCTGGCTGCCCTTACTCAGAAGATTTAACTCACTATTTAGTCTGCTGTCCTTTGTACAGTGGCCCAAGAGAACGATTCATTTCACCGTTAATTCAGAATAGATTTTTTTTTGAACTTTCAAGAAATGGTTCTTTACCTCCTAATGGACACAGACAAATATGTGACTTGGCGTGTGGCTTTATTTGCCACTGCCGCAAAAAAAAAATTAGAAAGAAACATCTGGCAGAGATAGCTGTATCTTGCAGTGGTGACAATCTTATATAAAATGCTTAGTTTCTGACCCTTTTTTGTGATTTTACCCAAAGTATATCACCTATGTCAAGGTTTTTAACTGTAAAATTTTATAGATTGTCAACTTGTATTTTTGTATTTTTAAATGATATCGTTGTTTTTTTGTTTTACTGTATTGTTCAATTGTTTTATTGTTGTTTTTGCAATGGCCATTGGCCAAAAGCAATAGAGTACCAAGATAATGCATTTGCCTATCGGGTTTAGTTCCCACATTGCAAAAAGCTTCAACCACAACCACAAAGAACACAATATTTAAGAAGCTTCAAGAGTGACTTCATGATAAGGGTCAGTGCAAGCCAGAAAGACAGGTCCTTGATGAAGACAAATACAGCATTAGACTCTGAAGTAAGTTCCACAGAGCTCAGTGGTACTTAATCCCAAATAAGAGCAGATAGGATTGCAGTCTTACTTAAGGATAAATTGTTCAAACCTGTTTTTGCAGAGTGTCTTGCTGCCTCTTTTGTAATCTCAGTAGTGTTGTAAGGATCTCTTTTCTTCTTTATGGCATTTTTGAACATTATTACAGCTTTGCAGTATGGCATTCTGCCAGGAATGAAGTAAAATGATGGATAGCTAGCCATGCTGTGAGCAGTTTATTGTAGTTAAGGTTAATTCTTGAATCATCTCAGCCCATTTTTTTCTATTACGCTTGAGGGAAAAAGCCCTTTTCATATTTTCCATAGTTTGCTTAAACCTTTCAATCCATTCCCCATGGGAGGGAGGAGATGCTGCTCAGAATTATTGAAATGTTTCACTTGATAGCATTGTATGAAAAGGTTGCTCTTAAATCCTGGAACTTCATCAGATTATATCATGAGGAGGTAGCTGGCTGCACAAGTAAGATCGCAGTAGTAAGAGCTAAACAGTTTTGGTGCCATTAATATACTGGCTAGTTCTCCAGAAAATCAAGTGTAGGGTTGATGGGATATTCCTATGTTTCTTGCAGTTATTACTGCACCTTCACCATGTTGCAATTCTCAAAACTGTCCAATGTGAAGAACCTTCTGAGATCAACCCTAAAGCCTATCCAGTCCAGGTTTCCATTTCCACCCAGTCTAACCCAATGCCAACAGGAAGGCCACAGGCAGAATATACATGCAATAGAATCCTGCTGCTCGCTTTCTTCAGAAAGACTATGGCAGGTATGAGTGTATGGAGGATAAGTTATAAGTAAGAAGAGTTTGTGATACTGCGCTAGGACTGTATGTCCCCTTATGAGCCCACTAGAGCTCCAAGATTATCTGGAGAGGACCTTGTCTCTGTTACATCACCCTCTCAGACTGTTTTGGTGGGAAGAAGGGAGAGGTCCTTCTTGGTGGCTGCTTCCAGACTTTGGAACTCTTTCTCTAGAGAGGCCAGGATGGCCCCATCCTTGCTTTCCTTCTGTTGACAGGCCCAAACATTTTGTGTTATTGGCCTTTTACAAAATGGCCAGGGTTGGGCTTTTAATGCTTTGCAGTTATCTTTTTAATACATCTTAATATTTTAATGTTCTAAATTCATAAATGGTTTAATCATTTTTAAATCTTATATTCATCCTTTTATAAATGTTTTGTATTGTTTTAGTTTGTATTGTTTTAAATATGTTGTCAGCTACTTTGAGTCTCATTATTGGGAGAAAGGTGGGATATATATTAATAAAACAATAATAACATGGTATGAACCTCCTTGGTGTCCATATTGGGAGAAAGTCAGCGTATAAATTCAAATAAATAAATAAATAGGCATAATTTACGAGCATGGGATAGATCTGCTAAGCTACCAGTCTTAATTCCACTTTCCTGTTTTGCAGCACATCAGTCAAAATAGCCTTAGTACAAGAGAGCCAGCACAGTGTAGTGGTTTGAGTGCTGGTCTTGAAGTTGAAGAGACCAGGGCTTGAATACTTTGTTCAGTCATGGAACCCCACTGGCTGACCTTGGACAAGTCTCAGAGGAAGGAAATGGCAAACCCTCACTGGACAAATCTTGCCAAGAATGCCTCATGGTAGATTCACCTGAGGGTCATAGTACATTTTGAATCAACTTGAAGGCACACAACAGCAACTGGTGTAAAAGTGACTAACTTTTAATAATTGAATATGGATTATATGCACATGAAGAAATTGTATGGTATAAATAGAAGAGTAAGTTTTGATAGGTATATGAAATTCATGACCTAACCATTAGGGAACATCAGCCTATCAGAATTCTTGATGTATGCCCAACCTAATGAATTCTAATGATCACAACAAAATCAAAATATCATAGCCTGGATTAAAGAAAAGTTTACCCAGCACTGAAATATGTCAAGGCTCTGAATAATTATGTTCACATAGCATCCAAAAGCATGACAATCAAAGAAATCTAACAGGTAAAGTTTAATGAATTTCCAGCAAGATGACAGGTATAGCTAGGATATAGTTAGGGTACTGATATAGTTAGGGTATGAATCTCAGCAGAACATCTGTACTGGGAAGTGGGAGGAACTTTTTATCATAAATATCCACACTGGTAATGGTGATGTTGGAGGTGTGAAAAACAACTGTAAACTGCCAAAAAGCATTACGGACTGCTTCACTAGTTTGGCAAGGGAATAGCTTATTGATTCCTGAAAGCTATGATAATCTAATTGATGAGCACTGGGAAAATGCCAGATTTGCTATAATACTTGGGCTTTATATTATTAGTCATATTAACCCCCCCAAATAGTGTTATATATTGTTTATTATATATAAATATATATAAATATATGTATATATATTATTTATGTTACATAATAAACATTTCCTGTAAAAATATACATTAAAATTTCTACAAATATTTATGTAATAACCATACGTTGTGCTGTTCTGGATTAATGCAGTCTGGCAACAATAAGGGATTTTCAGCCATTTACCGTTTTCAGGCAAGCAAAAGTGAACTAAGTAATTTGGAAGCATCATTTCTCAATATATTGTAATTAAAAGATTAAGTGTATACTATTATCTTTCACCCCCCCACACACACACACATCAAAGTAATAACTCTGAGACAATCTTCCTCCTTCTTTGGGGAGAAATACATATGGGATAAATTCACAGCAATTACTTATCCACCCAACATGATAGCATTTGCTTCCTAAAATAGTCTTCTTATTTCAGGCTATTAAACTTTATTCACTGCCACTGTAAAAGATTATTCTGGTATGTGGCATAGGTTGCATATGAATCTACCATGTGAATTTTTTACTTCCAGAAGACCTGTAAAATGTAGAGATTCTCTTTGAATAAGCACATATAGTAGGAACAGTAGACATAGTTTAAAAGAGAACTGGTGGAATCCTATATGACCATTACATGCTACATAACACTGTTACTACAGTGCTAGGTAGTGCATTCTGGCCAGACCCCCTCCCTTTATATCCCACCTGCTGGTTAGTAGCTACTGGGATGAACAGCGGTCCATTCCCTTGTTGATTGAGAAGCAGCTGCCTGGCATTTCCACCCCTTCTTGTGAGTCATCTCCAGTTCAACCATCAGAAAACTGACCCCTTTTGCAAGTTCCCTCTCATGTTGGAGATCACTTGTATCTATGTGTTGAGGGTGTAGGAACATCAGGCAGCTGCTTCTCAATCGAGAGAGGAATGTTCCCTTCATTGAATGCTCCCAGGGGTTGCTTACTGGTAAATGGGGTTTGAGGGTTTTTAACAGTCTCTACATTGCCTAAACTAGGGCCTATGTAAGGATTGTGAATATATAGTGGTTAACAAATGTGTAGCTGTAAATTATATATTTGTAACTGCCCAACAGGACTGCAGCAATCACGCTTTGGTTAGCATGTAGTCTTATCGAGCAACTGGGATACCTGATCTTGTCTAGCTGATCCCTGATCCCATACAACGATGGCGACTTAGCCAATCTCTGACTAAAACTGACTGGAGGCAGACAGTCAAAAGCTGACTTGTCAAACAGCAGCTGGTAACCTGTTGATTAGTCCTAGGCCCTTGTCGCATGGCAGTTTGCCATGTCAGGAGCGGCCTGCATGACGCATTCCCATTTACGTGATGCTCA